>JAJLTU010000018.1:0-222318 GCA_030568295.1 Myxozyma neotropica | reverse complement strand
GGGTTACTGAAAAAGCATATAAGGAGGTCCTGTCTCCCTCTCTCTTCAGATGTATCAACAAGAACAACAAGAACAATAAGAACAACAACAGCAAATAATATCATCAGTCAAGCTACTCCCACAAGATGTCTAATTCCTTGGATCCACTGGAAGCTGAAAAGGCTTTCACATCGCAACAGACTACTCCTTATGATCCCCTTTTGGAGTTGACAAGGCTTCCACATTGCAACACAATTTTCAGTGAAATTGTCCTAGAATTCTATAGAATATTCATGGTGTGGATCTGAATCAACTCTGTTAGTTTTGTTCTTGCATTGAGTGCATATGCACATGCAATATTGTGGGTATAATGGAATCACATAGCAAAATAATCGTGGGCAGCACTGGTTAATATGGGTTTAAGTAATAATATGATCACAGGTTCTAAGGGATTTCCACACATGATCTTGTGGTATTGATAAGTTCAGTATTTAGCATATCATTTTATTCAGTTTGGTTTTCTAGTTGGTGGCACTAAATGGCCCTAAACAAGTTCATTGATTCTAGTTCAAGTGAGTCTCTTCTGAAGTAGGACTGTAATTATTTTGCAAGATATGCTATGCCTGATAGTTTATTACATAAATGATATGTCATCTTTCCAATCATTATATCTATTAAATCTATCTAACCCCACATGTCCAAAAGTGATTTTGGGGCTGCAGGCTGTGCTTCTTTCACTTTGCCCATAAACTTCCAATTAGCAGTTAGATCTAGTGCTAGCAAATCACAACCCATGCGATCATACAGCTTGGCAATATGAAGTACAAACTGTGTCTCCATCTGTGGTGTAATGCTGATGATATGCTGCGGGGCCTTCTCCAGGATTCTGCGCAGTTGCTGATATAATACAACCAAAACAGGATCCTCAACTAAAAACATTTTTCGTTCAAGATCATCTGATGGTAGATGTTCAGGCTTTATTTCATCTTTAAAGGAAGTAATCAGACATTTCAAAGCCAGATCCTTCCGTTGAAGGTTCCAGAATGCCCAACTAGCTAGCCACCTGTCACCAGTTTTATATGCCAAAGGCAGTACTTCCTTAGACAGAAGATCTTTGAACACCGGACCCTCCTCCCCGCCTTCATAGATTCTGGCAATGGCAATTGCTAGTTGAATATCATTGAGATTTCTGATGCAGACACTCACTGCATCTTGGAGGCTTTCACCCAGTAGAAAGAAAGCAGCAGCATACTCATATCGCTGCTTGCCCAGCAAAACATAGGCATTCTTTAATGCAGCCGTCTTCCAACGGGGCTCTGAGAAATTGTTTGCAAGGAATTTCATCATAGTTCTCTGCTCTCTATGGCCGCTAGCCATTCTCCATAGACCAAGAAGTATTTGCTTCTTCTTTAATGCCAGGTAAAATAAAGTGCAGTCCACAGGATTTCTAGGCTCGGAATCTGTGTACATGATGCGAGCCATATTTTCAAACTGCTGCTGCAAAGCATCTTGACTTTTAAGCCAAACAAAAATACCAGTTTCCTTGGCTTGTTGCCAGGACATCCGTCCATTGAAAGACCTTGAAATCAGGTCCACCAGAATTTCTTGAGAACCTGAATGAAATGCCCAGTTATGGTCGCGATATGGCATTTGTACCATAGATTCACGATGCAACACAAAGAGCCGGAAGGCTAAGAAATAGCGAATACCATTTTCATCTAGAGATTGCCTGTGTTGCTCCACTTGGCCCATGCCTTCAACCATTGCCATTAAACTTATTTGCTGATGGCTAGTAAGATATGGTAATGATAGGTGTTTCAAATAATCACTGAGACTTTCTGCAACTCTGTCATTGAAAGTTGAATAGTCCACATCGTCGCTTGCACTGTTAGAAAATAGCTGGGAGTATTTTTCCGCTCGAGACAATCCAGTAGGTCCTGTGATCTTCTGATCCGGAAGTTAGTATCTCATTCATCTAATAAATAACCAACTCACTAACCTCTTCCTCCAACGGCTTTGTAAACTCCTCGATTTCCATACCAAGATTGCTCTCAATGTCTGCAATATTTGAATCTGATGGTACTGTAAACTTCAAAGCATTCAAGAGGTTGACAAAAACTTTGCGCACTGGTTCTGTCTTTCCCAAAAATATTGACTGAGCAATTAGCTGTGGGTGGTAGATCGGCAGAGGCCCATTCAATACTGAAACAATATCAAAAATATTGCGCAATGGGAGCTTGTGGGAACTAAGATGCAAAGTCTTAATCGCAGCATGCGTATCGACTTTCTTATCATGAGTGAATAGTTGATTTCCAGAACCAATAACAAGAGTACCATCGTCCAGCCATAAAGAATCCCCAATATCACGAGGTGTGTATTGGCGAATATTGATTTCTCGGAATGATGCCCAAGCTGGAAGCTCCTTGGTATAATCAAAACGCAACTGGCAGTATAAAAGGACTCTGTTAGAAAACCCAACTGCTAAGATACTCTGTGAATCTGGGGTGCACGTCCAATCCAAATCACAAATGGCATCATTATTTGCAAATTCTTCTTCAAACTCTAGATGCTCTTCTCCAATATCCCAAAGTGTCAAACGTGTTGCAGCAGAATCTACTAGCGCAATCTTTTTCATACTGTTTCCTTTGGCAAGATCCAGAGATTTTACACCGGTATCAACTTTTGCTGTTTGAAGCCACTGCAGCGGCACCTTACTATCTTGAAGTTTGGCAGTCCATGATCTCACCATTCCCTCACTAGAGATGCTAGTAACAACATCTCGAGCATAGGCATCAATCGATCCAGATAGGGTGGCATTCCATCCAACAGGATCAACTGACAAAACTTGAGAGAGTTTGTCGCCTTCAGGAACAGGGAAACTAAAGGAACCGAGAAGTGCTATAGAGGGCGCATCTTCTTTGATTCCATTTCCGTTTGACGAATAATGGCCATTTGGTGCCACGCCATTCATATGCTTAGAGTTGGTCATATTTGTCACATTTGGAATGCGAACCTTCCATACAACGCCATGCTGATCACTGAAAATAGCAACTAGATGAAATATCGGCTCAACCGTACTAACCTCTGGCAAAAGAAGGAAATTCAGGATTGATTTTTTCCCCAGCTGTCCAAGAGGAAATGTTGCAATCCGATTAGCTTTTCTCGGTCTGCAGTCCCATAGCGAAAGATTCTGGCTTTGTACTGTAACAACAAAGTTGCCTTCAAGTAAAATTACTACTCGCTGAACTTTGTCTGGAGCCATGATGATACTTGATTCTTGTAGCATAATAGTTCCAAACATAGGCTTTGGAGTCCAAATAATATTCTCAGCGTGATTACTAGATGACAGCATTGCTTTACCGTCGGCGGTTCTGGTGAGGCTCTGAACAGATTTATAATGTCCTGTCCATGAATTTTTAAGGATAAATCTGTCTTTAGCAGGTTCAGGATAGAGCAAATCTGCAAATCGCGATTCGTATTGTCGGATGCTTCCGTTAAAGTCGTGCATCAACAGAGTGAAGTCTGTAAATAGCATTAGTGCATTTCTATCAGACGAGTCCAGCAGGCAGACACTCACCAGGCTCTGAAGGTATGCTGGCACCATATCCCACAAAGGAAAGATAGCCGCAATGACGGGGAAAGTCATTGATAGGGTTGGCATCATAAGCTATATCGAATATACTAAATGCTTTTCTAACGCGAGATCCAATATTCTGCAAATGATTAAAAATGTTAACGTGAGCTTCAAAACCCATCGCGAAACAACAAATGCAATCTCACCTCAATTCCCAAAGCTGCCATTCTTCCACTTTGATCAAATACGATGCAAACATCAGGATTCTTGCTTGCGACGTCAATTAGGCATTGCATTCTTTCTCTCGCGGATGGGTCATCGCGAGCGTTACGAACTGCAGATTCAGTGGCTCGAGTAAAATCTTTGTTGTCTATAATGAAAGTGTATCGTAATTCATCTGGTCGCATCTGAGGAAGCACATCGTAAAGATCCAGCGATGCCCACATTTGCATATATGAAGATTCAATACTGTCCGTTGGTGCCCATATACGCAATATCCCATCAGCGCAGATGGTGTAAAGTATATTCTCCATCGACCTAATATAAGGCAAATCAATAAATTGTATTAGTACATAGATATATGGAAGTTGCATACTGTGAATTGCTGAACGGCTTACGCCATCTTAATCCGGTCACCGCCCGAGGATGTGCTAGATAAGAGAAGTCGAAATCCACATTTGAAACATCATACGAGAACCGTCGCCAAACTTTGACAAGTTTATCGTTCTTTCCAACAGTAGCTGCCAGAAAAGCATCGAAAGAAAAAGCAGAGAGCATGGCCGGTATAGCCAATCTAGTGCGAAATGGTTAGCCGTCGCAGCTATCAAATTGATCCTTCAATTAGTTGGCTTACTCTTTCCTCCACAAATTATGAGGCCCATCCTTGAAAATTCGCCATAGCGATATTGATTTGCCTGAGATAAATAATTCCTCTTCACTTCCCCAATTAACGCCAGTAGGAATGCCGTCCAGTAACCCTAAATGTATTGTCCACACTAAAGTCCACTTGATCATCACAATTAGAACAAAATTCAAACAAAATAAAAGTAAAAATTACTGCTAATACCCTTATCAGTGCCCTTGTATCGTTTGAGGGTTTGAATATTAGCACTTTCGGTCCTGATGCAACGGCAATCTGAAAGGGTGTTCGTGTCAATGCAAATCCATAAGAACAGCAAAAACCAAAATATATGCTGCACACTTACACTGCCGGAAGACTCTTCAATTTCCAGAGCACCGCCATCGCGATCAAGGTATATCGTCTGCCGTAGACCACCAGGCTGCGATAGAATTACCAGGTTGTTTCCAGAAACATAGGTCTACATCACACGAAATGTTTAGCTCCCAAAGTATCTCCAATCTGAAAACGCATGAAATCTTTGCGGCTAATCCAGAAGGCAGGAGCACACTTACTAACAATCTCATATCATTCCAGTACGTCGTGCTAAGAGCCTGGTTAATTGAGTTCGGCTTGCCAGGATGCAGCCCAGGTGAATCCATTTTATCCCGAAACCAGTACCGAGCAACGACTGATTAATGCTGGTGGCGACTAAAATAAACACAACGAAAAATGCAAGTAGGTGCAGACGCAAACTGAAGAAGAATGATCAGCTATTGATTGTTGTTGTGGCGTCGGGGTTATATAAAGAATGGGATATTCAACTTTGAGATGTGGCTTTCGTAATTCTGTGCAGTATGGTTGAAGACGATAAGCTCATCTCAGGTGTTAGCCGAGAATAAACTTTTGAGATTGTTCCAACGCAACCTTACAAAATTCATTCATACTCGTCACCTAATATTTATCCATTCAGATTTCTGTCATAAATATACTCCACTGCTATACTTCTTATCGCGGAGAATTTATCTACATTTACTGAGCCGATTATTTTGTCTGTCAGTTGGTAATCGCGCCCACACAATATACAGCTATTAGATCGACATATTCCTTTATAATATTGACGTATACTATAATCGATTGCATTATTGCAATCGCATATACGACCTCTGGCCATCAGAAGAGCACCGACTAGTACAATATTTCGAGTGTGGCCTTTGTGTTAAATAATGAATGAAGAAAAGAAGTCAATCTCTCGTAGGGACTCAATGGACACTTTGCACTCCGGATCATCGACCACCTCTGATACTTCTGATGCGCAAGCAGAATGGGACGAATCGTTTCGACAGATCCAGTATATATGCTCAGCGCTAATATTTCCAGTAGTGGGAAAGTATCTTGGAAGGAATTTAACACTTAAGTGTGAGTGGATGATTTAACACAATTATAATGGGCATTTCTATTAACTCTTTTATCACAGGGTTCACCAACTTCTCTGTGTCTCGCATACTCAAGAATGCAATCTGATGTGATGAATAATGTTGATATATTTAATCTCGGTGCTGAGCAGCGAATAGCTGAGACAGCTGATATTTGGGTCATATTTACAACTGCTGATCATGTCGGGATAGATGGCGGTGCTCTTTGCGTAAGGCTCATCCAACAAATAAAAACTGCAGGTTGCTTGTGCATTCATTTTTGATTTCAGAAAGGTAAAGGCTTACCCACTATTCCCGACGACTGCGAATAATTCACTGGAAGTTGATAGGTGGGGCGTTAGTCATTTGAAATATTCATTACGGATCGTGTACACAACATATCAACTGAATTTAATATTCAAAGCATTATAAAATGCAATAGTTTTAACTACCGGCTCATATCGAAAAGAGAATGTATTAAGAGGTAGTAAAATGTGTAAACACCTACCTACATTCCGCCCATAGCGTTGAACAAATAATCCGGAAAATCCACTCCATGCCCGAAACCAACCAAAAACTAAGAAATACATAACATAATACTAAACCCAGCAACTAATATATGTCTGAAAAGAATGGAATATTCTTTTAACAATTATAAAAAGGTTTACAAAAATTTGAAGACGCCCAGGAACACTCTATTGACCAGCAAAGCGAATTCCCTAGGAGAGGATAATGAACACTCTCGACTGACAACTTGCAAAATAAAATAACTCCTTACAAGGGCTGATATTGCTAGCAAGAACCGTGGAACCAAAAACCCTATACGCCCTAATGCAAATAACGATTACCTATCCGGGTAGCGCAGCCTATCGAAGTACCGAAGGAAAACTGCTTTATTTTCCTTTCTCGTGTTTAACCTGATAGAAGAAGCATTAGCCAATAGCCAAATCGATGTACAATGAAAATTCAAGCCACTTACTCTAATATGTCTAGCCAGTGCATCCTGTCTAGAGAAAGTTTTGGTCTCATCACCACATAAATCACATTTAAACGTCTTCCGATTAGACGCATGTATGGTCTCCTGATGCCGAATAAGATCATAAGGTCTAGAAAAGACCTTATTGCAAGGCTTTCCAGTTGCTGGATTGTTAAACCCACACCTGTGAGGACCAGTCTGAGCTGAAAGCGGAATTTTCTTTCGGGGTGGCGTGGAATTATGTGACCGTCTATGCAATTGCAAATTCTGCGATTTCAGGATGCGCTTTCCGCAGTCAGGACATGTCTGCACACTCGATTCATCACCCGAATCACTGCCTCTGGCAATCGGAGGGGCGATGTTCAGACCTCCTTCGGCTGTATAGCCGCTAGGCTGATACTTTGAAGTAATAGAGGAAGCAGGTGAGGCAGCAAGCGAAGAGTCCTCATAGTCAGATGCGACAGGTGACGACAATGTAGAGGACTGGGTAGCGGTGTCTATACTGTCTTCATAGGGACTTCTGTCTAAAGATGCTTGATTGACAGATCTAGGATAACCTGATGAATGCGAAAGCAGCTCGAAATCAGCCCCGTCATCTCCAGAGTCCAAGTCCGAAGCAGCATCATCCAGCTGTGCGTTGATAGAGCTGCTATTTGAGGAAGAGCTGGGAGTTAGGGCAAACATTCGAGAAGGTCGGGGCGACTGCAAATCAGGCATATGAGCATCATCATCAGCGAAATCTAGTAATGCTTCCTTCGGAGAAATAGTTTTTACGGCAGGCTGTTCAGAAAGCCGACCTTGCTGCGATAGCGCATTCAGATGTGGTGACTTAAATTGTCCCTCGGCCAACATGGGCACCAGGCCCTCTTGAGAGTACTCAGGATAGGATGACATATTTTGTAGCGGGACTTGCGCGTGAGGTTGCTGTTGCCGCTGTTGCGATTGCTGTTGTAGCTGTGATTGCTGTTGTAGTTGATGCTGCTGCTTTTGAACCGGATAGCCTTGCCGCTGTTGTGATTGTTGTAGCTGCGATTGTTGTTGTGGTGGAAGTTGCTGCTGCTGCTTCCGTTGCTGCAATTGCTGTAGATGCTGCTGCATACTTCTAGACTGAATAGGAGCAAATTTAGATTGTGCTGGCGGTTGAGGAGAGGCACTCAGATCACGTAGATCGTCCGCTAATAATGGTACAGAGGTATTGCCCGAAGTCACTGGCAGGCTTGGAAACATATTATAGTTCATTATCGGGCTATCGGGAGGAGGTCCGGGATAAAAAGGCGACGACTTCCTGAATGGTGACATGTCTCGGAAAGATGACGGCGAAGCTGTTCGAGTCACCGGCATCGACTTCACAGACCATGTATTTGGCAGTGTATCAGCAAAGTCCACAAGGAAGTCATCTGAAGTTGTCGATTGCACAGGCGACATATTGGGAGAGTAAAGCTCGTCTTCGAGTACGTCTGATATGGTGCGCTCTAATTTAGGATTCTTGAATGCGTATTCGGCTGAGGGATCTGGAGAAAGACGTAAGTAATCGCGAATGGGCAAGTCCAAGTCCAACTGAGATTCACCTTCAGACATTCGGCGGCCGAGCGAATATTTCTCGTTTGCCTGCTGGAGTCGGTCGTTCTGAGAAGCGTTCGTGAAGGGATCGTGCAACGTGACTTCGTCGAAGGCCGGCGAAGGCGATAGCGCAGGCATCGCATCCATGCCGCCTGCAGACACATCGGCGTCAGCGTAGCCGTTGCTGCTGCCGCTGATCAGATTGGTAGCGCTGCCAGCCGATCCGTTGCTGTTGTTGCTGTTGTTGTTGAAGTAGGTGGCGAAGAACGATGGCTCGGTCGGGGTCGAGGACAGCGAGGTCGGCAGTGAGCAAGACTCGCGCCGACGGTACTGGGCGGGCAGCGGACTGGCGTTGTACGTGAAGGAGAAGTCGAAGGGCAAGGTCGACGCCGGGCGGTGGACGTCTGGCGGATCGAAGAGTAGGAAGTCGGCCATGGCGGGGCGGACGCGCAGAGGCAGGTTCGAGGACGGAGGGGAGAGGGCAGTGGAGGACGGCGGGAGAGCGAGATGTGATGACGCCTGCTTCCTGCCCTGCCCAGAAGTGCTTACGTAACAACCGCGAAGCCGCCGTCACGCGGACATGTGGTCCCGCACCAGCATAAGTGCCGCACTCGGCGTGCACAAAGCCTACGTCATCGAGCCCTTCAATTTTATTGGACTGACTACTCACTTATGCAAGATAACGTGGGCGAAGAACAATCAACAAACTCCCATTGTACTAAATAATATACAAATAAACCTGACCCGCGATACCCATTATCCCTCTAATGTACACGACAACCATTCAACAGTAAAAAAGTAAGGCTACGCATCTAACCACCGAAACCGTAAAGGGTGCGTCCTTGACGCTTGAGCGCGTAAACAACATCGAGCGAGGTGACGGTCTTACGCTTAGCATGCTCAGTGTAGGTGACGGCGTCGCGGATGACGCTCTCGAGGAACGACTTCAGGACTCCACGGGTCTCCTCGTAGATCTAAAGACTTGTTAGTACCAGCGCAACACATCACAGCGTAGCAGATCGTACCAGAGCAGAGATACGCTTGACACCACCACGACGCGCGAGACGACGGATAGCAGGCTTGGTGATTCCCTGGATGTTGTCGCGCAAAATTTTACGGTGGCGCTTAGCACCACCCTTTCCGAGACCTTTTCCTCCTTTGCCACGTCCAGCCATTGCAGTGTTTAGTGTGTTGTCGGGGGAGAGAGTAGGAGAGAGAGTGTGTGTGGATTGGTTGGCGGGAGGGACCGGTCATGCAGCGGCGGCGCGGCGGGAATATAAGGCAGCGGTGAGTTAGGGTTGGGGCAATTTCATCAGTTCAACCAGGACGCCCACATTCCAGCGCCGCCGCAACGCGCCAGAAAACAGGCCGCAATTTTCAGAATTGCGCACCATTTTTTGGAATCTTTCGCGCGCTGCTTGGCGTGGTCGGGGCTAGGGCTCTTTCCATCACCGCCCGCCCGCTTTTTCCTATAAAGCCCGCGCCGCCCACTCCGCCTCTCTTCTCCTGTCTGTATCCAGTATCAGCTCTATCTCTCCGCAATGGCTCGTACTAAGCAAACCGCCCGCAAGTCCACCGGTGGCAAAGGTAAGATTCTGCTGTGATACATTATTCTGCTCAATGTTTTTTGCTGACCTTTTTTACTATAGCCCCCCGCAAGCAGCTCGCCTCTAAGGCCGCCAGAAAGTCCGCTCCCTCCTCCGGCGGCGTCAAGAAGCCTCACAGATATAAACCCGGTACCGTCGCTCTTCGTGAGATTCGTCGTTACCAGAAGTCGACAGAGCTCCTCATCCGCAAGCTCCCCTTCCAGCGTCTCGTTCGTGAGATTGCCCAGGAGTTCAAGACCGATCTTCGCTTCCAATCTTCGGCCATTGGTGCGCTCCAGGAGTCAGTCGAGGCCTACCTCGTCTCGCTCTTTGAGGACACTAATCTCTGCGCCATCCACGCTAAGCGTGTTACCATTCAGGCCAAGGACATCCAGCTTGCTCGCCGTCTTCGTGGAGAGCGCTCATAGATTGTTTGATGGTTGTGGTTTTGTATTTTAGTAATGGCTTTCGTTCGGGTTGACTGGGTTTTAGCTGGTGGCTGCCGTGTACAATAGGTTTTCTCAATATACGGGTTTGTGTTTCAAATAGTAATGCAAATATATTATAATTTGTAAATGGTTTGTCTCGGTTTGCCACTAGTAAATGTTATAGGTTCTGGTTTTGGTTTAGGATTTGTTGATAGTTAATGTATACCTCATTAAATTCATATTAGTGTATCTAATTTTTTTGCTCTTTTGCTACTAGCTATAAATTCATATTGATACGGTTACGTTTATTTTCCTGTTATTGATACAATGTAGACACTAATATACCACGTAAGTATGAGGCTATGAGGTCACTGGATGTCCGCCTCTGACCCTGACCCATTGCTCGATGTATCTGCGCCCGCTCCCAGCGACCGCACCAGATTACTACGCCGTCTGTCCATCAGCTCAGCTTCAAGAATCACGCTCGATCTCTCCCAGGTTGTGTGTCGCGCAATCTTGCGACCGTGCCTGACCTTTCCCGCTGATTCATGATCCACACTGGGACTAGATCTGTCTCCTGACGTGCTCACGGACACATCCGTCGACCTTTTCGTACTGAACTCGATCACTCCGCTTTCATCAGCTTCGTCCGCGCTCAATTTGCCATATATACCCTTGCTCGATCCATCCGAGAAGTCCTTTGCTGAGTCGTGCTTGCTGCTCTGTAAATCAGGCGTTTCCTGATCGTCTATCTCCTCTTCCGAGCCGTAGTATAGCTCGTCTTCGTACTCGTTGAAACTGTTGATTAATGATTCATCTGATGGTGTAAATACCCATCCCAGCCCTGACCTAGCAAGAAGAGCTCTGGAAAACTTGGCTACCAGTCCATCTCCGTTCTTCTTAGACGACGAGACCGCTGCCTTAGAGAATTGACTGTGAGATGCAATATTGGCACTCTTTGCGTTATCGCTTGAACGCCCATGTCGACTGTCAGAGTTTGCAAATGATTCTTGTATCCAATTCGCGCATCGAGCAATTCCGGCCTTTCCTTCGGGAAGAAACATAGGAAATTGCAGAAACCCATGGGATACCCCTCGGATAATCATTACCTCTACACACTCGTCCTCATCGTCTGGTCTAGACATCGCCAAAGCGTTTCTTCTCATCCGAGCGCTCTCTTTAGCTTCTCTTAATCGACCAGCAAAAATAACTGTGTCGTCCTGTGTTTCAATAGTGTTAGTTCTTCAAGCCCAATCAAATGCAAAATATATAACTTTTTATACTCACAACGAGTGGATCTACTTCGCCACAGATCATGTACACTTTAGGGAACTTGGCCAGCAACTCTAAGGGAGCATTGACAGGAGACAAGAGGTAATCTGTAGTGAAGTCTGGTCGATTGTGCGGTCCAATATAGAGAATGACCATTGCGCGAAGCATCTCTGGCGTGATGACCTTATCGCCGAAGTAGGATACTCTTGATGTCATCGCAAGCGAGGTTCCAATCTTACTCGTCGCCAATTCCAGTCGCTTCTCAGGGCCTGAAGTGGATTCCTCGTAGTCTGAACCGCGGATGCTAGCTGTCGTACTTAAATGGCCCACAGAATCATGCATGTCAATACTGCCTGGTAGTCTGAATTCGTCAATCGCTCTAGGCCCCTCTTCGACGCAATATCGACCACGCATGTCTTTATATATGCTCTCCTTGCGCTTCATCAACCCAGGACTGTTCAGTTCATGGACACTTTCCTGTCTTAATAATCGAACTTGTTCGTCCGACATCCATGAACTAATGTGTAGAAGGTTAGATACAATCCTGACAATGATGTTCAGGTGCAAACTTACGTGAAATTCAGATCGAGTGCAGGATAAGCCAGAATTACTGATATAGGAAGAGTTGGCCGCGATGGATTTGAGAGAAGCTTTAAGATTGTAGCAGCTACAATATTTCCGCCTCTAAAAATATACGTTAGTAGTATATCCGAAACCATCAGAATGCAATTATAGTGAACATACGCAGAATCACCGATCATGACGAATTCTAGGTCTGAATGGCCCGAAAGTCCGATGCATCGGCCCTTAGTTCTGACTATCTCGAGATAGGCTTCGTAGCATTCATCCAGTCCATAGGGGTATGGGTGCTCTGGAGCTTTACTATCATGATATGTGTAAGAAACGATCTCAATACTCAAATGAATATCACTCACCTGTAATTGATGCTGACAACGGGAAATTTCAAACGTTTCGCCCAAGCACAAAGCGAGTCGTCATGATGGCGCGGTGACATACTCACAAATCCGCCTCCAGGAAAGCTGATCAGCACCTTACTATGGTGTCTGAATGTATTTCTAGGACCATCATAATACAGAAACGCTTGAATTCTGGAACGGTAGGCACTATTAGGAGGTCTCGCAATTTCAAACGCTTTGAGAGTCAGAATCCGCGGACAAGTAAATAATTTCCCAAGCCGGAGATAGGTTGAGGTGCCCTTTTCCCATGAAACTCTCAGATGCTCAGCTGTTACTGTCGCGCGCACTTTTGCGACCTTCTCATCTGCCTGATCCGCAAATACTAGATAGTACAAACTAAAGCATATGCTTGCAATATCGCGAATGGCTTTCGGCCTAACTGGCATGGCGGTCCAGAAGCCGGCATCTAGAGCAGTTAAGATCCACGAAGCTCGAAAAAACGAAGGGCTGTACTTTATGGATGGCCATGCGAGGTCAGTATGGGTGCAATCAATACTATACACTGTCGGTAAATCAGACTGCTTACGGTATCTGCCAATGGCTCCGGAGACTGTAGATTCAGGATTTTGTCCAGATTCTTCAAGATATACAATCCCGTCATTGTCAATACCTGAACCTGCCAGGCAGAGGCGTGCCGCGTGAGAAACTTGCTGATGGGCTTGAATATCGAGGGGCCGTGCCGGGGACCCCGGATGATGTACAAGATCCAGAAGGCCGACACAAGCAGAACGTGCGCCTTCTTGAGGTTTTGAGAGGGCCGGCCGATTAAATGGTCTGCGAATATGTCAGTATCCACGACAAAGACCGAGCCCGGAGACAGAACTGACCAATCATGATATTTCAGCCGCAGGAAGTGCAAGTTACAGGATGTGCTAAGAGGGTCTCGAGGATTTTCATAAACTAGATATCAGAGTATCGCAGCAGATGGTGGTGTAAGGAGAAGGCAGGACGACGAAGACCAAACGCAGTCATTTGATCAGGTCGAGGTCAGAATTTGCGCTGGTCGCCTTTCACATGCCTTCTGACTCTGCGCCTCCCAGTTAAGCTTTAATATAGAAATCTTGCGGGGCATGCATCACGTGTAGATGCATATCACGTGCGCCCCCCCCCCTGAGCGGCGGGGCCTTGTTACTATGGCTATTATTATCATTATCATTGCCGCTATTACTTAATAGATACACACAGCAATACGATCCATAGATGTGCAACCCGCTCGACCACAACGGCATATTCGAGCATGGTTAAATCGTCTACTGGCAAACACTTTTTGCACTCCGGACATACTCAGCGTGCTTCTTGTCCCGTTGTTTTTCTCATTATTTTTCTATTTCTTTATAGTAGACTGGCCCTTTTCCCGATACGTGCTGACCGCCGGGATATTCGCTTTCATTCTGTATTAAGCAGGGTTAGAGTCACGATCTTTTAATCGCTTGCTGGAGCAGACTTACCTAGTTACCTCCGTGCCATATGCCTTTGGTTCCAATTTAACTATTGATCTAAAGTTAGAATTTTCAGTCTCGAATGCAAAGCTACGCAATATTGACGTACTTAAGGTGTGCAGAGGCACCTCCATCCATGGGCTCTGATCTTGTGGTACATTCATAAAATATGCGTATATACAACGTAAAACGGCTTGATGAGTAACAATCATGATATTCTCCTGCCGTTCGAGTTCCATAATAATAGGCTCCAGACGAATGACAACATCTCGATATGATTCACCTCCAGGGTAGCGATACTAATTCAGTCTGTCAGAAATGCGTAGTGCAAATAAATATATCAGCTTCATGAAATAGATGATCACGTACCTCATATTTGTTTGCGTCGCGTGCAGCAAAATCCTCAGGGTATCGTTCTTCGATTTCTTCGTAAGTGAGGCCATCACACTGGCCACCATCAAGTTCATCCAGCGCCTTCCAGGTTAGCTGGCGGAATGGCAGGTATTTGGCGGTTTGCTGCGTTCTCTTGAGGGTAGAGGTCCATACCGTCAACGATTGATCCCCCACAGATTTGCGAGTCATGCTGGGCAACTGACGAGCATACTCACGCCCTCTAGACGAGAGATCAGAGTCTCCGCCAATTTTGCCTTCTACATTGAATACCGACTCGCCATGTCTGCTGAGCCAGATACACCGTGGCTTGATGTGCAAATTCATGAGGTAATATACAATGCGAGACTCCAAATATGATTGAATGCGATTGATTATAACTTGAGATCCAACATTGATGAGTTTGACATATGTCAAATCGCGGTCGGAAATAGTCTCGTAAACCTTTTCATAATTCCGTATCCGGTTCCGAAAATCGAGTGCCGCTTGCTCTGGGTCCTGCCCCACATAGTCCGGGCTCGTAGCTTTAACATCGATAATATTTTGCATAATAAGGTCTTCATCGTCACACCAGCTCTCTACGAAAAGCGGTTCAACGTTTCGTTTCCTGCAAATATCCAGCACAAAGTCACGTCGAGCTTTGGTTGTGTTTGTCGCGTCCAAGATGGCAACAACGCCGCTGTCTTCGTCGAACCACCGAAACATGTCCGTAATAGCAGCCTCAGCAGCCATTCTGCGAAGTCTCTCGCCCTCGGTATTGTTCACATCAAAAAAATCTGCAGTAGGATGCGCGGTCTCGATTCTACGGTAGTTGCCCACATTGAAGCATTTTGCCGGGACAGAGAGCCAAGTGAGATATCGAACAACTGGCGATGAATGTCAGTATACAACTAACTTGAAGCCTTTCCAGGATGCAGTACGTACTCTTTTGGGCTATCAGAGACTTTCCGCGAGCCGGCAGACCCACCCTAATGAAAGCCTTGTCAGTGCGCCATATCAAGCAACAGAATCATCGTCACGAGAACTACCCACATGATCACACAGATTTGGACATTCTCGACGTGGAAAGAATACCCGCCCATCGTGGAAATAGATATCTAGAGAGAGGAGCAGAGAGCAGCTTGAGGAACCAGCCAAACCGGAGCTGTTTGGTGCGAGTGACAGTGCTGCGTGCGATTCTTCTCCCCATCGGCGCTCTCCCCGCAAGACCGCAGGCGAGCTGCCGGCGCCGGCCGCTCTATCTGCTCCAAAATAGCATTCAGCTGTTCGGCTGCATGTGTGCGCTTATGTAACTCAATGCGTGTCTGCCTCATATTAGATTTACCTGCCATCGCATGGGCAGAGCGACCGACCACATTGCCAGCCGGCAGCCCCCGCGAGCAGCCGGCAAGTTCTCAGCTGCTGTATATTTATTTTAAGCCACGTCATGCGTTTGGACGAAGACGAATAGCCGGCGGCATGGCGGCCGTCAAAGTTACCCGGCCGCAGCCTTCCAAATAGTGCGGCGCATGTAAACAAACAATAATAGAAAACAAAAAACACGACGCATCTCACTTTCATATTCATTTGCACAACCCACTCTATATATCTCACAGCTTTTCTCTGAACTCGGCACGATGCATTCAGATAGCATGTCTACGTTGGTATGCTCTACCTCGTCAAATTTCCAAATCGCGCCAGATGTGCAAGCCGTATCTCGAATCAGCGACCACATGCGCATTCTCAAGGCGGCGCGAGAGTTAGAACGAGATCAGCAAATGGATATTCTAAGAGGTTGCCTTATGAATGTATACTTCGTTTCTCAGTTTAGCATGATTTGGCTAACTCTCTTTGTAGCTCTTTCGCGCAGGGTCGAGCTAGCAAAATCCACAGTTAATTCACAGGCGTCGCCATCTCACCGGGAACATACAGAGAGGATGCTTGCACTTGACAGAGAGAAATTCGCTCTAGCAAAGACTATAAACGAATTGGAATCCGCATACCACTCGAGCGAGACTACACTTTCTCGTCTAAATAATGATCTTGAACAACTGAAGAATGAGGATGTCCTGGCATCAGAGAGCAGCGCGCAGCAAGACTCAACAATGTGAGTAGATCAGCTATTTATGCACAAAGCATGTAAAGACTGACATTTTATAGATTGCTGCTAAAAGTCTACAGATCGTTAGGTATTAGCCTAGAAAGTGATGATATTGGCGGTTACAGTAAGGCCATTGTCAGGTCGCAGGCAAATAACGATATTCATGCTCTCAAGCTGGATAAATCCTACTCGAACTTTTTCATTTCGAATTATTTGTGGGATATGATGTGAACTTAGATTAAGGGAAGAGTATGGACTCCGTATAATTAATAATGATAGTTGTTGTACTGAATCATAGGTCCGTAAAAATTTACCAGTTCAAGTCCATATCCCACCCTTTCCACCCTTCCAGCCTCACCAAATGGCGCATTGTTGGGCGCCCGTGTGGACAGTTCTGTCGAAGTATCTATTAGTAATCATCAAAATACTAGAATATATATAGTCACCACTTACCCAAGGTTTGTCCAAGGTACCTAGTCCGCAAACAATGCTTCGCATTTTCTCCTGGTCCAGTCCCGTTCCAATCATAACACTACTTCTACAGGCTCTCATAGCGAGTAACTGACGAACTCTTGAGCAGCGAATAAATGATCCAGGAGACTCATTGACATAGTGGAGCAGTTCCATGAAATCATCAATGCCGAAAGTTTTGGACATGAATAACGGAACTGCCGTTAGTACGCATTTATGGCCCGGTTGCTCTGATTCATCGGTTTTGAGTTCAAACCCATTTTCAGTAAACACTGAAAGGTTCGACATAACCTGTAGCTCCTCAAGAGGGGTAAGCGCCAATGGCTTCGGCCTAGATAACGTTAGAAAACAGAAACATAAAGGCGATATCTTGACCCTCAACTTACACGACCAGCGGCTGCTTTGATATAGACACTGTTCTTTGTAGACGTTCAAAATTGAACTTCTCATCACTTGCATGCTGATCGATGATAAACAAATCATCACAATCACTTTCTTCAGAGCTTGAAAATCGGCGCGCAATTATAAATCCCAAATTGAACTGCCCCACAATCGACATCTTTGCAAAATCAGTTTTTGAAATATTTAAGGAGGTGAGATAATTTTCTCCTTCGTCAACCTGCATTTTCAAAGATGCCTCTTTTGCGCCTTCGGTTCTGGATCTCTTGAGCTTGCTTTGAGATATAATGCTATCCAATGAGACCTTGCTTCTCACCAGATAATTATGCGTAGACGGTGGATTATTTTGTACAGCGTTCTTCTGGCCGTCTGGACTTTCACTCAACAGACAATCGTTACTGCTCGATGACAGCTCATCCAAAGAATTGGTAGCGGATGCAACTTCAACGCTAATTTTATCATCGATTGGCTCGAAAGTGATAACCTCTTCTGTATAATCGTCTTTCTTAATAAGTCTCTCAGGCGCTGTGTCGTCGCCAACGACTTGAAGAGGAATAGACTTAGCATCTTGAAATTCTTCATCATCCAAGCTTTCCTCAGGATGTTCATTAAACATCGCTTCATTATCTGAGTCTCCTTCAAGGCTTGAGGGGCATGTAGCTGCATATGATTCGATTGGACTAATCGTGACATGCGTCCCATCTCCAATTCTCCTTTTGATAATGTTCTGGCCAGCTGAGGATGACTGTAGAAAGCGCTGAGTGCTGGCTCTCGTAGGTGGGCGGCTCTTAGGATGCACATCTAAAGTCTCTTGATTTATCTTCCTTTTGCGCAAACTCTGGTCTGATGTATATGAAAACTGCGAGAGAAATTTGGGACTTTCAGTTGTAGAGGTATCAGAGAATCGTGATATCGAACTATTTTGACGTGAAGGACGGCCTTCCTTATATTCAAATCTGTCTACAATTTCAGAGGCAGAAGGTACATCTTCCTCGTCAGACTCCTCCGTATCCAAAATTTCGGGACTTTGTTTGAACTTTCCAAACAGAGATGGTGAGCTGGATAGCGACTCGAGTAATGTCGGCTGCACTCTGGATGAAACACGAGCCGTCGATTCATCCAACGACAATGACAAAGATTCCCGTATACCCTCCAATATTCGTTCTTCATCATGAAGCAGCACCGTCCTCTTATCTGGAGTCACATTGACATCGACAGTATTGTGATCGACGCAAATGTTGGCAACAATCAGAGGATATTGCGTGGGATTGAACTGCCTATAGCATTCATTAAAGCACTTGCTCACTGCTGGAACAACGCAGGGTCTCTTGTTCACATATACCATTTGCCTGTCAGGGGTATTTCGCCCGCATCCAGGCGCTGGATTTGAAATAAAGCCTTCCACGCTGATTAAATTATCCTCTGATCCCTTGTATCGTGAATATATTGATCTCTTTCGGGTAATGCTGAAACGTAGTGTAATTGGCAGAACGTCAGCAAACTGCTTCGATCCAAATATATTGATCAAATTTCGATCTAAGGTTTGATTTCCATTCGTCGAAAATAACACATTTCGCTTTCTAAGGTGCAAATAGTTAAAAATATAATCAAAATAATAAAAAAATAAGGCAAATAAGGCATCAGCTTACCCATTAGCTAGTGCATTTGAAGCAGTTATTTTCACTCCCAGTTGAATCACGCCATAGGTCTGAAGTAGTGAAACGCACTTTGCGAATTCTCTCTTGGAATTCTTTTCGAGATCAAGCCTTCTAACTGGTAACCTTCCGTCAAAGATTTTCGAGAGCACAACAGTTGTGCCTTTAGTGCCCGCTGCTCGTGTTTTCGAGAGAACTTGACCGCGCGAATCAAATTCGAGGCGTGTCGCTCTGGGTACGCTTGTTTCAGTACAAGTCGTAATTCGGAATGATGAGCATACAGCGCACATGGAGCTAAGGGCCTCTCCTCGAAATCCATAAGTCTCGACGGTTTCGAGATCAGAAAATTCTCTCAATTTGGACGTGTAATGCTTCAGAGCTATTCAAAAAAAGGTCTTATTAGATTCTTATCGCGACTTACACCATGTCAGTCAACATACCAATTTCATCGAGGTTATCTTCCGATATGCCATCGCCGTTGTCGCTCACTTCGATAGATTCTAAACCGTATTGCTTGAAGCGAATTTCTGCATGGTGTATTAGCACATAGATTATAAAAGAGATATACTATAGAAGCCATGTACTCACCAATAGACGTAGCATGGGCGTCCAAACTATTCTCGACTAGCTCCTTCACAGCAGTAGGAAGATCTATCACGACCTGGCCCGAAGTGAGTTTGTGAATTGAGGACTGCTCTATTTGCTGAATAGACATATTTCCTGGATGATCGGTCATGCAAAACAACTCTGACTTCACTCAGCCATTGCAAAAACAAGGGGAAGGAAATAGGTACACGCGGTTACGCGTCCGGAGTGCCGCGTAGTCACGGGACTCGGCTGTGCGATGCGAACTACGTCATCACATGATGACGATGGCGGGACTTTAAGTCGATGGATGATCTTTCCATTCAGGACGCTTTCAACACTGCATAATTTCCACCTCGGGTGATATTCTCTATCTAATAATCACTCGCAGTATCTTCTTATTATTACCAAGTATATTATTAATGCCAGCCGATCTTCCATGTGAGTAGCTAATGTCGCTCTTGCTGGTGCTGTCTCATGCTGTTTATGCTAACCGGGGGTTCGTGATAGACGCTGCCGACGCGGAAGTGTACGTACGGAGCCACATTGGTCTTCTTGGCCGTCTTCTAACAATCTACTGTCAGATCTTTAAGTCTCGATGAGCTGAATGTTCTCCGGGCTCAATATGTTAAGGAGGAGCCTTTCGTCACCATCCAGACCAAGTTCAATTTCGCCTGGGGACTGGTGAAGAGTAATCGACGGGAAGAGCAATCCCTGGGCGTGCGACTGCTGACTGGTATGGGAGATCATGCTTGTTATTTGCTCTAGAACATGCTACTGACAAAGATACAGAAATCTTCCGAGACGCTCCGGAACGGCGAAGAGAGTGCTTGTACTATCTTGCGCTGGGAAATTACAAGTTAGGAAATCATGTTGAAGCAAAGAGATATAACGATCTGCTGCTCGACCGAGAACCGAACAACATGCAAGCACGAAGCTTAAATAAGCTGATTGATGATAAGGTGGCCAGAGGTATGCACAAGCTTAATCTTGAGATCACTAAAGATCGGGTTCTAATTTGCGATTTTGTAGATGGCCTTGTTGGATTGGCACTTATCGGTGGCGCAGTTGCTGTCGGAAGTGTCCTTGTAGGATCGCTTCTCCGAAGCTCTACAAGAAGGCGGTGATTTGGAAGTATTTTCTGGTCTAGTGCTCCGAGTGCCAGCGTCTGATTTGCGAAGCATGTCTACGACTAGATGGATCATGCCGACTGGCAGTCACTGCTAGAGATCTAAAGAGACTTAAGTGGTCGTACGGCGTATAATGCTTTGTCCAGGGGAGGGGCGTCGGATGATATGATTTTGTTTAGTTTTATTATAATAATAACAAAGCTCCGAACACTACCAAACGATCTAGTGGCGAATTACTGCGGAATTGGACTACAAAAGCGTATGCTGCTTACTTCAATTGATCAGAATCAGCCAGAAACGCTATAATCCTGCTATCTGTCGCAAACTCGCTCCCGTGTGAAACTTTTATACTGCGATTGGCAACTTGCATTCTATAAGACCATTTATCTTCACCTCACCGTCTGCGGAGCACTGGTGGATAAGCTATCTGCCAGAGTAGATTACGCTCGTCGGGCTGGTTGCGCAGAGTAAAGGAAAACCCAGTTTAATATGGGCACGTGTTGTTCTTGGTGGAGGCCGAACTGGGTTCGCTCTACCAAACCCAGTTCCTGTCCATCTCTGCCTTCTCTCCGGCCGCATGCATCGCACTCCTACAATTAATCCACCAAACTCCATTTCCTGCGTGCAGGTGGCGTATTTGCTTTCTCTAATCGATCGCGTGCGAATTGAAATACTCTGGCCTCTTAGTTTTAGGCACTTGCGTTCTATCGCGTGTTGTGCAACTACCGACGGCTTCGCTGCGTGGACCTTGATCGAAGCCCTCTGATTGTCGATGTGGATTCGGCATATATGGTAGAGGAGACACTGATCCTCGATCATCCAACCAATTACTAAGCGTTTTGTGCGTATATTTAGATACTCCGATTTGATTCCTCGGTAATTGAGAGTGACTTTTGAGCTACTGCGAGTGGCAAACATCGACTGGAGCATGGCAGACGACAACCGAGAAGACGGACTGCACGGAGGTAGTCGCACGCCTTCCGATCCGGCATTGCGGTCAACGGCCGATTTATGGAACGCCTCTCGACCTGATCCTGAAGTGGGACAGGATTCAGACGGCCCATTATCCTCAGCGGTGCCTTCTCATCAGAGCAATCACGAAAATCACCTCTATATGTGCCATGGCTGCTACAATGAATTCCACTCGTCGCAGAATGGGGACTTCCCTATTTTGTGTCCTCGCTGTGATTCCGAATTCTGCGAAATAGTGAGTGAATTATTCTATATATATAGTGTGACTTTGACTGATATGTGATTATTTTAGATTGAAGACGAGGACGATCATGGACACAGGTCGCGCTACGCTGCTTACGGTGTAGATGAAGGCGATGCCGACGAAAATGACGACGATTACGAGGATGAAATTGGTGGCGACGAAGATGACTATGGAGCCGAAGACTTTTTTACAAACATTATGGATCATTCACAACACTCACACTCTCATGCACCATATCACTCTCGAGAAGCAGCCCAGAGCGACAATGTCTTGAGTATGGTCAATATGCTCTCTTCGATCATGAATCCTGGTAATACTCATGTTAGCCGTGATCCAAATGGAAACGTACAGGTTACGAATAGGCAAAACTTCACTTTTGAAAGTCCTACATTTGATCCAGCACCTATGCATGCTACCATCTATGACGACCCTTCTGAAGAAGAAACGCCAATGGATAATCTAGCCAAGTACGCAATGATATTTCTTCTTGCAATAGCAAAAATGCGCTTCTTTCAGTGATAACTAATTGATACTTTCCAGTTTCCTTCGAAACACATTCGCCGGGTTCGGTGGTGCGATACATGGTGGCAACCCACGGGATACAGAGGCGACGAACGAAATGATTTCGCAACTAATGACTCGAATGTTTAATATGCCGGGAAATCCAAATGACTACGTAACCGATCGGCAGCTTGACCAGATTATTTCTCAACTAATGGATCAAGCACCGACTACGAACGCTCCACCGCCCGCAGAAGAAAATGAGATCTCTGCTCTTCCAAGTATGAGTGTCAAAGATAATATGGAATTAATCTCAAAGTATCCTGAATGTGCTATCTGTAAGGATTCATATGATGAGAGCGATGTCGTGAAACCGTTACCTTGCAAGCACTTTTTCCATCCGACCTGCATTTCCCAATGGCTCGGCATTTCGGACTCTTGCCCAATATGTCGTACTCCTATCAATCCAGAGCATGTGGTTAAACCAAAAGAGCCTACACCACAACCAAATGAGTTGGATGATGTTCCGGATGTTGACTAGGTGGTATAATAATTCGGTCGACTTCTATTTACCCATTGATTAGAGCTAGGTCTGTGTAATCAAGGTTCTGGTTTAATTTTATACTAGTGTCTTCTGTACCATCGCTCTGATTGCGAATAAATAACAGATGCGATTGGTTAAATGATCTGACTTAACGATTTAAAAATACAATGTAATCTACCAATAAAATAGCAAAAGAAAACCCAGCTATCTTAACTACCCTGGCTCTTAACTCTTTTCTCTCTCAATCTCGGAAAACAGCTTGTTTAGCTCAGTTTGCTTTCGATTGCAGTAATCCTCGAGCGTATCAACTTGCTGCTTCAGCACCTCAATCTCCTGCTTCATCGACGGTAAATTTACCCCCGAGTCATCCTCGATGGATTCTCCGTTGCGTAGTTTTCGCAGCTGTCGACGCCTGTAGTCATAGAGCTGTTCCAGTTGCGTCCGAACCAGACCGATTTTCGAATTATCAGCAGCTTGCTTAGCATTATCTTTCCGGCGTTTGGCCGCAGATTGTGCTGTATCATATTGAGATTCGAGCTCGGTTAGCTGCCGTCTGAGGCGAACTTCTTCCCAGTCCGTATCCTTAGTTGCTGAGAAGTCGGTTCCAGAGGAAGAGTATGGAGTTCGTCCGCCTGAAATTCCAAGACGGTCAAGATACGATTCAGCAAAAGCTGATTTTTTGTTCGCACTAGACGACGCGAGTTTTCCAGAAGGAGAGTTGGTCGCAGAAACATCATAATTGATTTCAGTATTTTTCTCAAACGTGGCGCGAAGGGATGGTGGAACGTTGCGAGGTACGCGAACGCCCTTGTCGCGATTATTAAGAATATGCAAAAATGCCAGGCATTGATCCTTTCCAATGGTTCTATCTGAGCGAGGATTTATAAGGTTCCTGTAATTGTTAGTTGGCCCACCAACAAACTGCTGGTAACATAAATATGCTTACCAAGCTGACGCAATATCCGTTTCAGGGACGCTGATTGTGCCGTATAGCTCACTTAATGATTCGACTGTCGCGCCGTCAATCAATCAGTATGACAACTTCCTAGATTTCAGATTCAAGAACTTACATGCAACCTGGCCGTGTCTATCTGTATTTGCAGTGTAGACAGCCTCGTAGTTTCGTCGATCTTGTGGTGACATATACCAATCAAAATCATTCGACAATCCAGACTGCGAATCGTCAAAGTCGTCATCATCGTCAAATGTCTCGAAGCCGGAACTGCCAGATTTTAACGCTCTATTTGCAGCAAGAAGGTGCACCTTGGATGACGGAACTAGCCAATCAGGAAGAGTGCTTGGAACGGATTTATATCGCTGCATGTCGTCTAACTTTAGTTCTGCGTGCTTATTTAAAGAACAATATAAGATTTCAAGCTTACCCCGTTGATTATATCGAAAATGATTCGCATGGCAACGCAGAACTCTTCAAAGTCAAGATTTCCATCGTTATCGACATCTAGCAATCATCAGCATTCAGCAGCAAATGAGTCATCTGAGACTTCTAGAAAATCTACCTGCTAGATCCCAGATCTTCTCAAGCTGATCATCACTAAGCTGAGAGTTCTTGAGAACGGTGGCTGCGCGATCTCCTGATAGCAAGCCATTCAGCGGATTCAATCCTGAGAAGATCTCCCAGTACTTTGCAATTTCCCACTCTTCGAGTTTGTTGCTGCTTAAAGTAGCCATTCGTAGTTCACTAAATTCTTATAGTCGAGGACGTCAATGCTTGATTGCAAGCCGTGGAGCGCTGCTTTGATTGTGGATCACAATCGCTGAATGAGCGCAGGTTCCAGCTGGGCTTTAGTTGTCAAATTCACGACAGTTGCGAGGCCTACCGTATTTCAAACAGTTCAATGCGCCTCAGATGGCGAGTACTGTCCGGATAGTGATACTAATTGTGTCGCGATACCGCAGGGAGATGTATCTAAAAGATGTAGAGGCTGCTCCTGCCTACCAGCAATACCTCCTCTCCGGGCTATTCGGGAGAGTACCCGTGCAGTGCTGGCTCATCAACGTGGCGTTTCCAAAAAGCTTATCTCGTCTAGCTAGCAGCCTGTTATTTACAGAATTTTCTACAAACTGCTAGATGTTCCGTGCATAGTTGGCGATTTAGTTGCCCTTTCTATTTTTCTGTGAAATAGGGATCTTTGAATTAATGGTTGCTTGGAATATATAATCACTTGATTAATTGAGGGATGAGAGTGCGCGGTTATGCAGTTCTTAAGGCCCGCCTCGATATTATCCGTATTCCTACTCCCGTGTCGAAATCGACGATTCTACGCCGGCGTATCCAGCTCGCACTGGTCCTTGGAAAGTTTTTTTCGATATGCTGAATCTCAGAAGCTGTCTCCAGAATCAACCTATTATGTCGGTACGCTGTACGAGTACGTGTCGTTAGAGGCATTACAGTCGTCTGCCAGAATGTCACTGGAACGATGTGGAGGGACTGGCGATGAAGGAGTTGATCTCCGCGGAACAATGCGTACAGCAACTAATTCTGAGATTCCAGTAGTTATACAATGTAAATCGGAAAAGAAAAAGCCGGGAGTTCGGCATATAAGAGAGCTCGAAGGTGCCTCGGCGAATTCGAGTAGCGATACTCTTGCTTTGCTAGTTGCAAAATGGTCCATAACAGCTGCAGCTCAGAGAGCACTACTATCGTCATCGCGACCAATGTCATTCTGTCTGGTAACGGATTACGAAAATGGAGGATATATAAAGCAACTTGTCTGGAATGGCGCTGCGGAAAAAATCCTCAGCGGATTGAGCGTAGTTCAGCTTTTACCAAACTTGAAGAAAAATAAATCCCCAAAGCAAGATTCTCAAGAGCGTGTTCCAACTGACGCAAGACCAATTGCTCTCATTTCGACAATTGTATAGGTAAATAGGAGTTGATGAATTTCGTAATGTACAATAGCAACGTTAAGAGTGTTTTGTGGTTCAATTGCATTTGCATACAGCGTCATACATAATGTACAGAATAGTTATATATACAGTCGTTAGTATCGATAGCACTACCATCATGTACCTTCTTACACGTATCAAAAATAGAATGCCCGTCAAATTATGCGCTAGAGTTTTTCAGGATGGATTTCCTACCACAACTAAAGTACACAATTATCAGCCATCCACAGAAGGAATTCACGATATGATGAAGCCAGTAGGCGTTCATGATGCCATGAATGTAACCATAAAGAGCTAAATACAAAAGTATACAGCTTGTAAAATTTGACCATATGCCTGAGATTTGAGGAATCAGTCTTCCAGATGCTATTCTCTCCACAAGTAGCATAATAGGAATTGTAGATAGCGGATTATGATGCGATGAAAACGGCATGCTCCATTGAACCGCCGATAAATTATGTAACCAAACAATCAAGATTGGAACATTTATAGGAAGTACCCAAACCATCAGCATCAAGATCGAGAATGCAAAATTTGTGAAGTTGATGTCGTTGTGCCGAACTTGTGTGCGTGCAAGCCCGCTGAGAGATCTCACACAGGTACATGCGTGCACTATGAACGACACCGCGTAGGCGAACTGAAAAGGTGCATACGTTAGCACAAATCCTGATACTATTGAAATCACGACAACGGGAGTTATCCCGGATGCTGACGAGCTACTACCCAATCTCATCATATCGCCCAATCGCGCTATGCCAAATAGGAGACCATGGAGAGAGTAGTAGGAGACAGTGCATAATCCTGAAGCGATAGTGAGGAATATAGGACCGAGAATCGGTCCAATTATTCCCATATAAGGCTCACTCAAACCCAAATACATATCAGTATATATCACCCTTCTATGTATTGCTTGATCGAGATCATTATCTTCCGTTTCCAGGAAAGAGAGCGGAGACGTAGGCAATAGTCTTGAGAGGACAAATGGGAGTATGGTGGAAAAGAAAGCTAACCAAGGTAAGACTCTTCTCAAAAACATTTCAAGAGATGCTCCAAAAGAAATGAATGTTCCTATACATAATCAAGCTAGTTAGTAAGAGCCTAAATCGACTATAGGAAGCCACAAAATTATACCTTCAGAGTCGTATATTCTGAATTGAATAAAGAGGACGATCGCAACGATGCCTAAAGGCCATACAGTCATAGCCGTTCTGAATCGCATAACAAGATTTCCCAAGCTTCCAAACACATCAACTTTCACATCCAGCTCAGTTTGAGCGTTGCATGTCGGGTCAAGCCATATCTGAAGCATAAGTTCCTGACTTAATCCGGGGCCTTCAATTACTGGAACGAAAGGAAGTAATCCATGAAAATTAAGCTCGACTTCCTCAGCATTGGGAAAATATTTCGATTCATAGGCTGGATTATCAACGTATTGTCGAATTAAAGGCGTAAATAACTCGTTGTGGTCGCATTTAGCAGACGCAAGAGAGAGTTTATATGAAATAAGTCCCGTATACGCTCCCTTCAGCCTGACCTCCACAAAACCTCCGCTATCCCTATCCAACTTCAAATGTGAACCTTTAAATGTATTACCTGTGCTTATGTCAGAATACAACGTTGCATGATAGAAGTGATCCTTTCAATGTAGAGCCACCTACCGACTGATCCAAGATCCATCTCATACTTATATGCCGAATAATCCACAATCTCGGATAAAACGAAACCTGGAGCTTTCAAAGAAGACTTACGGTCTAGAATTGCAAGATAGTCGTAAGCAGAAATATCTCCGAGCTTGTGCCTGATATATGAGAATGTATCTCCTTGATATGCATATTTGACTTTACTTGTTGATGCCGGTAAGACCGTTGCATCAACCGCGGCGTCTACGCAGGCGAAAGTTGCAAGATGATCCCTTAAATTTGACACATCGATATAGGTGTCAAATGCGCTTGGGCTACCGTCTGGACCCAAAATTCCACGTTTGCATAGTAAGAGACTTGCTGCGTCGTCGTTGCTATCCGTCAATATAGTCATAAAGTCATCCTCTGAACGATCTTTCGGTATCGGAATCAGGTGTGTTTCAATATTTCCCAAGCCCTCTAATATGTACATGTTCGAAGTGTTGCTCTTATCGACAAAAAGATCAGGTATATCAGGCACTGTCAACATAATATTTTGTTTTGCAGTTGATATCTGGGGTATATTCTCTAACCCAGTTAAGAATATTCTTCGAAATACAGTCATCCTAGCTGCTAACTCCTTTGTTTGAGTAGATTGCCGAGCATCTATGATTTCCAGCAAAGCTTTGGCGATTGCCTTTCGACACTGATCGCACCATACTATCGCTAAGTGATCTATTCCCGTCCATAAATTTGGTATGGACGAAGTAAAAACAGTAAATCCGTGCGATGATGGCAAAATTGATGAAACGGCTGCATATTCTGAAGGTACAGTTTGATCTAACTTGCCGCCAGCAATAGAGATTAGTGAGATCGGCTCAAGAGGATTTGCTGACTCGACAGCGCCGTCAGCATTTGCTGAATATGATTTACGCCAATATTCATTAATCTGGTCATATATATTTACCAGTTCCCAATCAAAAGTCGCTGGAGAAACAGCATGCGGAGTAGACAATGTCAGGATTGTGTTTACAGATTCCGCTTGATAGTTTGGTAGTATCAGCATAGTTCTAGCAACAATACCGCCCATTGAATGGCCAAGCAATATGACTGATTTAGGTAGAGGCTCTCCATTTATTCTTGAAGAAGTGGTATATAAAGATAAAATATATTTGATTGCGTCGTTGAGATATTCTGCTTGATCTAGCAACGTACGGCCATGCAATGCTGTTAAATCTTCGTTGAAGTCCGCAGTGTAGAAATCGAGATTCTTATAATTGCCATCTCCATATTTCCCCTCGGCGCGAACAGTGTCGTAATATCTGCGAGAGGCCTCTGCTGCAATAGATCGAGCTTGTTTGTAACTTCCGGCATTGCCAGGTATAAATATTACAGGAACACCATTGGGCTACAATTATATAACAAAATATCAGCATATACGTACTCCTCTAATTCCAGAAATGACAAGTCTCAGAGGCGACTATACCTTAATTATTGTATCATATCCTTGTTCTCTATATAGGTAAAGCGAGTACTTTGATCCCAACCTTGAATGGGTACTATCAAAGCCTTTAAGAAGCGAGTAAGACGGAGCCATGAGAATGGGTCTACATCCCTTCGTGTCCAATTGACGAGTCAAGAACGAGAGAGAGATCGCACTGAGAAGTAGTAAAGTAACAAAAGACATTCCCAGGCTGCAGTATCTTCTCCACGGCAAGATCGGTCGTCGCGGTGGTAATTGTTGCGAGACATTGCGCGTCGTTGCTGAGAAGGAAGCCTTGCCGGAAAGTGCTGATCTAGATATTTGTGACTCCTTGGGTGCAGCAGCGACCACCCGCGCCATTCAAGCTTTTCGTATACAAAATAGTCTAAATGAAATAGCCAAGTGTATCTAACAAGCAAGCAGTGAAGCGGTTGGTATTTGATGACGGCCGCGCCAACTAGGCTTTAGTTTCAGTGTGCTCGAGCCTCATTGACCCTTATGCAGCAGCAGTCCACATCACTGCTCAGCCGTGACCGAAATTCAATTCAAGAACAGCACCATTTACATATTCAACGTTTTACTTCCCCAGTCAATAGATATCGCGGTGATAGACCCTTTTAAACTGCAGAGAAATCAATATTTAGCAGATTCCATGGCCACATTTAAACTTCCTCCCTTTCCTAGTTGTTAGCCCTGTCACGTGAAATGTGCGGCGTTGAAAAAATTGTGGAGCCCGCGAACTGGCAGTATTTGGCTGACGCGCTGCTTATTGTCGGCGAGCTACACAGGGCATTATTATATTATTAATATTATTATTAATATTATTATTATTATTAGATCCAATTGCTATAGTAGCTTAAAAATCAGTTATAGGTTGCAAACACAGAAAAATAAATGCACCTCTTCGACCTTGCTTACTTTGTCGAAATTGTCCAATCATCGATCGCTTGCAACGCGTCGCATATATAATATTGTAATTTACAATGAACTACAAGCAAGTTCTCGCGCTCCGCTTGACATCTCTCAAAAGAGCATTAAGTGGCCGATATAACAAATATATGTACATGGGGTAAGACGTCACACAATTGATGTAGGTGCCCGTATTATAAAAACATTGTCGTCACCCTCCGATTGTACTCCCCGTATTACACATAGCTGTCACCCGCAATTTTTAGATCATTCATTCTGAAGTTGCCGATAATAGTGTCCGGTCAATTAATAAATCTGCGCTCAGCTTAGTGAATGTGTCCTGACTTTGAAATTAAAATAAGATGAATGAGATGAGATACCTTCTTCTTTTCGTCGATACTCAGCTTTCCTGCACCTGCATTAACAACAAGGAGCAGGCCGCCAACGATGGAAAGGGTTTGGAAATACTGCAGATGGTTAGCATGCGGCATTCATATATAACATCGGGACTGAATCGTAGTGTCTTACTTCGTATTTCAGGAAGTCGCGGTTGGGATGGTTACTCGAGTACTACACAGAACAGATCAGCGAGAATATGCGTAGAGATAAGGAAATTGCTCGGAGCACGCATACAGTCCAGTAGTGATTGATGCAGATATTGAAAAGACTGAGCATTAAAACCAGTAGCAGTGCGCTCAGTTTAGTTTTGAAGCCGATGACGACCAAAACACATGCCACCAGACCGACTGCACTGATACAGAGACGTCCAAAAGTCCATCCGCCGCTAATGACGAATCCGAGGAAGAGAAAGATAAGCAGAACGCGGCCAGCCAACAAGAAGTACATCTGCTTATCCTTCTCGTCGATATTTGGTAGTCCGGCAAATGCTATACGGCGCTGTGAAAATGTGTCGGAGAGAACGAGAAGTAGGCCACCGATTACGGAAAGGTTGCGGAGGAAGAACTTGAGCTCGAGGATGAGACCGTAGCCGATAGCCTGCGAGACAACGACGCCCACAAGCGCGCCCACGGCGTAGCCGGTGTATTTACGCGTAATCACGCAGAAAGAGCCGATTAGCATGGCGACGACGTTTAAAAAGAGGAAGATGATGACGATGAAGCGGGGGATATGGCGATAGGAGTAGAGATAGAAGACCTGGTCGGACCACTGTGACATGATCCGGAACGCGTCCTCGATGAAGGTTGCCACGATCAGAAAGCGGCCAATGGCGGGCACATAGGGCTTTACGGGGCCGGAGACAGAGTCGACAAGCTCCTCGAGTCGCGTAGCCTGGCGACGCAGCGTCTCGAGCGGCGACGCATCTGCGGTCGCGGCCATGGGCGGCGCGCGCGACGAGATCGAGATCGGCATCGAGCGCAGCTGGCGCGAGGAGGAGGTACCCCAAATCGACATTGTGCGTTGCGCTTGTGCCTTGCTGGTCGCTGTCAAGGAGATATACGCGGCGTGTTTGCGTGCTCGCGTTGTTGAGGAGGGAAAAGGAGGAGGAGGAGGAAGACGAGGGGGAAGGCGATGCGAGCCGGCTCGCTCGTGATGTTTCCAAACACGACGGTCGTGGCAGCTTCGCGAGCCGCAAGCACCACCACAGGCTCCGCCACATGCACTGCCACTAAGATGTAGGGCTAAATTTATAACCCTACACACGAGCAGGAGACATGTGTGACTGCTATTGCCTTTTTGGTCTGGCCCGACGCAGCGAGCCGCAGGTCGATCGGTCGCTTCACCGTCTTGAATCTCTCTTTCGAAATCTTCAGAAACCCCACGGAATTACCAAACGATAACAACTCGCTTGGGAGACGGATTTATATTTTTCTCATTATCATCTGATTTTTCTTTTCATTCAAAATGAGCAAGATCACCGTCGCCGGAGTCCGCGGAACTGTCAAGGAGCTCTTGGACTACTCTGAGAACACCAAGAAGCGTAACTTTTTGGAAACCGTCGAGCTCCAGGTCGGTCTCAAGAACTACGACACCCAGAGGTGTGTTTGAAAGAGATTTGATGCTGTTGAGCTTTGCGCTGATTCTAACTCCTTTTTTGTCACAGAGATAAGCGTTTCTCGGGCACTGTCAAGCTCCCTCAGGTCCCCCGTCCCAACATGACCATCTGCGTCTTTGGTGATGCTCACGACGTCGACCGTGCTAAGCACATCGGCATTGACGCCATGTCTGTTGAGGATCTTAAGAAGCTCAACAAGAACAAGAAGCTCATCAAGAAGCTCGCCAAGAAGTACAACGCCTTCATCGCCTCTGAGGTCCTCATCAAGCAGGTTCCCCGTCTTCTCGGACCCCAGCTCTCTAAGGCCGGAAAGTTCCCTACTCCCGTTTCGCACTCTGACGATCTCTACGGAAAGATCACCGAGGTTCGCTCCACCATCAAGTTCCAGCTTAAGAAGGTTCTTTGCTTGGCTGTTGCTGTCGGTAACGTTCAGATGGACGAGGATCAGCTTGTTACTCAGATCATGATCGCGTCTAACTTCTTGGTTTCCTTGTTGAAGAAGAACTGGCAGAACGTTGGTTCGCTCACCATCAAGAGCACCATGGGCCCTAGCTATCGTATTTACTAGATTGTTAAAATGAATGTTTGTACGTGCTGTGGATTGGGTAATAAAAAGTAAGGCTTATTCTCGGTTATTATATTTTATCGTTCCAGAAAGCATCTCGTAAAGTTCTGCGTAAATATTGCAAATTTTAAATTAATTAAGTGACACGAGAGTAATTATATTATTTTTTTAATCATTAAGATATTTGAGAAGATACTCAGCAAAAGAATAAGTGGACGAGGTACGTCTAAACGTAAAAAATATTATATCACTACAAAAAAGATATTTGACAGTCATTCTCCCTAAAGTTGACAGATCTTCCCTTGCTAGCATGATTTCGACCCACTAGCAAACTGAAGAAAAATTATATAGCCATTTTTACATCGTTCAGAATAAATCGTGGCAGTCTTACATGCTGTATCTTGTTGTCTCCCTGCTATTATACTCATATACAATTCAATGATATTCGCCTCTCGTGCGATTTTGACAATCTACTTTCATCTCCCTACCCGTCCAAAAAAAAAGGTCCTCGTGATAAAGCGATTAATCTATCTTAATAGATCCGTAGATTTGTCGCACGAAGAAGTAACTAGAGATAAATCCAATAGTACCCATAAGTACAAAGACTAGGAACGAAAGCAGAAAACTGTATCCCAAGTAAAGTACATTGCTAACAACACCACCTAGAGCAAGTTTCGAAATCCAGTACATAACCGCATGCAAAAAGACAAAGATCGAGCTAGCACCGGCGGCAAGGAAACTACGCCATTGCCAATGATAATTTTCTGAGCAGAGGAGGAAGTACGTGATAAGAATCGTAACCGTTGAGCAAGTAATTATCATAACCAAGTAGCAGACGAATAAAAATCCAAACATATAGTATACTTTGTGGAACCAAATCGAATTCATAATGAAATACAGCTCGACAAAGATCGCACCAAACGGAAGAATGCCCGCTAGAAGCATGCTCGGAGCCCAGCGGAGGTAAACAGGTTGATCTGGGATCTGGCGGGGGATCTGATTCGTCCGCACGGGGGGGTCAAGAGCGGGGGCCTTAAATCCAAAGTAAGATCCAGCAGCCGAAAGTGGAATAGAAATCACGAACCAGATCACAACAAGAGCAATCATAGTTCCGATAGGAACAGCGCCAGAGGATTGAACGGCAATCAAGAAGAAGTTGAGGAAGACAAAGACTGCAAAAACAAGACCCGGAACAGCGAATGGCGTTGCGACTACATTCAATTTCCATGATTCTCCGCCAAAAGTCTTGTAAGCTCGCGCGGAGACGTAACCACCAAAGAAGCCGAACACGGTGTAAAGCACAATCACGACAGTAGCGAGAGCGCCTCGGCTAGAGGGGGAAAGGAATCCAAGCAAAGCGAATACAATAGTCATTCCAGTCATGACAAATAACTGCGCACCGCTGCCTAGAAGTACTGAGAGGATCAGAGGATGAGATGGAGTACGGAAGACATCGCCATGAACAAGTTTCCAGCCCGAATCCTCCTGAACGTCTTCGTTGAGGTCAAGTTGGTTGTAACGAGCAATATCTTTGTGCAGAGTTCGAAGAAGGATCATGCCGACCATTCCAGTGAGGAAAATGACGACGATTGAAGAATTAATAAGCGAGAACCAGTGGATACGTGGATCATAGACGTGTAAGTACTTATCCCATCGCGTAGCCCAAGGAGTAGCGGAAGGGGTCCAGAAGACTGAGTACGAGAATGTAACCTGTGTGTCAATATCACGGTTAAGCATCAGTTTGTCCTCGACATTACAATCCTGAACTAATCCAGCGTCATCAATCTTAGTCCGATGTGACGATGGCTGTACAACAACACCAACGACGCGATACTTTCCAGCGCGTGTCTCATGATACTCGATGAAGATATCATAGTGATTGGACAGGTAGGGATTCTTGTCATCGCCAATTGATCCAAGTTCAAAACCAACCGAGTAGAATTTTGAATTTGTAGCCTCGTCAAACTTGACGCGAGCAGCCGGCAGACCATCGATTAGCCAATTAAGTTGATAATCCTGGCGGATGCGGCGATTCACAAATTTCGAGGCGCGGGGTTCGAAATTCTGAGTGCAGAGAGTCTTGCAAGTATCGTTCTTGAGCATGCGCAAATCAAACGGCGAATTAAATATACGGTCACCAAACAAGATTGCTCCTAAAGATTCGGCCTGCTTCTGGGGTCCTAAATCATTCGTTACGTGATTAGCACAGATCAGGATCAAGCGAGATCAGCAGAGAGTACGCACCACCCTGAGGTCTGCAAAAGTGAAAGGCCGGATGGTAGTAGTCATAAGCAAGAACCGATTGCAATTGAGGCGTGTCTGCATCAATGGCAGGCGTGAGAGAGTTGACGAGCAGCGGAACCGGATCGTTCTCCTCGTAGTCTGTAGGAGCAACACCAGGGAGGTAGAACGCGAGCGACGGCTGCACGAGGCCGAGAAACAGCACAAGTAAGCCGGCATAAGCCCGCATTATATGTAACATTGTTCGTATCGCAGAAAAATTAAAATTGAGATCTTCTGTCGCCCGTTAGGTGGCCGTCACTGTGTGGGAAGCTGCGAAAGGGAGGAGGGGGTGAGTATGCGATTAGCTGCTGAGGGCTGCAACGGTGCAGCTCCCAGCAAGGCCCTAAACCTGAATTATTAGGTAACCTTTTTGTCAGTGCTTTGGATTCGCCGACGACCAAATGAGACAGAATAGCCGACTAGCTCGACGGATTCGAAAGCTTTAGTCGAAAAGGAATTGCAAAAGGCGCATCAGAGTAGATAAAAGAAAAAAGACGGAAGGATGTCAGTTATCGTTGCTGAGGCGAAGAGAAATTGCAGGTGTTGTTCATGTATCTTTATTACTATATTTTACGGCCAAGTAGGAGTACTATTTCCAAAAGTGTCGTCCTCTCGCCTTCACACCCTATCGCGATACAGTAATGCCTATTTAGCCCTCTGCTGCAAGTATATAAACAATATTATATAAAAGGGACAGACACAATTGAGCACCTTTGACGTGCGGTAATTCATTTATCTCCGCCATCAGAAACTGGCGTGGCTTTAGCTCTTTGTTCAATTCATTTGTAAATCAACTTGGAAATCTCCATATATATTGATCGAAAGGTTGAGCTTTCGTATTTATTTGTAGTCGGCATTACCAACATATAATGATCCAATCCGACGATTAACAACAACATTCCACAGCTTATTTCGTATGTACATCTTTCCATGCAGTTTGCGTCGACCTCGTACATCTCCCACATCACAATCAGAGAACAAAGGAAAAAAAAAAAAGAGAAGTATATGCACAACACCAGAGAGATGAATCCCAGTTAAAACCATTGCGCCAAAAAACAATACTTGATATACCTTGTAGGCGTTAAAAAAATCAGTAGACTGGTAGAGTCGTTTACCTAAAAAAAAGCGAAACTGAATTCCCAAAGACAAATTAAAAAAGAAGCAACCAAACACCCGGTAGTCAATTCTCTACCTATTTCACGTATGGAATTAACACTTTTCTATACTTTGGATACTGTGCTCCAAATTCCTTTTTATACATCTCATGCTTCCGCACCGCTTTTCTCCACATCTGCATTGCAGACGCTAATAAAAATATGAGCGATGCAAAACTGCGAGTGATCAATGTAATCATAGTCCATGCTAGCAACTCAAAAAAGTAATTTGGACATGAAACCCAGTCAAATCCATATCCCTTTGGAATTCTTCGAGCAGAGTAAGAGACCATTGATGAAGCAAATTGTGAAGCAGAAGAAAGCGGTCGCGAAGTAAGAAATCGCGAGTGTCGAGATCGACTGATGAAATTACGCGCAGAATACGAAGGTCGCGGAAAGCGAAGCCGCATGTTTGCGAGGATCAAGTGAGTCTCGAAATTTGATAATTCGGCAAAAATCCAAACTGCAGAGAGAAAATAAAGACTGGTCTCTTCAGTGTCTGCAGATGAAGAAAGTAGAGAAATCGAAGAAGAGCAGACACCGCTGGTGGCAGTGCCAGCGATAGAATCGATCGAGGAAGCGCTTGAGGCGACCGATGCACAAGACGGATAGTAAATATAATAAGCCATGAAAAATCCAGATAAAATCCAATAATGTACAATGTAGAGATAGATGGAATAGAACGAAACTGTGATGCGGCAAAATACATGAACAAACATTGTCTCAAACATGCGTTTGGCAAAGTGTAGGTTGATCAATGTGAATGCAAGGACTTGAGAAGCAGTATGTTGGAAGCTGGTGCCGTAGACCAGAGACTGAAAGTAGTAAAATAATACATGAATAAAAACCGGTCCGCTGTAGGCGGTCATTAGAAGCGTCCGACGACTGATTTGAGGCCCTGCAATGAGTAATGTAAGAAGCACGCAAGTCAAAACCAAATCAATAAAAAAGCCCTACCTAAATCCTTTACAAACACACGAGTTCCATCATGCATGTCATAAACATTCAGTGGAGAATTAGGGACCAAGACCGTCTTTGAGGAAGCCAGAAACAGTTTGAGACGCGACGGCGAAAGCTTTGTCGAGGAGTGAATGGCATTCATGAGATCGTCGACCGAGGCCGCTTCACGATCTACCTCTAGCACGGGGGGAAGATTAGTGATTGGCAGCTTCGGATCAACTGGCTGTCTGAGAAATAGAAGAACCATGGTCTGCAAGCAGCGAGTAGATCAACGACGACGCGGGCGATGCCAGGAGGAGCTTTTGGCTTGCGCGGAAACAAGCTTCAAAAAAAAAAAGACTCTAGTTCAAGCAGCACTGGTAAATCCAGATATGAGGTTTCTAGCCTCTTTTGCAGCAGTTGCTGGTCTATCTATTGTTCGAGATAGATTTCAGAATTGCTCCTAGAAAACCTGCCGCGAACGAGGCATGGAAATGCTAACGCGAGAAGCGAAGCGTTCTGCGGTGGCGTCGAATTTGAGTTACAGATTACCCGGATGAATATCACGTGCAGTCACGTGGGGTGATGAAAGAAGGAAAGATAAGGAGGTTCACGAAGCACAGCAGGCAGGGCCCACACGTGCTTCGTTCTTTATCTGACTCGCTGCAGGAGCAGCTGGCCGTGCGCGATAAACAAGTTGGTATTTGCATTTGGATTGGCAGGCGAAATGGCTGACGGACCATTGTTCATGCCTATAACAAAGACCGAGCACAGCACGGCTTCATTCGCTATCATAGCACGATGATATATATATTCATATAATAACAAACGAATAGACAACTTCCTCCAAAAGTAACTCCTGTGGCCTTTACATTATTACATATTACATGGTGACCCCAACTGAAGCCCGCCGCTCTCCGGCTTAATCCGTTCCATCATAAATAAAGACCCAACCAACGACATTCGTAAGTCATGCAGAAAGTGTAGCATACGAAAGAAAAAAAATGCGATGCGATGCCAAACGAAACTAGGAAACACGGCCAATCTAAGCAGTCGGCTCGTACTCAAACGCAGTGGAGGTGGCAGAGGGGTAGTAGGAGGAGGAGTAGCTATAGTAGTACTCGCCGCTGACCATCTCGGTGACGTTGACCCGGCGGGGAATGTCGTGAGTCGCACGGAAGATGGAGTAGTCGGAGTAGCCGCGGATGAGCGAGAGCGAGAGGGTAATGACGATAATGACGAAGATCGCGCCGAGCACGAGCGAGAAGACGGGGCGCTTGCGGCGGTTGGTTGTGACGAGCGAGGCGGCCTTCTCTGTCATAGAGTAGTTCTGGTAGTCGTCGCCGAAGACGGTGCTCACGACGGTGGGCGTGTTGTGGAATGGGATCTCTGACGAGGCAGAGGAGGCCTGCAGCGGCGACTGCTCGGAGATGGTCTGGTAGTTGGACATTGTTGCGGGTCGGTTGTGGTAGTGGTGGTGATGCAGCAGCGCCGGAGAAGGAGCGCCAGCTCTTCTTAAGCGGGCCGCGGCGGGCCACGCATCCCGACAGCCTGCGCCGGCCACGCAGCACGTGCGCGCGCTGTTCGCCAGCATGCTTGTTTACTCCACGCCCCTGTCTCTATCTGAGCAGCCCGCATAGTTATCATTATAGTTATGGGTATAGCTACTGCTGTACTCGGCAATCAAATCGACGACCCAGCGTGCACTCATCACGGCGCGGTGTTGTGCCGTGCTGTCCGCTTCCAGACAGTACTCTGTTCTCGCACCGCCTGCGGTGTCGTAGGGTTTATTCTATAGGGTTTTCCATATCCTAGGGTTTTTCGTCATAGGGTTCCCCCGCTGAGAATGTCAACAAACCGCACGCTTCTGCTGTAGCCCCGGCAACCGGTTCGGAGTCCACCGCCTCGCTACTCTCACCAATGCCTGATGTCCTCCTCCGTCGACGACGGCCGTCTCGAGGCCGCCCTCAACGCGGATCCGTCCTTCTCGCGCGCCTTGCCTGATCTCACCGCCTTCCAAAACGACCCCTCGCGGCTCATCGACCAGCTCTCCGACGGCGAGAGACAAATCCTGCAGCCGGTCCTGGAAAAGCAGGCCGACAATCACGACGTCAGCTACTCTATCGCCGGTGCGCTTTCATTCTGCCTCTTTTGGTGTCCTGCGGCTCTGCTAATTCTCTGCAGACATCAACATCCTGCGCTCAATCGTCCAAGTCGCGCTCAGAGCTAGCGACGAAACTGAAACCGTCGGCGCAAACAGCTTCATCACAATCTTCAAGTCCTATGAAACCGTTCTTCGCCGCAAGAAAATAGACACTTCAAAGGAGACTTTCTTTTTTAAACTTGTCGTCAAACTCTGTCGCTCGCCTGGTACCTCCTGGGCTGATAAATTCAATAATTTGCTACTAGTACGCGTCTTAATCTTTCTTTATGGTCACATTCTACGTTCTAATATTTGATAATTAAAGGAGGTATCCTCACATTTAATCGAACTACGAAAACCGCAACTGGACGCGTGCTATAACGATTTTCTCCTTACTGTTCTCTCCCGAACGTTCTCCAAATGGAATTCAAGAGCTCTTGAAGCCCGCGACATATCTCAAGCCCTCCACCGAGCAGCATTAAAATACGACCAAGGCACTTTAACAGCTCAAGCATTTGAAATCTGGAGAATAAAATTACGCGAATTCATAGATCGAGAAGATGCTCTCGTTGAAATTGTTGAGGAATATACGATACGCTCGCATTGGCGTGAGTGGAAGTCAAAGTTGGAGAAGCTGAAATCGTCACGCGAATATGCCGCTAATATGTTCACTAAACGTATTTGGCTTAATCGATTGCGACAGATTACTACGAAATCTCAGAATCTTGAACGACGAGGAAAGTTATTCGCGACCAAATATAGAAAACCTGTACTTAAGCGATACTTTGTTAGTTGGTTCTATAGAACGGTCTCCATCAACGCAAAGGACTATTATGAGCAAAATTTAGTTTCGAAATGCATGGATGCATGGATTGTGGTGCTTGCAGATATTGATAATTTAAATGAGAGAGCTGATCTTCTCAGAAATCGAAATTTGGTTCAACGTGCCTTCAAGAACTGGTCTCAGACTTCAACAGAGATTTCAAGTTGCAATTCTATGGCGGATGCCTATCATAAGCGTCTCGTCCTTCGAAAGTCATGGAATATTTGGACTCGCGAGACTATTTTGAGTGTTGATAAGGATGAACTAGAAGATATTCGCCATCTGTCGATGTCGCGGCATTATTTTAATCATTGGAATAAGTTAACTAACTTAGTTATCAATGCTGATATCGTCTATCAGAATGCATTGGCTCTTCGTCAATTAAAGCGCATGCGCGAAAAACTTCGCGCACAAGTACTGGTCTCAAGTCTTCAGAGACGTAAAATACGTCAAGTTCTTTATACATGGGTTTTAAAGGAGAGAGGGATTCTTCTTACTCGAGTTAACAATAGAAGATTTCTAAGGCGACAATTAAAGATTTGGAAGCGTGGCACGATTAAGCGCATCGATCATGATCAAAATGCTGTTACTCGCGTTTACGAAAATACTAATTATCGCCTCGTTTCCGAGGTTTTTATGAGATGGAAAAATAAGGCGGTTGTTCTTAATGATATATATAATCGGGCTTTGGTATGTAAATTATTTTGTGTCGTTCACGACACGTCCACCGGCTAATATCTTCCTTTGCAGGATTTTGATGAATTACTCCTGTACCAAAAGTTTTTTACTTCGTTGGACTCGAAGTTTCAGCATTTTCGACAACTTACGGATAAAGCATCCATGCTATATGGCAATTCCATTCTCAAATATCAATTTTCGGTATGGAAAAAGAGACTTGCTGATAAGAAACAGTTCCATAGAGAAGAAATTCTGCAAAACTTTATATTGCAGAATCGTCAGCGAGCTCGATTGTTAATGTTTCATAAATGGATGGACCGTGCAGTACAAGTTCTCGATTTATCATTTCAAGCTGAAGATTTCTACGTGCAATCAACTCAGAAGCGTGCTTTTGAATGTTTACTAAAATGGAGCAATTATGTAAAGGAAATTAATGAGTTATCATTATCTGCTAAAGATTACTCCGATCGACGAATTAAAGTCTCTTACTTGTCGAAATGGTTGGAGCGCAAAATGGACACTGACGAGATTATAAATAAGGCTACGATAGTTTACGATATAAACAGTTTACTAAGAGGGCAAAATATACTGAAACGATGGAATATGCGAGCAATCCAAATTGGGATACTAAACTCAAAGGCTGATGCCTTCCGCATAAAAAGCGATCAATCACATGCTAGAAGATTATTTGGTTACTGGGTTGACGTTATTAGAGAACGCAGATATATCGAAATTCGAAAACACGGCGGAAATGGTTCTACAGTCGAAGTTTATTCGCGAGATAGCGCTTATGAAGACGAACAAGGAAGTCTTGATTTGGAAACTTTTGTGAACGGGTCTACTACGTCTGCTATTGATGATACTTCATTTACGTATACGCCGACTAAGAAATCAGCCAGGTCTAGAATGAGTTTCAAGGATGATAGTATTAAGACTCCGAAAATGGAGCGATGGGCTCGTTTGAGAAATAGTCCGATGTATGAAGGTCGGAGGAAATTATTTGTCACACCTGTTCAGCGCCGAGGATTCAACGAAGGCCAAAACATTGGAACGACAGTTTAAACTTATGTATTGTAGGATTGTATTTTAGGGAAGGGAATCTGATGATTTGGAGTTTAATGGATAGGATTTGAGATTTTGTGATGATTATTATCAGTTTCTAGTCGGTACTCTGCAATGACGTAGTCCGCATGCGAGCGGCGCACCATGCCTAGCGGTCCACCAGTTCACTTCGTCATCCAAAAGAAATTCAATAAAACATCCATAAGGGAAGAAATTCGGTTACAAAATATTGGAAACACATATTAGATAGCTACTCAATTTCCCTTACAAGTCCTTGTATTATGTCCGAGCTTGCCGCAGCTTCCACAGCGGCGTTGGATCGGCTCGATTATCTCTCACTGACACACCAACCACCATTTTTTTTCATCCTGCACGCTAAGCGCTTCTCTACGTCGAACCTGTGCATTTTTAGTTCTCCTGCGCTTGCTGAGGGCATCATTTGCTTTTCGGAGAGCTCCAAACTGTGTGGGGCAATGCCAGTGTGCCCCTTGCCAACTGGTCGATACCAGCATAAATTTGTGTCGGTGAACTTCCCTGATGGCGAGAGATCCTATATTTAAGATACTCGGACTGCGATGCATCCTCCGTCGGGTTGCACAGCGTTCGAAAGATCCAAGAGTTGATAGTTGTGAGAGTGGGTTCTTGACCTGTCGGTGTCCGCAACCTCACATCAAGCTTTGATATCACGACTTGAGGATCAAAAGGATTCAGACCTGTTCCTCTAAACCCTGCCTTAATATTCTCAGGAGTTCATGGTAGCAAAATGGGCTGCTTTGAATGCAGTAAAAAACTCGGCCTTGCTGATGTGTGTCACATGCGACCTAATGATCATCTCAAGTTGTTATTATATCGCTGCTTTATCACACTAAAAGACCCAACACCAAGTGGCTGAAGAAGGTGAAATGAATGGGGCCTATGGAGGCAGGCAAGGTGTGATAATTATCTTTGCAAAAATTCTGGAACTCGGCTGTCAGATGGCTCTTGTGTCCATTCATCAAAAGCATTCGATATGCCCCTTAAGACCGCGACCTCGTGTGCTCATTGAAGTGTCTTATCCAGTCCAAGCCCGTAGAGTTATCGGTCCATCCATCAGGATTAGGCTTAGCAGCCTAATCCGACGGGAGACTGCTCTCCGTGTACCAGTTTGAATGTTGTACTCCTTTCGCAGCAAGGAATGGTGGTCTACACCACCATCAGCATTGATGCACTCGATTGCTGTTGCCCATTCCCGATTACCTGGCTAAATGGACTTTCGCCTTCCATGTCGATCAGCATGTTGTAACTACCATAGATGCACCAATGACACCTATCATAAAGCCAGTCTCGTCGAAGTTGCCCGTCACAATCAGGGATATCATACTTCGCCATCATGCTTCGAAAAGGGCTGAACCAATTGCCAACTAGGTTCGGATCTTCACAGAGGGCTCTCTGCCGGCCATACGGGCGATTCAAGCGCATCTTGAGCATTGGTTGTCGCTTGAGAAAATGCTCGGTCCAGTGCAATCCGATGCGTCCACCATGTCGCTCCGCAAGGAGCAAAGTGCACCAGGCAAATGAGGCAGAAACCCTCGCACAAAGGTTGACTCCGCTACTTCATATTTCTTGCAGCTTTCCGTCTACTAAGATTTGGGGTGCTCTTGAGAGCTCGGATAGCCAGGGATATTTTGTTTTCATCGGAACTGTTTTCCATGTTTCTGGTGGAGACATGGTGTATTAATGTAGTAGAGACGCGTCGTTGACGAAAATGCGCCGCTCGCTACGGGTGCGCCGCTCGCATGTGGACTACGTCTATATTTTGCGCAAATTATTATCTAGACTAATAATCAAGATTATGTACATAAGGACTACTCGCTCAGTTATCTTTCTCTCCAAAGCGATTAATCATCTCCTGTTCTATCTGAGGAAAGATAATATCTGAAGTCACGCCTGCGACACTAACGAGAACATTATTTCCAGCAGTTTTGTAGTAATTGACAAGTGGCTCCGTAAGATTTGCATATTCCATAAGTCTTTGACGGAATATAACCTGTAGAATATTCATGTCGTTAGTGAGTAGAATAGAGAATGCTTGATAGAAGAAGTACTTACTGGGTCATCATCTGGTCGACGAGATAGCGGTTCACCAGTAACGTCATCTTTACCTTCAACTTTCGGAGGATTATACGTCAAATTATAAACTCTCCCTGAAGGCACATGTACGAGTCTATTAATAATCCGTTCCAATATAACCTCATGTGGAACCTGCAATTCAACCACAAAATTCAATTGTGCTGACGCAGGCTCTAGGAGAGCGTCATTAAGCAACGCAGCTTGTGGCCCAGTTCGAGGGAATCCGTCGAGTAACCATGATTTCGTTGAAGAGAGCCATGAGCGAGATTGTAACTCTGATTCTATAATCCTTGTCATGATATCATCTGAAATCAATTTGCCTTCTTTGATAATTGACGTCGCAAGACGACCTGAGTACAAGATTAGCTGTAGGACTTATCTCGCATGAGACCACCTTCGATAATCAACCACCACAAACAAAAATCATACCAATTTCAGTCTCATCTTTGATCTGTTGACGAAGAAGATCTCCAGACGATATCGCAGGTATACCGAACCGCTTAAGTAAACGTTCAGTCTGTGTGCCTTTTCCGGCTCCGGGAGGTCCTAGCAGCAAAACCCTAGCCGGGTTAAGCAATCTCGACATCTCGTTTTGTTTCTCAACGAATCTCTGGTTCACGTACAATCCAACTGAAAATAATATAATCAAATTAAATGTCAAGATTGAGTAAAAGAAAATGCACTGAAAGACATGGGCATGCAATTAGTTGGTGGGAGAGCTAAGTGAACTGAACCACCTCGAGCAGCGCACGAAAAAAGGAGTTGGGATATTTCGGTTTGCAAAGTGTGGGGTATATCAGTTGGGAGATTTATTTGGGTAAATATATCATAATAATCAAACCTGCTTAGTTGTGAAATGCGAATGATGGTAGTAGTGGTTTTGGAAACAAAGATATGCAAATATGTAATATATTATTAATAACAAGTCATGCTAACGTGTGAATAGAAACAATAACGAGTAAAACCAGTACACTTTATATATCAATCCGCTGCCCATTGACGGACGCCGAATCATCTTCATCGTCGCAGTTGCCGCCGTCAACCCCACTCATTGGCCTTTGGAGTTCTTCCACATCATCAGCGCCCAACACATCCTCCATCTCCTCTCCTGCTCCGAAACAGTTTTTGAATTTCCTTTGTCGGTGCGGGAGTGTAAAATGCAGTAATTGTTCAAATAAGTCAGCCATTACGAAAAACCGTGCGGAGATACAGCACAGGGCAGCTGTCATGCGCATCATCACAATGATTTACCTCATTGTCGAGATCAAGCAATTTTCTTGCAAACAATGGACTGAATCTGTTTATGGAGGTCCAGATCCGGTTTGCACCCCATTGACTAAAGTCAAGCTCACTGGCTACAGGCCTTAGCTAGTAAACCTAACCGATACAATTAGTGACGTCCTTGGCGGTTACGAAGTAAAGCTAAGGTTTCTTATCCGCGCGCGCCTTATCGATCGTCCTCTCGTCGCCTCTTAAGTAGCCAACTTCAATAATATTACTCCTTAGTCCTGAAACGATGGCCGTTGATCCCAAAATTCTAGTACGCGTTTGTACATCTCATTTTTTCTCAACATGGAATTCACGCGTCTTTGAATACACCGCAGTCTTGTTACTCGCCTCGATCTTTCCAAACACATTAATGCCGCCTTCTATCTATGCCTTAACGAGAGCATTATCTGCAATTTTACTCGCTCCTGCATTCGGCAGGCAGATTGATAAAGTTAATCGCCTTGTTGTTGTTCGTCGTACAATTAGTACGTTCACCGATCATCGTTTGTTTTGAGCTTGTACTGATATTGAGTTTTAATAGTGTTGCAACGCGCTGCTGTTTGTATTTCTTGCGCATTGTTAGCGCTGATGATTATGAATGACGTTGGAGCTCCTTCAACTAGTCTGCTGATCAAAGCAGGGTTCATGGTAGTTCTCTCAATATTTGCATGCGTCGAAAAGCTCATGGCGATTTTGAACACCGTCTCAGTTGAACGCGACTGGGTAGTCGTTATAGCCGGTTCGAATAGTGCTGATTTACGATACACAAATTCGATAATGCGACGCATTGATTTATTTTGTAAGATGATTGGTCCACTTGCAATTTCATTTTTGATTGGTTCTACATTTTTAGGAACGGCTTGGATACTTGTGGCTTTTAATTTCCTTTCTGTTTTTATTGAATATTTCTCAATCGCTAGAGTTTATCAACTTGTACCTGCTCTAGCAGTTCGGGCGCGTGCGTCGACTGAGCAAGAAGATACTGACGCTGAAGGCGCTAGATTACTATCTGATACCGATGAACAAGAAGAAGCTGCCGCTGCTCCCGTTCGACGCTCCGCTTTATCAGCGTACATCCACCACGACCTTTTCCTTCCATCGTTTGCTTTATCTTGCTTATACTGGAATGTTCTTTCCTTTGGAGGCCTGTTTGTCACGTATCTGCTTGTAGTTGGATACTCACCTGCAGTTATTGGTATTCTCCGAACAGTCTCAGTTACATTTGAACTAGCAGCCACTTGGGCAGGTCCGATATTAATGGCACGAATCGGCCCCATTAGATCGGGATTATGGTTTATAAACTGGGAAGCTCTTTGCATAATTGGTGCTGTGGTAGCTATATATCATTCAAATGTTGTAACTCCACCTATCACATCACCAACTGCTCTCGTTGCTGTAACTGCGGAGGGCGGAAAGAAGTTTATGTTTTTCTTTGCTTCAAAATCTACTTTCCTTGTTGTTTCAGCGATTGTATTTTCTCGATTAGGACTCTGGGGATTCGATCTTAGCGCTCAGACAATTATTCAAGAAGGTGTTGAAGCTGAATCTCGAACTGCATTTTCCTCAGTCGAATCTTCGTTTCAAAATTTTTTCGAATTGATGTCATTCGCATCTACCATCGTCTTTGATAAAGCTGAAACATTTTGGATTCCGTCTGCAATGAGTGCTGCTGCTGTACTACTCGGTGCTCTGTCTATGGCTATTTATACGTACAAAATCCGCAGACATTTGATTCATATTCCTTCTGCGCTGAGTGTTTCTCGAATATTTAAAGGACGGCATGTTAGGCCTGATGTTCAGGATCGTGTTATTCAAGAGGAACTTGATGCTGATGAGTAAGTCGGATTTTTTATATAAATTATTTGTGATAAAATCGAAAGGTAATTGAAATTTAAGTGGGGACTACATTGTGTGAGTGATGATGATAATGAATGATATTACTGCTTTATGACGATTATTTTCTGTAACCATATAACAACTAATAGCTATATCTATTTTCTAATAAATAATAGAGTGTATGAGAATATAGGCGCGAAACATATAGCCAATTTTTCTGAAGTTTATAATAAAGGCGAGGTTTTAAATTTGAAGCTTTTCAGGTAACAGCAGCGATCTGATTAGATCCGTCTACATGAAATTCCAGGTATGCTCGAATAGTTCGCTGCCGAGAAGTATATTCTCCGATAGCTTAGTTACTGGACTGATTTCATTCTGCTCATAGCTCATAAAATTTAATAAGCTTGTATGTTACATGCGCCCGCTGACACCTTCGATATCCTAATACATCATCATATACATTTCAAAAATGCGTTATATGTATGTCGCATGCTTCCGGAATAGATTTATAGCGTTCTTATGGCCATTATTCCCATCATATGATCCCTGTTCCAGGCTGTTTGCATTGTTTCATCACGCTGCAATGATGATGATGATGGGTGACGACAATGATAATCCTGTCGCGTCGGCTCGGCGACCGAAAATGAGAACGTGGCCGCTAAATGTTTTATTTCTGACATGATTGGTCTTATGGCCCAGTTGGTTAAGGCATCGTGCTAATAACGCGAGGATCTGCGGTTCGATCCCGCATAAGACCAGCTCCAATCATTAAAATTTTTAAAATTTTTTTATTTTGTTCGCTTGATCATTAGCCGCAGTTAAGTCACAGCTGCTGTAAACGTGATTAACGTGATTTATTATCGCTTGACTAGGACGGCATGATCTTTTTGTTTCTCATGGACTCATTCTAATCGTATCGCGCCATTGGAGGTCAGCCAATTGCGCAAACGCACCCTTTACAAGTAAATAAAATCTAAGATGTACTCATCACCCAATTGCCATCATTGAAAGCCAGCAGCCGCCGTAGATTTTGCATTATCTACAGCAGTACACCGAATAAAAGAGAGGTCCTTGCACTTAAAGGCTTATCGGCACGGTCCTCGGCATCTAAACTTTAAAACTCCAAATGACGCGTGATTTAAAATGCTCGACAAATTCGCGTGTATCGGGAGAGCTTAGACTTGGGTGTCTCTGTTCCCGCGTCGCTTACGAATAATTAGACCCAGAACCGAGAAGATTCATGGCATTAACGGGAATTAAAAATGTTGCTGTAATTGGTGAGTTTTTTCATTAGGTGTCATTCAGAATATTATCATGGACAGGTGGTACGCCTGAGAGCAGATATTGCAATCGACGATTTCATAAACGATATATGTGAACTAACACAACAATAATCATCACAGGCGCAGGAGCGAGTGGTCTTGCAGCTGCAATGGCCCTTTTAGAAGAGAAATGCTTTGATACAATCAAGATCTTTGAACGCAATGCTGTAGCTGGCGGATTGTGGCATTACACTGATTATACCGATGAGGCGATTAAGTTGCCGTCGGAAGATCCTACGGTTACTTATCCTCCATCGGTAGATAAGGATGGAAGAGCAATTGGATGGGCAACAGCTGCTTATGATGATCTGGTAGGAATTGCTTGCAAGAAGTATCTTTTTGATTGATCTTTCGGGAGTTAACTGTGTAGCTCAGGTTACGAACGTTCCGGGCGCTATTATGATGTATCAGAATCCCCGGTTTACTGAAAAAAATTCGCTATTCTTATTTAGGGCACATGTTGCTGAATTTCTACAAACATATGCTGATGCTGAAGAAATTCGAAACTTAATCTCATACAGCACTAATGTACTCGACGTTCGAAAAGAAGGTAGTGAGTGGGTGGTAACTTACCAGGCCGCCACACCTGGTAGTCCCGAGCGAAAGGAATCGTTTGACGCTGTCGTTGTTGCATCTGGATATTTTAATGTCCCGTTTACTCCTAAAGTTAAAGGATTAGAGGCTTATACCGAGAAATTTCCCAACAGAGTGATTCACTCCAAAGCGTTTAGAAAACCCGAGAGTTATATAGGGAAAACAGTTTTAGTAGTTGGGAATGCTGCTAGCGGAACTGATATTGCGAACCAGTTAATTCTTGTTACTGGAAAGACGATTTATAAATCAGTTCGAAGTGAATCAATGGCACCCGGAGCACCAGATGAGCGGATTATCGAAGTTGGTGAAATTGCTGAATTTAATCATGAGGATGGTAGCATAGTGCTTGTAGATGGTAAAGTATTGGATGATATTGATGTGGTTATATACGCTACGTGAGTACTAGCTAGAAATTCTGTTTCTAATGCGTGTATCCTAATATATTAGATTATAGTGGATATCTACGAAGTGTACCATTTCTGTCCGAGATCAACAAAGGAGTGCATCCTTTAATCACCAACGGTGCCTACGTTCACAATCTTTACCTGCATTACATATATATAGAGGATCCAACCCTTGTTCTTCTAGGAACTCTTCGATTTGTTCTTCCATTCCGAGTTTCGCAAGCACAAGCATGTTACATAGCACGAGTATGGTCAGGTAGACTAAAACTCCCACCCAAACCAATTATGCAGCATTATGAATGGGAACGCTTTCAAGAGGTTGGAGATTCACCTTCTTTCCATGATTGGATGTATCCATATGATGCAGATTTCTGTGAATATGTTTATGCTATGTGCAAACTTGTCGATCCGAAGGAAGACAAAGGATTATATCCGCGTCGCTGGATTCAAAGTGAACGAACAATGCGGAAAAATATCGGAAAACTAAAAGCTGCATTTACAAATTATTTAGTAGATAAAAATCAATACGCTGAAGATGTAGATCAATTAAGGCGGGAAGGATACTTTGAAGGAGAGCTAGAGCCGGATTTAGATGAAGCTGAATTTACCAAATTTGGAAAAGTAGCCGCTGGACCTGAAGACTATACTGAAGAAGAGATATTGAAAGCAATTGCTGATATGACTAGTAATGGACTGCAGAATTGAAGGAACCCGCGTACTAGGAACGGGACTGTATCAAAAGTGATTGATAGTAAGGCAAGACTTAGGTTAGATTTATATCGTGCATTTTTGTTTTAACAAGGCGCTGCGATCTCATCTTGGAATTCTTTTAAGAATACAGTGATAGAAATTTTGGACTTTGATCCAATTGATTATTCAAGCATATGTTATCAGTAACCAGCAAACATAGATGCAAAAATGTTTGGACGCCGTGGTAATAGAATTATGCATTCCATACTCGCACTCACTTCGAAACAGCACGTTGACTCCGTCTAGGAGGCAATGAAACTTTCAGGGTTCAAAACCTCTTGAAATTGGGCTCTCTTTCGATATCTATCGTAAAATTATAACATCTGGCTGCTTGAGGAGAAATCATTCGAGCTGTGTGCTGCTGCACTGTCGCTGTGAAATTTGCTGTTTTTGGATGGGGATTTGCATTTAGGCCTATACAGAAGTATTGCTGTATGTATCTATGCTAATTGAACGGCATCTTTCTCGTACTATTGAACTGCTACTGAACCGTGATTCTCCGTTATAGGAATGTCTGTCGATGCAAATATCCTCAAGCTTCGACGAACCACCCTAGCTCTAGCATCTAATCGAAAAATGCCAACATTAATTTCATTCCGACTTTAAGTGCGGCCCAAGGAAAATTGAAATCGAAATTTCTATATTTGATCAGAATTACTGCTTTAGCAAACCTCTTCCAGATAATAAAACAGCGATCGTTAAATAGATAGATTTACACAGTATTTGCCGTATCGGTCGCTACTAGCGCACCGTAGATAAACTTCGCAACAAGATCAGGTAGAGGGATATATCCGTCATGATTGAACCGCGGCTAATCTATTGGTCCATGCATAATCTATTCTCTAGAACGAGCAATATGGTCCTGCTGTGATAGCTGCGTCGTAAAAAGAACTTAGCCTCGACGTGTCGACAATCTGGAGTTCGAAAACATATAGCAAATCGCCGATTTGTATTTGCTTTGGGCTATCTGCTGGCGGTGGTCGTCTAGTTCGTCTTATTTACTCTCTCTCATCACAGATCGGGCCTGGCTCGGCAGAAAACAGTCGACACCATGCTGATAGCTGCGCATTCATGTATTGCGAGGAATAGGACGGTGGTTCGTATCTAATCTCTCTGTCATGCGAGGCTCGGGTTGCACTCACTTTCAATATGAATAATGCTATACCACTGCCGACATATCGAACCAGATATTGCTGTTCACTATTTCTTCTCTTTGACAATAGCCTGTAGTTCACCATGAAGTTTGATTATTTTAGGTACCATCTTGCGGAGAAGATTGGTTAATATCCCAGGGAATGCCTCGTGAAGAGCGCGTGCGCCTCCACAAAGTCGATCTTCTCATCCTCTCCTTCGCCTGCCTGACTTTCTTCGCCGAAAATTTGGATATTGGAGTTCTTACAAATGCCTACGTTTCGGGCATGAATGTTGAGCTCCAGTTAGATGGCAATAGGCTCAATAATGTCAACGCAATGTACTGGGTCGGCTATTGTGTCTTCCAAGTTCCTTTTAACGTTGTTATTCAAAGATTCCGTATGTCTCCGCACTTTTTCTAACTTCTAATCTGTAGTGCTCAATAATACCTTCGCGGTACTGAAATTATAAGGGGCATTTTTACTCCTTGCATTGCCACTGCATTTGTCCAGAACTGTTCCCAGTTGATGGTCTCTTCGTAGCATTTTCGCTACTACTTACTGCGTTGGTAATGCACATACTATCAATTGCTGGTACAAGAAGCGTGAGCTTGAAAAGCGTAGTGCAATATACTACTGCGTCCAGCTTCCTGGATCTATGTTTGCGGACTACTTGCAAGTGCCACTTACAGGAATCTTCGCAATGCTCACGGTCTTGAAGGATGGGCGATTGCTCTTAATCATTAGCGGAAATATCACTGTTCCAATCGCTTTCGATGTATTGCTTCTTCCCCAGTATTCCTGATCGTACCTCGTTCCGCTTTTTGACCGCCGCGGAGAAGGAGATGGCTGTTCACAGTTTGATCGAGGATGGTTTGCCTCTTAGCGCGGTCTTGATCGTACTGTCTTTAAACATGTTTTTATGACATGGCAAACTTATGTGTTCTTCCTGCTTGTAAACCTCTTCTGGATTACTCCATATGCATCAAGTACTCCTTCTCCATCAAGCACTCCGCTCGCCCTCTTGCTCGACTTGCTTCAGTATAGCACTGTCATGGCTAACAGCCTCTCAACTATTACTTACGCTGCTTCAATGGCCTCCGCTCTCGCGGCTGCTTTCTGGTCTGATTGGAGGCAAAATCGATGGGATTTTCTTATGCTCACTGCTGTCCTTGTTCTCATTTGCAACGCTATGCTTCTTCACTGGGACATCAGCAACGGAGCCAAGGTTTTTGCGTATACTTGCCTCGGTGTTACTAGTAGTCCCAGAAATATTGTTATTTCATGGGTAGCTGAATCACTTGCTCATGATTTAGAAGCACGCTCGATTATCATTCTGTTATTAAGGTCGGATATGTCGTTACAAATCTTTTAGTTCCCCTTATTGCTTTCCCCAGCAAAAGTGCACCCAAATTCCCTAGATGTTTTATCTTCATGGTGGCCATTAGTGCTCTTCAGATTTCTGGATTTTTTGCTCCTCTCTATATGATCCGTCGTGACCTGCGAAACGGAACAATCGAGAAGTTCATGGCTAAATGCGGTCTGGGGCATGTTCGTGACGAGCCAGAAGAAATTGCCGCAATGGAAACCGCTAGCAATATTATTTATGAAGTGAAGACGACTGAGATTGAAAACGTTATCTCTTGCACGGCTACCAAGGAAGAAGCGGCAGCAGAGATTAGCGAGAAGAGCGCCAAATAGAATGATTTTTCGTCAGCTTTTAGTTTTTCTGGTGTATTGTATATAATTAATTAATCATTTTGGTACTTGCATTGACATTTTGGTGGACTACATGGTGAATGCTACGCATATATTGGCATAATAAGCCTAATTTCATTACTTCTACTAAACCGCGCCGAATATCGACCTTAATTGAGCCAGTTAGTTAGCGTCAACAGAGGCAGGTAATAATTACAGATATATATCGCTTACGACTACGAATGCGATGAGAATCAAAGAGTTTAGACAGCTTGTTGTCTGCTATTGTAAGCAGGCCTCGGAAGCAGAAGACAGGCAAAGTGGGGCCCGGTCGAGACAAAAGTCAAGCTGTCGGTTTTAGGTTTTGACGTACAGGATCAGATAACCTTGATGATGGAATAGGGTATATGACCACCAGGCATCACCTGATTGGATGGAGTGCAGAGGCAGGCAGTGCTGCAAGAGTGCTAAAAGGAATAGAGAGAAGATGCGTAGGAAGATGTTGACTTGTATTTGTGGTTTGATATTATGCAATAGCTGCTGCGGCCCCGCAGAAAGGACCGCAGAGAAGATCAGATAAAGAACGAGGATCATCTCGGATCTAGGCTTCGCGGCCGCTTCTCGCCAAGTTCGAGGCCCTTACCTGGTCACCACGGTCGGATCCCGCTGTTGCTAGGCAGCGTGGGGAATGCCGCTTTGGCTGCGCAAAAGATCCCACTTGGTTTTCAGATGAATAAGGGAGCCCGATATCGGCGAGGCAAAAGCCGCGTGGCATGTAAGTTAGAGCCCTAAATATGCGGCATATTTCTTGGTTATGCCATATAGCGGCAAGCCCCGTCCACCGTCCCGAGCTTGCGAATAGGCAGTTCGACGGCCCAGTCTGGCCGGGTCTCTTCTTCCTCTTCCTCCTCTTCCTCCTCTTCCTCATCGTCTTCTTCTCGTCCTCGTCTTCTCCTCCTGGACGTCGCTTTTTCCTCTGCTTGCCTCTGCCTCAGCTGTCTCTTGTACTCCTTGCTCTGTCTCTCTCGCGGGCTCCAAACACCCCGACTGCTTCCTGGTCCATTCGTGTCTAGACTCTTCATCCACGCCCGCTGCCCGCCACTCCCACCATGCCGTCCACACCCAGTACGACAGCCCCTTCCTGTTTTGTGTGAGTCTCCGTGGCTAATGTTTTGTGTACAGTCGCCATACAGCCTGCCGGGACGCCGGCTGCGCAACCATACATCGCACCTACGCCCACGCCGACACTCGCGCCACGCATCAAGCCGGAAAGCCCCGAAGACTCCGGCGTGATCTCCTGCATCCGTCCGTCTAAAGAATGGGTGCTTCCTCCACGGCCAAAGGTAGGAATTCTTAACTTTATTGGGAGCTGTGTGCTTTTTTGATGCTATTCTAATTTATGGATGCAGCCCGGTCGTAAGCCCTCCACGGAGACGCCGCCGACGAAACGAAAGGCTCAAAACCGCGCGGCCCAGCGTGCTTTCCGCGAACGCCGAGCTGCACGGGTGGTGGAGCTAGAAGAGCGACTGCAGGAGCTTGAACAGGAAAAAGAAGATAAAGAAACAAATCTGACAAACACACTCTTGCGCATCGCTGCCGAGAACCAGCAACTCAAGTCTGTGACTGACGAACTGAAGCAACAACTCGACCTTTTCAAGCAATTCCAAGCTCAGCAGGCTGCTGCTGCCGCTGCTGCTGCTGCATCCGGCATGCAAGGTGCGTCTATGGTAATCGCTCACCAACCACCGCACCATCTTGTGTCACCTGCGCCATCTCCTGGTAATGAGCAGAATTATAGTCAAGACATGCTCGACCGTGCCCTTGAGGAACGACTGCCGGTCGACTCTGCTTCCACTATCTCTCCAATTTCAACGAATGGCACAAATGTATCATCACCTTCTTCGCACAACTACATCTACAACTCGCCTTCCGCCACAACTGTCCCGATAAGACGGCCACTGAAGCAAACCTCGTCTCCCTCGACCGCCAATAGCGCTCCCTCTCCTAGCCATTCTTCTCCTCCCGCTTACGCCACTCATCGCTCGTCTACTTCTCTTCCGCACACTTCTACTTCTCTTCCGCACTCTTCTAGTCAACCTTCTCCTTTACATGCTCATGAGCCGTCACCCAAGTCAGATTCTTGTGGTCTCTGCCAATCTGATGGAAACTGCATGTGCTCTGACATTGGACTTAAACCAGCGACTGATATATTCCCCAAGCGTGCTCATTCGCCTGAACCAGTAAGGAAGCCGGTGCATAGCAAGAGAATACGGCGGGATGATGAAGATGATATCGAAATGGACTTTACTCATGCCTTCACCTCGACTAAGATTTCTCGAAGGACCCAGCAACAGCAGCAGCAGCAAACTGACTATTACAATCAGCAGCCTGAGCCACCACATCAGCACCGACATGGCGAGTATGGAATATCTGAAAATTTCTTTTCCTCAGACCGATCAGAAAAACCTAGTCCGCGAAAGATCGATCCATGTGGCTTTTGTTCTTCTGGAACTCCTTGTATCTGTGCCGAAGCTGCCGACGCCGAAGCTCGTGAGATGGAACATCAGAGTCAGATATCTGTAGGAATAGCTGATGACGATATGAATCCCACATTACCACCTCTCCGTAACGATCCTCACTCAGCGCTAATGCGTCAGCAATCAAAGAACAAACTGGTGACTCTTCATCCTGAACCTATTTCTGACATGACTGGCTCGAATGGCTCGGTACCTCAACAGTTTGCTCCTGGTACTTGTGAAAGTTGTCAACGAGATCCTATGCAAACACTATTCTGCACCTCATTAGCTTCAAAATCTGGGGGCGAAGGTGGTGGATGCGGAAATTGTAATCAGCCAGGGGGATGTTGCGGTGGAAAGAAGGCTGCTCATAAGCCGCAAGATGCAGCATTTATTCCATGCTCAGCTGCTTATCAAACTTTATCGAGACATAAAGGATTTAAGGCTGTTGAATTGCCATCCTTAGTTGGAAAGTTGAGTACTAAGGGTGGCCAAGTTGAAGTTGCTAGTGTCGCATCTATTTTGCGAGAGCTAGACAGAAGGCTATACAACTAGTCTGGTAACTTCTATTTTGCATTTATCTTGCGGATCTAAGGGGATCTAAGGGGATCTAAAAAAATCTGAATGCTGTTAATATTTCTCACTTGAAAACTATCAGCCGGTGTTCATTGGTGTTTATAAAGTTTATAGAGGCTTTGTTTTATTGGCGTGCTCTCTTTTATGTTTCCTGCGGTATACGTGCACGGCTCATATTTGGGGAGATGTATTGCTTTAATATGCTTATTGGTTTCTTCTTTTGGTAATTGGCTGATGTCTCTTGTTTAATTTGTCTCGATCGAGCTATCTATTGTCTTTGCTATTTTCACTTGGAGGAGTAGTATATTTGTTAATAGTTATATTGATTAATGCATTAATGCGATATTACTGTTCTTGATTTCTCAGGAAATTTGGGTTCATTCCACGATATCGAGGACAAGCTGCAGCCTCGTCATAGGGTATAGTGAGTGAATTTGAGGCGGAAGCATAAAGCGGGGATAGTTACACCTCCTTATCACGTGTACCGCGCCGCTCGCGTTCACTGTCGTGTGTATCGCGCTCTCGTCCTCTTATCAGGTAGCAACACTGGAGTACTCAACGCCTCGTTGACGGTAATCATTCTCAATGGCTTCTACCGCATTTGAGGAAGACTTAGAAGATAATACGGATATTACTTCTATTAGCAAAGTGAAGCAATCTCGCACTAGATTGTTCTCTACATTCTGGATTTATGGCCTTATCAATAATGTTTTATACGTGATTATTCTATCGGCTGCGGTTGATTTAGTTGGAGCTGAGGTTCCTAAAGCAGTTGTTTTGTTAGCTGATGTTATGCCATCATTTCTTGTGAAATTGTCAGCTCCGTTCTTTGTTCATATGATTCCTTATGGAGTTCGAATTTGGATCTTAGTTGCGTTATCTTTGGTTGGAATGCAATTCGTTGCTCTGGCAAGTTCGATTCCAGGCAGACTTTTTGGAGTGGTATTGGCTTCTATGTCATCTGGTCTTGGTGAACTTACATTTTTACAGCTTACGCATTTTTATGATCCGCTTTCTATGCTTGCTTTTAGTTCCGGAACTGGTGGTGCTGGTTTAGCCGGAAGTTTTTTGTATCTTGTCGCAACAACCTGGCTCCGATTATCAATTAGAGGGACAATCTTTATGTCAAGTTTACTTCCACTCATTTTCTTTATTGCATATTACATTATTATGCCTGCGCCAGACCCTTTATTGGCTTCTCAGTCTAGTTCATTCAATGCTCACCGTCCAGCTCGATATGCTCCACTGCACGACGATGAAGCAACTGCCGCAGAGAATTCAACGACTACGGATACTGATCATGTATCGATTAGCAGCACAGTCAGTTTTCCTAGAGCAATTCCTTCTTGGGATCAATTGCGTGATTCATCTGGAAAGACTTTGCAACGTTTAGTACCATTGTTTTTTCCTTACATGCTTCCTTTGATGTTGGTGTATATTGGAGAGTATATTATTAATCAAGGAATATCGCCCACGTTATTATTTCCTATTGAAGAGATGCCATTTGATGAATATCGCGATGCATATGTTACATATGGCACTCTCTATCAACGTGAGTTTTTTTTATTGCTTTGCTTATTTTGCTGTTTTCTAATACCTAACGAATATTGAATGTAGTGGGAGTTTTCATTTCTCGCTCATCATCTGCGTTTATTCGTATTCGTCGGCTTTACATGCCTGCGATTCTTCAGTTGATTAACGTCTTTATCCTCATAATCCAATCCATGTACGTTATACTTCCAAACGTATATCTAGTGATGATTATCGTATTCTACGAAGGACTGCTAGGAGGTGCAGCTTATGTAAATACATTTTTACTTGTATCAGAAACTATTCCTGTGGAAGAACGTGAATTTGCTATGGGTGCAGTCGGAGTTTCTGATTCTGGAGGAATTGTGGTAGCGGGAACTATTTGTCTATACCTTGAGACGTTTTTATGTGCATTTCAGAAATCTCATGAAAGACCTTATTGTGGAATGACATAGTTTTGATATTTTTTATATATGATTGTGTTCTGCATCGCTGGTGTTTTCCTTTTTTTCTTTTTTCTTTTTTCTTTGTTAAAGATGTCCTTCTATGTAATTTTTGGATTAACATAAGTGCAGTGCAGGTCGGAGTCTAGATATCTATTAATTATAATTATTTAATTACTATTGCAGTTCATCCTCTTCATCTTCTTCATCCTCATCGCCATCAAGTACTTTCTTCTCCAACAGCCGTTCCTGTTCACTAGCCGCTGTATCACTTCTCTCGATCCTTTCAGTCAAAAACGTATTAATTCCATCTTGTACCCTAGGTAATAATTTTCCAAGGATTTGTAAATCACTTTTATACTCATGGAATTGTTCAATATCATTGATAAGTTGAATACTTTTACCTTGATCAGATGAAAAATTATGATCTCTAGCTGCACCCACTACCATTTTCGCCAACGGAGACCAATTCTCATTCATTTCATCATCGTCAATATTATCACCATCATCTTTCACATAAACATATCCAATTGCTCTAGAACTATTCATAACCGCACAAACAGTCATTAGACTCTCAATCTCAGTTGCAGCAACCGCATTCGTGACAATTTCATCAAAATCTAACGTTGAATACTCGGATTTTTCGGGAAATATTGCGGTATAGGCAGGCGAGGGAAGTGACAATACTTTTGTAAATGCTGAATACCATGATTCGATTTCTGCTTGTGTGTATGATTTCGGATTTTCTTCGTTTATTGTTGTCGTTGTTGTTGTGGTGGTGGTGGTGGTCATGATTGTTGTAATGTGTTTGTTTCAATCAACTACTTGCTCTTCCAAGTGCAATAATGACTCGCAATTAAAACAAAATAAGCTATCTGAGAAGAGAATATATAATGACAGACAAGCGTATTGCAGACAGAGCGAGTATTAGATGGCCGTGATGACGCACTTTGTCCCGTCTATACAGGTAGGGACACTCAGCCAATTTACGTTACACTCGTGCGGCTTCAAAAATAAAAATATTAATATCCTTCTTATAGCTACGTCATCTTATGATTTGTACTAACTCCCTAAATCCCACAACAAAAAAACCAGCTCAGATTCTATAAGCTATTATAAACTATTCTGTAACGGATGCGATGTAGGCGTCGGAGCGGATGTGCCTCCGGCAGAAGCAGGCGAAGATCCTCTCGACCTAGCAGCAGGACTAATTCCTCTTCTCGGAACACTAGAAGACCGGACTCCATATCTACTTTTTCCACTTTGTTTGTCAACTTGTAAACGCTTGATACTCTCTTCAAGATTTAACACTCGAATATTCAATTCTTTGATTTTCAAATCTTTTTTAATGATTTCGTCATCTTGTCTTTGCTCCCGCAATAGAGCAGCATCTTGAGCACATCGTTTTTGAAGATCTTTGCTATATGCATTAACTTGCTCTAACTCTCTAAGAGCATCCGCAGCGGCAATTTTCGCTTTCTCATACTCAAGTTTCATATAATTCATATCATCATCTCGAGTTTTTAACTTATGTCGAAGTCTTTTGATTTCTTCATCCAATTGTCTAGTTTTTTCTCTGAATTCTTGAAGTTCTGCAAGATCAGGTGGTCCATCTAGTAATGCTCTTTCTGAAATTTGTAATTTCACTTTAATTTTCTCAACTTCTTCCCTTAATCTCGATTTCTCTTTATCTGTCCTTGCAATCCTTTTCTCGGCATCAGATGCTCGTTTCTCTGCTTCTTGCTTTTCGGCAAGAACGGTTTGCATTATTCGATCTGTATCTTCGAATCGGAGTAATAATCGACCATGATGATCTTTGAAACTGCTTAGTTCGGATTCCAGCGATCCAGCATTTGTTCTTGCGGCTAATAATTGATCATTCAGATCCTAAAACCAAGTATTAGTGCTTATAAATGAGTCAAAAAAAAAAGCGAGAAATTACACACGCTAATCAACCTCTCTTTCTCCATAACAGTAAACCTCGATAGATCATCTTCATCGACACCATCCGTCATTTCAATATCCTGTGTACCTCTTATCTCGGTAGGCTTAGTAGGTGGCACAGGACGAATTCGATGTTGAGCTAATAAAGGATCATTGTTCCCACGAGCAGCATTAGCTGCATCAAATGCACGGATAAGTTTGAGTGTATGTTCAATTGTTCTTGACATTTGCAACATAAGTGGTGGATTATTATCAGCTTCAAGAACTGTAAGCAATTCAGACGCCATGCTAGATTCCGTTAATAATGACAGAGAATCATTATCATAATCTTGTGGCATTTCTCTGATTGAAAACTGTGTAGACTCGATTTCTTGATTTGGGATATTTCCTGTAGGAAAAAGAATCGAAACAGGAGGTGGTTTTGCTGCACCTTCCATCTTAATCTCAGCTAACCACTTTGCAATATTAACTGGTAAATTCTCCAGCTCGATTTTCAATTTATCAGAAAGTTCACCAGCTGAGGAACGCATTAACGTAAACGTTGACATCACACTGCACAACACGTCAGTATCCAATTTCGTCTCAATACCATTATTTAAAGAGGCAGCACAAATCAAAGCATGTTCAGCTGAATGGGAAGGAACGAATCTCAAGACAGGAACAATCGGTTCGTTAGTCAAACTCTGATTATTCTCATCAACTCCTCGTAATTGTCGAACTTGAGGTTCGGAAGCCACAAAGCTGAAATCAACGGCAATAACTAAATCAACGCGGGGAAGATTGAACTTCTTCTTTCGGTTATTCTCATCAGTTGCACTCGAAGGTACTAAAATAACCGTAATTTTCTCATAAATATCTTTTATATCTTCAACACTCTCGCTATCGGAATGATCTGCAGGAGATATTTCATCTTTTTCAATTTCACCTTCTCGTTTGACGTATTTGACTCGTTTACCAGCTAAATAACTAGTAAACAGGTCCATGGTCTGTCCTTCTCGCGCGACGATTGCAATTTTCTTTTTATCTTTGAAAACCGAAATAATCGAATCAATCATCTGAAGTTTAGATCCACTGTTGACAATATACCGTGATTCATCCTTATCGCTAACCGATCTCGGTTGAAGGGCAGGGACTAGCAAGTAAGGATGCGTACAAGCCAGCAATGCTCTGATCAAAACCTGCATCATGCTTTTTCCCATAAGTTCTCTATGTGCAGCTGCACTTGATCCAAAATCACAGAATCGAACAATTTCACTTGAATGTAAAATAAGGACTTGCTCATACATCTGTCTTTGGAAGGGGGTGAAGCCAATCGGAACAGCGTATTCTGCTTCACGGAGCAAATATTTATCGAGCGAAACAGCTTTCTCGGCTCCGCTATTGTCTGGTAATCGGACTACTCCTGATGCTAATCCTTCTGCTAAAGCATGAGGCGCAGCATCTGCTCCCTTTGGTGCAATTAAAGATTCTGGCGAATCATCAGTATCGCCCACATCGATACCTGAAGGTTCGAGCTGTGATTCAATTTGAGTTTCAACAGCTGGATTATCCATTTCCATATATTCACTATTCTTCGTAGGTGGACCGGGAAATGTATCTAAATCAGAAATATCTAAAGAATTTTCTCGTTCAGATTGACCTTGAGCTCTGTAAGAATGATCTGGATTATCTCCACTTTTACTAACTTGCGATGTGGTATTAGCAATCCAATCACTAACGAAGTGATTTTTACTAGAATCAACCAATTGTAAAAGTGCAGGTTCAACGGCGTCGTGATATTCTTCAAGAGAAGAAGGAAGCTCTCCAATACGTCGCCTATCAGAATTAAAACGCTCAAACGAGAAGGCGTCAGCCACACTAGCAGGTACTTGTGATGGTTGAGATGAAACGGCCGGTGTATTTTGAGAGTAAAAAGCGACGGCTGAGGAGTTTGTAAAAGATGCTTCGATATCTTGACTATTGCTTTGACCAGGAAAAGTTGAGAGGACCTGTATATGATCTTCGGGACTTGCTTCGACTGCGAGATTTCTATCAGTCAGTTGAATGCCGGAATCAAAAAACGATGTCGAAAATGCTTACCGACAGAAACGTTCAATACAGAATTTGCTGAAGGTCCAGTTGATGGCTGCCTTTCACTATCCGAAACCGAAGGTTTGAAAGGTGCTTGCTGAGGCTCTTCAGATGATGAACTCTCTCTTGAATTGGGTGATGATATCACAACAACGTCACTATTCGAATCAAGCTCGTTGTGATCTTCGTCTTCTTCGCCAGATATTGATATAGGCTCAAGACTAGGAGGACGTTTTGATCTTGGACCGAAAAATGGCTTTCTTGATATTCTGACGTTCTGAGAGTCTGACGCACTTGTAGAAAGAGGCGATTCGAAGGTTTGCGAAGCTTGACCACCTTCGTTGTATGAGGAACGAGCGATTGTCCGTGTTTGCGGAATGCGTACTTTTAATTCCCCGCTCGTAACCTCTTTTGATAACTTCCTTGTAGCAAGTACGGGAGTTAGAGGACTTGATTCGACAGTTTGCGATTTCGCCCTTGACTTTGATCTTGATTTTAAACTTGCTGGCAAAGGCTCTGGATCTGGGCTGCTGAGAAGTCGGCGCCCTAATGCTTGGACTGGAGCTATTGCAGTTTCGGACGACCTAAGTTTTCTACTCTTGCGTGGGCGCAGCGCTGGAGATTCGACTTCGTCTTCTGGAAAATCGAATATCGAATCTGTAGGCTAATATTAGCAAAATTTGATTGACTCATGATCTCAGTCCTTGTGCGTGCACAACGGTAAATTCAGGGTTCGTACCGTCCGCAGATCGTCGTGCGTCAGAATGCCGTCTCTTATTAGACACAAAGAGATTAGGTGGCGCCACTCCAGCCGATTGAGTAGGCGGATCCTCAGGAATATTTGTGGGAGCAAAGCTGGCCTGCGATTTCGGAGAAGGTCGAGCGAGTTGGGAGGCGCGCCTCTTTCGATCCCACATCACTAAAACATTGTGTGTGCAGTTCGCACGAGCAACCTAACCCTGAGTCAGTCCGGGTAAACTTGCGTTATCTAACTGCAGCAATCTTTCTTGCGATATTCTCTTATTTTCCTTCAATTTAGACGCCGATAGATAGATGCTGATGAAATGAAATACAGCGTAAAAAGAAAGAGTCTTACCCAGCTTGGAGCATAAGGCTTCTTGGTGTTAGGATCAATATCAGTCCAACTTACTAAAACTTCAGTTTCTTCTCGCTTCGTAGTACTCCTTCTTTCCTCCAATATCTCACTGATACTCCAATATTCGGAGTGCAAAACCTCTAAATCCGGACCGCTTCCGCTTTCTTGCGGATTAATCTTCTGAGCGCGACCTTTCAGAGATCGGATCAGAGAAGGAGTAGCGCCCGAGCTTTGCCGTTGACGGCGACCTTTGGGAGTGGTATTCGTCGACGTCGACGCATTCCTAGGACTCATTTTTTATGGGCACATAAAAACTTCTTCTCAATTGCCGTAAATTCATAGATAGTCATTGCACAGCCGAGAGAGAGCGGAGGTGGATGGCATCTGATTTCTTTCCTGTGGCACGCTTGCAAGTCTTGAGCAGTGTTTGTCCAACTGCGAAGCGATATTCCACGCCAGGTCTGACCTCTTCCATATAAATCCAATCAATTAGTAAACTTTTCCAATATCAAATGCCTTATGCAAGCTTATGCTTACCGAATGCGTGTGTTGGCGTAGTTGATTGCGCAAATGTGCGAGCTTGTCTGCTAGGATTCAATGAAAGAGGAATAGGATTAGGGTCTATTTTATAGTGGGGTAAGTCAAGCGAACGTGAAGCCTGTGATATCTTGGCGCGCTCATCCCCAGAATACTACGACGCGTGCTTCTCGCGTTAGTTATGCTTACGATAAATAATACGCAAAATTATATTAAAAATTATTGCTCGGCCAGCTGCCGGTCACGACGCGGTCGTCGTGCTAATCAAATTGCACATCTAATGAGCGGATCGACAATTCGACGCCGATGTAGAATCCGTCTCCGTATTCACCGGAGGTGCCAAAGCCATAGCAATACTATCATAGGAAGTAGTCTCAGTAGAGGACACAGCACCGGAATCACCATCTGCAGGATTACGTACTGCAGACGCAGGCTTGATATTTTCCTTAGCAACTTCCGCTGAAGCGCTGCTATCATCACCTTCGTGATCTAAACCCTGAAATATCCTTGACGTACCTACCAGACCACTAAACGGTTCATTCACAGTTGAAATCATCGATCGACTAAATGACATTGTCTCCTCATAACTTGGAACAATTTCAGCAACCATACTATTCAACATAGGCACAGATACAGGCACAGAAACAGGAGAAGGGCCTAAGCCACTACTTCTCAGTTGAGATTCGCTCACAGTCCGTTTGGCAGAATTCGGAGTTACAACTGGTCTTGCTGAGGTACTCGCAACGAGTTCTTCAGGAACTCGGGTATAAATTGCTTTTGTTCGGGAATCGCTCAAGCAATCACTATCCGTTCCATTCCCTCTGCTGTGTTCTATATCCTCATGCATGCTAAGAAATCCCATCCGACCGTAATCAGGATCTGGACCGAGATCAATAGCAATCTCCAATGGCTGCTGCACCTCTCGATACACTCCATGCCACACATACGATGCAATCATAGTAGTTTGAACCACAGTCTTTTGCTGAAAATTTGGTGCGACACCTGTAAATTTGCAATGCTCCTGGTCGTACACCAGCCAGCTCAAATCGGGCACAAGAGTCCACCGTACCTTATACTGATTCGGAACAAAGAATGGTTCATAAACCCTTGGAGCCAAGTTGAAGATATACCCACAATATCCGTCGTACTTTTCTAAATGGATATATGGAGCACGACGAGAAAATAAAATTTTTTCATGTCCAGTTCGAGCAACACAGCATTCCATCAATATACCATCAGCCGTGCCATCCTCGCTATAAGCATTAAACGCTTCTCCAAAATCTAAGGTAAGAATATAGGGATCAAGCTGACAAGGATCGCTCAAATCCATCTTCAGCACTGCCGCCAGTTTTTTTGACACAGACCGAATGTTAAAGACCACTGACGCAAATACTCGCTCTTCAAGCAACTCGCCACACGACAACACAAACTCATCACTGCCGCCATTGATTCTATCATCGATCATCATTTGTAGCAAATTTTCAAATATTTTATTCGCCATAGTAAACTGAGTACTATTCAGATTATCAATCATGAACTCTCTAGTGAACTTCGTAATTACGGTCACTTGACCAAAGTGAAGCTTGGTATCATCAAGTTTAGTATTTTGCTGCAAATAAACCTTTCCGATCCAAGTGAAAACCGAATCTCCACGAGCTTTGTAGTTTTGATCACTCTCGGCGGGCAAGCCGGTGCTATCACTTCCAGGTTGATTCTGGCGTAGCGCAGGAATATTAACTGATCGACCATGATAAGGGGGGACGTTTCCCACTGGTGCAAAATCTTGTGCGTAATAGTCCATGTTTTCAGGAGTATTGCCTGGATTACCAGATGGCAAGAGTCGACGATACAATTCTGTTCTTCGGACAAATACACCTCTAGTATCAAGGCGAGACATCAAAGGTCGATTTCCTAGTGCCACACCAGAGGAAACAGCCTCAGATTGCATATCATTAAAAAGAGCATGATACGATAGCTGTCTATCGATCGACATGGGTGTCAATTGAGAATGCGCCATATTAGGAGAGACTGACTCCCCCATCTCATTTGCGGATTGAAAAACGTGATCGTCGAGAAAACTAGCAGCCAGAACTGTCCGCATAAATGCATCACCAGGAGTCACTCGAGGAACAGCAAGATCAGGGTCGTTGGCTTCGAGATCGCTTTCAGGAGCCTCGACTGGACCGAGACGGGTAGCAGAGAGTATCTCAGCAATAGAATCCGCAGATTCGCCCGGTGGAAGACGAACCTGCACGTTGGCAGGCAATATGTGACGCGCAAATCGACGCACCAAGGCAGTTGCTTTGCGAATATTGACTGCTTGAACCATGGATTCTGCTGTAGTGGCGGCCAACTCGGCAGAATTTGATTGTTCGGTTATAGTGCTAAGAATGCCATCTAACTGATCCAGTGCATCCGTGACTCGTATTTGGAGTCCTTGCAGTAAAATCGCTAAGGTTGATATATAGGTCGGGCCTTGGAATAGGGGCAGGATGGTGCCGTTGTCTGGCAGGGTCAGAGTCGATACGATCCATAGATAACGAGATATGCTAAATCAACTCTCCGTCAGCCTCTTCATCGGCAATCAAGTAATTGATTGAATAGTACTATTCAATAGCAGGCGCCATCTCCCCAGGAAGACGATCGCAGACTACATGCTGGGGATTCAAGTCGTGATCCATATGGCTTGACAGACAGTTGATGCCAGTCTATTTAGCATTCGACTGACGATGGTGAATAAAATTCCAAAGTTTGCGTAACGCAGATAAACCTCAGCCTCTGCTATTGTTAAAAAGCTGACTCGCAAACTATCTAGCGACAATAGGTGTTTTTGGTTTGAGATCAGGCTGCTTCTCAATCGCGAGCGCGCTGTCCCGTGACGTCGCTTCTCCCTCGAACTGCCTATATGCTGCACTTACACCAGCCTTACGCTACGATATACCCAGCGCATCACAAATGTAAATATTTATTATAATATAGTAGATTGGTGACATTTCTAGTACATTGGTATTGGCGAAAATGCGACGAATGATCTGTGGCAAAACGCAAGCAAAAGGACGTGCATTAAACAACCCGATGCAATTCATTATATATTAGAGATTTACTACTCCATATCAATAATCCCACCACTATATGACATATAAAATCAGTATTCATGTCAAAATATCAGAGGCAAAAAGATGAGAAAATACTCACCCTCTAGTACTATGACGAGAGAAGTAATCGTAATCGATGCTAATCGCAGTAGCCAGTAAAATCGCACGCTGATCAAGTGTTAATCCAGGTGCTTTTTCGCTTGTAACTACTGATTCTTCGATATCCGCAGCATCCATTTGCAAAATATACACGCCAGTATCGGTAAACAGCTCTCGTCCTAAACCAACCCAATTTCGCGAGACTACTCCCATAAGTCGATTTAATTCATCTAGAAGTTCAAATCGAAATGAGAGTATGGGGGCATCAATAGCTGCAAACTGATTGAAATCTTCAGAATGACTGAGATAACACGTTAGGAATACACAAAAACATACTACAAAACTTAAGCATTACTGACCCGTCTTCACTGGTGAATAAGTTATATCTTCGCCGCCATAAGTGCCATCGTTGATGTGTTTCGCCAATAATTTTCCCGTCCTCATGCATAGTAGGAGGAGTCCAGACTCGAATGCGAGAGTTGATGAGCGCAAATGGTCGTTGGAGCTAATCGTGCCAACATATATATTGTCAGTCAGTCCCGCAGACAATCTACTCAGCTTTAAACTTACAGTGAGAATGTGGTTCATCTGGGTATCGTAAATGTTGACAGTGAACGGTCTATGTAGTCTGTAGACTTGTCTCATAATAGCTTTCATGAAGCCTATTTGATTCCGTTGTTAGAACACGATTCGATATAGTAGCACATGATTCACTCAGACTTACTAAAGTCGACCTCTTCAATGAATCCAAGGAGATTTCCGTTGATGTCCATAAGTTTCTGTTATAATCAGCATTCAAAGCTATTCTCAATGTATATGACCGCGCTTCATACGTATTTATTTGCTTGCTCGAATCCCTAGGTTCATACACCGTCAGCAACGATTCCGCACGCTTGCATTCACCTCGCAAGACACTCACAAGAAAGATATTCATAAACTCAATTTGCCGTTCAATGACTAACGCAGGTTGCTCCAACATATATGAAATCGGATCGTTTGGAGTCAAAACCGCCTCGCTATTGTAAATAACACTAGTACCTCGATTTGGATAGTATGTGCCGTCTGGTCGTGGATTCGCACGTATTCGGCCTCTCCTTGACGATCGTTCAATTTGTTCTCTAGAAGCCATAGATCTAGAAATCGTCTGCGGACTGGAGGCATTCTTAGCAGAGGAGAGAGTAGCAGATCTTAAGAGTGCTGTTGATGAACTCCGCGATACGGCGCATCTTAGATCAAGTCCCAAGGAGGCTAATACGCCACGAGAAGCCATAGTTCCCTGCTAAAAACGAAAAGATAATCCAATCCAAAATATATAAAATAGCAATCACTGATAGTAATATCGGCCTCCCCGAGAAGTCTCTAGGCTCTTGTAACTGAATCGGCGCGTAGACCTGATATCTAGCTCCAAGCAATCACGTGGGGCTTTAATCTGCTGGAGATGACACTACTGCCACATTTGCTATTTGACAATGCCCAATATTCATGTGACTAAAGCGCAGGCGTTTAATCTTTGATTGCGGTGAACAACTTGAATATTTTAAGTAGCGTTCTATCAATCAGTTCTCTACGGGAATCCTTATACCTCAACAGATGGTTCTCGCAGATTTAGGACGGCGGATTAACTCCGCAATGTCGGAGCTGACACGCTCTAACGTTGTCGATGAGAAGGTGAGTAGTCCAGTTCTTTCGATATCGTGTGCTCTTTCGAAGTAATTAATTGGCGCTAATAACTATGATACTCAGGCTGTCGATGCTATGCTTAAAGAAATCTGTACCGCGCTTTTAGAGTCTGATGTTAATGTCAAACTGGTTGCTACGCTTCGAAATAACATCAAAAAGAAAATCAACTTCAAGGAACAGGGACCAAACGTCAACCGCCGCCGGCTTGCTCAGAAAGCCATTTACGATGAATTATGTGCTCTAGTTGATCCCCATGCAGATGAAAAAGGTGATACTGGATTCAAGCCTAGAAAAGACCGTAGCAATGTCATTATGTTTGTTGGTTTACAAGGTGCGGGTAAGACCACATCTTGCACAAAGCTGGCGCTGTGGTACCAGCGCCGAGGGTTCAAAGTTGGTCTAGTATGTGCCGATACTTTCCGTGCTGGCGCTTTTGATCAGTTAAAACAGAATGCTACTAAGGCTAAAATTCCTTACTATGGTTCTTATACCGAGACCGATCCAGTCGTTGTTGCAGCCGAGGGTGTGGCGCGATTCAAGCAAGAGAAATTCAACCTGATTATTGTCGATACTTCAGGTAGACATAGACAAGAGACTGAATTGTTTGCGGAGATGATTCAAATTTCCGAGGCGGTTAAGCCTGATCAGACGATTATGGTTCTCGACGCTGCAATTGGACAAGCTGCCGAGTCCCAATCAAAAGCTTTCAAGGAGTCCTCAGATTTTGGTGCCATTATCTTAACTAAGATGGATGGTCATGCTAAAGGTGGTGGTGCTATTTCTGCCGTTGCTGTGACAAACACTCCCATTGTGTTTATCGGTACCGGAGAACACATACATGATATCGAACCATTCACTCCTGAGCAATTTGTGTCGAAATTGCTAGGAATGGGAGACATGAAGGGATTAGTAGATCATGTTAAGCATCTTAATCTTGATCAAAAGGAGACAATGAAGCATATCGAGCAAGGTATATTCACTGTCCGCGATTTGCGGGATCAAATGAGCAATATCATGAAGATGGGACCGCTTTCCAAGATGGCTGGCATGATTCCTGGAATGAGTCAGATGATGGGACAAGTCGGCGAAGAAGAGAGTGACAATCGGTTTAAGCGAATGATGTATATTATGGACTCTATGACTGAGAAAGGTAAGAGACACCTCATCACCTACGGCCTTTCATTTACTAACTTCTACGAAATTAGAACTCGACAGCGATGGCAAGATCTTTGTTTCGGAACCTACTCGTATAACTCGTGTTGCGAAGGGAAGTGGAACTTCGGTCGTTGAAGTAGAACAACTCTTATCACAGCAGAGGACAATGGCCAAGATGGTCAAGCAAGTGGGTGGTAAGAAAGCTCGACCGAAAATGAAGCGGTTACGTGCTTAGATGAGCTTTTTCTCAATGTAAGCATACACGTCGGTTTAATAGTTTTGTATTCTCTGATCTTATTTTGCCATGACTTCCCTGTACATTTTTTGCCATATTTCCTGCCAGTAAATTTATGAGTCTTACGCATTTACTGTGAGCGAACTAACTAAAACTTTGCACTTCAGTAATCTGAGTCATGCATTTAATGTTACAATATTATATACAATCGTTCATTCTAAGTAGTAACCTCACCAAATTTCAGCACCTTTCTAAGCCAAAATATTAACAGAGGGTCCATGCGTAGACCGTAGAAGAATCTCACGAATCAATGGCTTCTGTCGCTGATTAGCTTCGCTCACTGCAACACGGTAAGCAGCCATGAGAGCACTGATGTTGATTTGAAGATCCTTGCTGGGAAAGCTGGTCTAGAGGTAAGTTGATGTCAGCCCGTGCCATTAATGAAAATGCATATCGATTAGAGACTTACTCTTCCCACTACAACATTCAGGGTGTCTTCACTAGTCCTGAAATCCAGAGATCCAGACGTAGACGAGAGATATTGCACAACGTCATTTCCTACAGTTCCACGACGCTCACTAGGCATAATACCCTTAGGACCCAAAATTCTCTGAACACCTCGCATGAGCGCTAGTCCACCAGGAGTCGCGTAGGCTTTTTCAAAAGTAATTTCGTTTTTGCGAACTTTTTCCACTAATTCCTCTCCACCTGCATATGTTGCGCCGCTTTTTAAAGCTAATGCAGCAACTTCCTCGTCGTCAGTGAACACGGCAATTCGTTCGATGACTGGTGACCTTGGAAGTCGCACACTTCCTCGAATACTCTGAGAATGCAGCGGAAGAGCAAGTTTTACAACCAAAGAGATAATATTCTGTCCCTCAGGTCGGCCAACTTCAGATGCATGTAAATACCGAGCAGCGGTGGGAATATCCATAGTGATTGCATTGATTTTTGTCGTTTTTGCTTCGTCTCTCAGGCGGTTAACTTTGCGCTTTGTCGCAAGCAAACGCGCTTCCTTCTCGATCTTTTTCGAAGCGGCCTCTCTTTGAGCAAATCCAGACTGTGCCGAAGCACCACCTGAAGCACCTTTACCACCTTTTTTACTCGTCGACTTGAACCGAACAGCAGCAGCGGGACAAGAGAAAACTGGCGTCGTCGGCGGCGGAAGTCGCAACGAGAAAGTAGACGGCGAAGCAGCCAGCTTCTGAAGGAATCCTCGCCGAATAATCATTGTACTTCAGAGCAATGTAAATGTATTAGTAGACAAATTGATATGAGAATTGGGGGATTAATAGTCGCGGTTAGCGGGAAAGACCAGCTCCGAGGAGGTATGTCGGAACATCCAAATTTTTGATTTAAATCACGTGACTACTTCCGGGTAACTGACCGAATTTGGATATCGATTCTGGCTGTTGAATATCTCCTTATATCTCAGAGGTTTTTTGATTTTGATTTGGGGTAAAGAGATGCCGGAATCTGAGTTAGATGTAGCTATTGAAATGGAGATTAGCGACATTGCGGTTCCTCTCTTGGACGATATCAAGGGTCCTATTGTGCAGTCCTCCAGCTCAGCAGCATCGCCATCTATCGAGAACATCCCGAAAGGTTTACTGGTTGGCAATGACGCGATAAATGCTTTGCGACCAGATAGCGACTTTGTTAGATATTCATGGCATCGTTTGAAGGAGATTATAGGTAAGCGAAATCCAGTACTTCTTGGAGAGGAAGATATGCTCGTTGCTCATTTGGGACACCTAGGTAGCAATCAATTGTCTCAACTTGGCAGAGTCCCGTCAGATCTGCGCAAATACATTCTCTGGAAAGCAGATACTATTGAGAAATATGGCAAAGTGACCAATTATCTATTACAAGAACGACTACATTGGGGCCCTGATGAGAAACTGGCCCTTCCTAGGGGAGCAAGGCTTTTTGAGTATCGACGTGAGTAATGGCAATGATGATAAGAGTACCCCGCTTGAACTATGCTAGTATTGATGCTATGTACAGCCGATTACAAGATTCTGATGAACGATTTTCCTTATGGATTCGAGAATGGCATCATTCATGTAGTCGTTTGGTCAAAGGTCCCTATTCCCAAACAAGACTCCGCGGTTGCAGACATCACACCCGAAGTTCGCGAGGCAATTCAGAATTTCGTAGACGTCACATTTAAAGACGCACTAGACATGATGCCCGAGAACATCCTCTGGTTTAAAAACTGGGCTGCGCTTATGAGTATACGAGATATAGACCATTTCCACGTTTTGCTGAATCAGCCACCGGTGGACGACCGACTGCTTGACATTCTGAGCGAGGATGTTAATGTGAAGGAAAAATGGGCAGCTATAGATGCCAGGATAACGCTATGATGACGTTGGGTTTGGGCAATATGGTGTAAGTGGGCATTTTCTCGAGAAGTGGCGGGTGAGTTGCATAGACTGCAGTTGGCGTAATGCTTGGTCAAACTGCACGCATGCGCATTGTAGATATAAGTTACCGTTCAAGGAACGACTGTTAGTCAATATTTCAGTTAATAGACCGTTATACAACACTCCATATCGTTATCGAAATGCTTTGCAAGTGGTTGTTGACATTGCGATTACGCGTGGCCGCAGAGCGAGCCCATGCGGCTTCAGCTAGTGGTCCTCGAGGCATGCGCTTCAACCTCGTTTTCTCACTTAGTTATGCTACAACGACTCAATCGCTTCTCTGACTGGTTGATCGATTCATCTTTGTAAATGCTCAATAATGTCGACGCTCACCGACGACTACTTCTCCCTCCAAACCGCTTCTGCGCCAAACGGTAGCCCAATCATTCGCTCGAGCAGTACAGAACCGCATCCCTCGTTCACAAACACTCGGCAAGTCTATGATCCAACCAATGCCGACGAAGTGATCTCCTACTCTGATGGCGAATCTCATGATTCTGATTATGACATAAATGGACTGCCTTTCGCGAAGCCAATCAAACGTTCAGCGTTCTCTGCTCCCGAGACGTTTGATCCTGATGCCTTCTTGCTGGCCCAACATCGGTATCAGCGCTTGGAAGACCTACATTCTCAATTAGCAAACTGGTCAACTGTGCTACAGAAAGAATTAGTGGAACTCATCAATCGTGATTACGCTGACTTTGTGGGATTGGGAAAATCAGTCAGCGGAGGCACCACTAAAGTAGATGATATGAAACTATCACTGATTGGATTTAGGAGGGAAGTCGAGGTTTGTATGCCTGTTTCACTCACACTCATATATTCAATCTCAACCACTAAAAATTACTATTGCGATTAGGGAATCTCGTCTCGCTTGGATATAGTGATTCAAGAGGCTGAACATCTACTTCAGAAGAAGCAAGAGCTGCGAGAGAAGGAGGTACCACTTAATAATTCCTACACATCCCAAACCTCCTATCAGCGTCTAACAAGCACTCTTTTTCCTAATTAGAATCTTGGACGATCTCTGTTGCTATTTGCACACCGGCTACAAGAACTGGAACTCGCTTTATACATTAATACTCCAGCACCTTCTACCAATCTGGACGATACATCTTCGAGGTAACCTAGACCCATTTCCTATGCATTTTTGACATTATGAGTACTGAAACTATCTATAACCAGCGGCATAAAGCGACTCGAATCGCTTTGCCTCGAATACGCATATCTCAAACGGTTGCTTAAGAAAATTCCTCAAAATCATCCATTCGTCCTAGCTCAGCAGCAACGAGTTTCCACAATACACAGCGCACTATTAGCTGAAATCCGACAAGGATTAAAAGAGTATGGGAAAAATAATGGTCCATTAGAAGGATATGGAACTATATTCAAGTATTATTACCTTATTCGAGATAGTTAGTCCCGGTATATATGGCGATTTACTTAATTTAATGTACGTTTGGCACGGGCGTTAACTATAATTCCTCTTTGCATCATTCAATAAGCTGTTCATTGTTCTGAATTAAATCCTCAGAAATAAGAACTTGCAGCGACATCTCGCAATAATAGAAACAGCATTTTCTCTTGGTTCCTCAACTTTTATCGATTCGACAAGCTTGATATACAACAAAAGTGATGCCGATAAATATGCCAACCAAAACGGTGCGTGATCTGAATGTTTATACTGTGTGCACATATAACAAATGTGAGGAAAATAGAAGAAAGAAAAAAATTTAAAATCTCAAACTACGCGAAGAGAACACACGTATATAAAAACAACAATAACAAAAAAAACGCACCATTTCTTAAACAAATTGCTGTTTTTCTCCCCTCTTTCAATTCTTGATAAAAATTGCACGTTGCTCATGCCGCAGATTCTTGTACGTAGTCTTATCTAGATGATCAAGTCCAAGCTCATCATCTTTTTCTGCCATTTCGTGCAGAATCTGATCATCCTCAAGATACAGTGGTCTGGAGTAATGAACTCGCTGTATAAGCGCGAACTTGATTTTCTCAAATTGTTTATCCTTGATTCCAGTACGCGCTTGCAATCGTGCTCTGGTATCCACGAATTTCTCTCCAGGTTTGGTAACAAAGAAAAATGGAATTCCATGTGTTCTATTTGTCTCTTTCTGGAAATGATAAACATGGATCAACCTCTCATCAGGCTTCTTCTCCAGCTCTTCTTCAGGAATCGCCTCGGCGTAAAGCTGTGTAGATTCAATGATCGCAACAACAGAGTAATCATCAGGATACTGACGATGAATCTTGTTCATATGAACACCGTAAAATCGAATATGAGATGCATCGTCGTCAGATAGTTCTGCTTTTTGCTTCAGTACTTGCAAAACATCAACCATAGTGCCATTCTTAGGTACAAGAATATCAAACTGATGCTCTGTAGTGATACCGTCGGTGAGCCAGATCAATTTAAGTGCTTTCATAGACTCAAGCTCCAGTAAAGCCACATCCAAGATCTCGTAGTACATCGTGCAAGACACGACTTGAGAGTATCCAGGATAGATTAGATCCTTCAAGGACAAACTTGTGGATGCTTTGATTGGCGGCTTAATAGCTCCACTAATCTGTGTAGGCGAAAATCGTAAATGAGTGGCATCGACGCCTAAATGCTTACCAACCGTTTTGGAGAATTGAGGGTAAGTGTCATTGAAAGACAAGTAAAGCTGAAACTCTTCTTGCTTGGGCATGCTGGGGAACCGGGGCTTAAATGTAACTTGTACTCTGTTACGAAGGAAGTCGTAGTAAGCCTTTGCGTCGTGACAACCGGATAGTTTGACGAGCCTGCATCTGTTAGCATCATAGCCGGGAACAGTTCAAATTGAAGAAGAAGCTTACTCGTTCTCTGGAAGACGCTTTTGAAAGCAAACAATGTCGCCCTCTTGTATCTCGACTTGTGCAAAAGTCTTCTTTGTATCAATGAAGTCAACCATAGTTGCCGAAATCTCTTCAAATAAATCAACCGCAGTTCCTGCACTCCAGTTCATAATCTTGCAGATATGCGGAAACAATTCAGATACCTTGTCATTTTTTCCAATCACAACACATCCAACACCAGTAAGCGTCTGAGTGTATTGATCGAAATATTTTAAAAATAGCAAAATCTTGGACGCCGCCTGACCACCCTCGGCTTGGAAATGGATCAAAGCTCTAGTCTCCGGATCAGTTTCAGCCTCCTCCATCCATAACTTCAAATCTAAAGTCTTGCCAGAATGTCTATCCTTAATTTCCTCAAGCGTGCGCGGCAGAGTATCCAAGAGAGGTATATCAGGTCGGATAGTCTTATTTTGACGACTGATCATTACCCAGAATCTGACCGAACCCGCATTCTCGATAGATAATTCCTTAGCAACCCGGTCCCGCAACTCGCGAATTGTTGCTGATTTGCGGACTTTCAGCAACATCGGCTTTGCTTCAGCTGGTACTTCATTGTTCGGATCCTCGTTCCAAGTCGCAATATCAACACCATTGTAATTGATAAACTGACGCAGTCCCATGATCTTTACCCACATGTACAAATGCTGTTCCTCCCGCTCTTTCCGTCTGGCCTCTTCGTCACGAATTTCGCGCTCAAGACGATCAGGAATGTGACTCGGTGTATCTTCCTCGGTAACAGGAGCTAGAAGCTTGTCAATTCGTGATTGGCGAAGGTAGACAAGCATATAAGCATTTGAGTGACGCTTGAGTGAGAACTTGTTGAACTGCCGCATTGGGTATTGGCCGACTAAACCGTTTGGATTACTATTGTTGCTATCTTTGAGATCCTCGCCGTAGTTCTCGTCAAGAACTTCTTTGAGCGTCGCCCGAGTTACTCTGTCGTCATCAAACTTGTACCAGTCGCCATCCTTCTCAGGCTTGAGGAGTGCGTAGTAGTGACCAGCGTTGAGATCACCAGAGTGTACGAGAACACCATGAAGCACGTAAACCCAAGGCTCTGATCCTTCAGTCTGAGGTTCAAGGAATTCATCAAGGTTGATTTCTAGAGGAAACTCATGGCGATCATTAATCTTTACCATCATATCGCGGTTGAAATCATACTCAAATCGCTTTAGCTGGAGATGAAGGACCGGGGGGAAAGACTGGAATATAACACCCTTTTCAGCATCTTGCAAGCCATAACCGGTTGCTTGATACTGATTCTCGCCATTCAAGGTCTCAACCTGAATATAATCCTTAAAGGACTCGTGCAAATCCTTCATGCCCTTAACGTTAAGCTGAATATCCCAAAAGTCCTCGGAGCGCGAAGACTCGAAGTCAACATTAATGCATTTAACGAAAGACTTCATTTGACCAACAAAGATATCCGTTAGAGCATTCTCGACTGCAGTACCCTTCATCTTTCCTTCGAGGTTGTCCATCAGCACACGATTAAACTCCTGGACATCGTGCTGAGTAAAAGCCTCCGAATTGTCCCATCCAAATGAACGAGTGAGCTCATTCGTGCCGACAGGAGCTGGCGAAGTCTGCAGAAGGTAAAAAGCGCGCTGTAGAGCAAGGGGAACCGACTCAGTGGGCTCGTCGGATGCCGTCGGGATCTGATAAACGGCTTTGCGGAAGAAAGAGGTGAAGAAGAGCGACTGGAGAAGAGAGTTCATATAGCAGGTCGCGCCCTGGTTACGAAGGCCGACATAACCCGTTTCCTTTTTAGAGTCGTAGTTGACAAAGTTGTGCCACAGAACACCGGTTACATCCTTGATGATGCGGACATAAGCATATATGTTGACTTTGTCGTCCTCGAGGATAGGCAGATCCTTGCCCTCATGCTTTGTAGCGAGCTTGCGGAGATCATAGAACTTCGTGAATCCCCAATCCTTCTCATCAGGTGTAAACCTATGTGAAGCATGATGCTCAGTGAAGACGGAGGTCTCCTTGTGGTTAGCCATGACGAGGCCAAACTGAGCACATACAGCCCATTGGCTGACGTCCGCGTCCGTCATTTGAGTATCGCTGTCCTGGTCGACCGGAGCGCACTCGAGATACAGAGACACCGCATCCGTCTGGTTACCCGAAGGAAAAAGCAGCATTTTCCACTCGAATCCACCAACAGTGAAAGCCGGTCCATGGAGCCGTTTCTCAAGCTTTCGCCAGCTATCGATCTTCCACAGAAAACTGTCCTCGCGTTCGGTCTCAAGGTCTTCTATCGCCGGACACACTTTGGCAAACATTGACACTTTGTCATCCGCACGCTCAATCTGCGTCTCGGGATCCATTGTGTGCCGTAACGGAGAGGATGGGGGGGCGCTTGCAGTTGTTGTTGTTGGCTGATTGCTGATTACCGAGAGGCCGATCGAGAGGGAATACGAGTAGTCACTCGCGGCACGTGATCGGCCGACCGCTGATACATCACTTGTGCACTGCTCGAACATTGGATATTCAGCGGCAGCAGTCAAAACCATTAATGACTCGACACGAGTTCTACCAGACGAGCGAGGCCGTAACTCTTTCTGTTTTCGTGAAAAACGCCCCGAAAGATGCGTCGGTTGCCATCACTTCGTCGTCGGTGCGTGTGAATTGTCAGTGACGTTCCTTGTTTTGCCTGTCTAATCTCATTTGATCAGGTCACAATTGAATTCCCCGACTTCTCGTTCTCTTTAGGACCTCTGGCAGCTGAAATCGATGCGTCGGCGTCGACATACAAAGTTCTTTCTACAAAGATCGAGCTCAAACTGCGCAAGGTCGTCCCCGAAAAGTGGGCAGCTCTCGCACTTTCTGATCTGGAAGCCACAAAAGCTGCCGCTGCAGCCATCGCTCCCGTATATCCATCGTCGTCAAAGTCCGGCGCTAAGGACTGGGATAAGGTAGCTGCTGCCGAGTCCGATGGAAAAAAGGAGGAAGAAGAGGGTGGTGATCCTGCTGCTGCTTTCTTCAAGAAGCTCTACGCCGATGCGGACGAGGACACGAGACGGGCAATGATGAAGAGCTATGTCGAAAGCAACGGAACTGCTCTCAGCACGAACTGGGGAGAAGTGGAAAAGGAAGCCGTGAAGACTACTCCTCCAAGTACGTATCATTGTACTCCTCGTCACAATGAATCGCAATATAACTAACTTCTCTCATAGCTGGTATGGAGGCGAAGAAATGGAATTGATTTACTATGTCTTGAGCATTCTGGCGTTCTTACCTTTTATGTGTACTCTTGCTCTAGGCAGCTTAATGTATTTGCTTCAATTTTTATATGTACAGCATCATCACTTTCTTAGTTTTCTTCCTCCGCGAGCACTGGGAGCACCTCCACCCATTCCTCCCAGACCACCTAGGCCGCCCATTCCACCCATCGCATTCATCATGTTGGCCAAACCGCCCATGCCTCCAGCACCACCAGCCATATTTTGCAATGCTTCTAATCCCTTCGCGCCTCCAGGTAATCCTGCAAGACCAGGTGGCATCTTGCCACTGTTGGCAGCTGCCGCGAGTTGCTCCATACCAGGCATACCAGCCATATCCTTGAAAATATCATCATTCACACCGCCACCTGATAAAGCTGCAGAATGCACAGGCAAGATCTTGTTGATCTTCCAGCCGCGAGGAATAGCTGGGGGCTCGGGAATCTCATTCGGAGCACCGGGAATTGGCAGTTTAAGCGCATCAGAAGGAACTGCTGGGTGGTCTTTCAGAAACTCGGCAATTTGTCTATATAAGTCACGTTCTAGTATTCTCGTTAGTATTGCAGACGTAAATTTCATCGAAAAAATAAGTACGACACTTACTGTTCTTCACTCGAGGATTCATAAGAGAATGTGTTTCGGGATCCTTGAGCATAATCCGGACTCGACCAGGATTCGCCCAATCTTTAGGATGTGTCTTCTGAGGCTATCATTTTGGGGATCAGCACTAATCTCCACCACTAACTTCTCAACTATACAAAACAAACTAACCTCTAAAAATGTTCGTAATCCAATAGCAGAGCAGGCCTCTGCGATTTTCTGCGCCAGTGGATTCTCGACCGCCAGCTCTGTCTTCACTCGCCGCCCTTCCTGATGAGTGCGCGTGGCGTCAAAGTACACAGGATACACAATTTGCCATTCTTTAAACATCGAGTCGTCAGTCACAAACTGTGAAGGATTCATTCCCGGCGGAATCATGTTTCTTGGAATCGTCTGCGGCTGCTGAGGTTGACGAGCTGAGTACGACGACGAACTGCTGCTGCTGGCTGGCGTCAGGTTGACCGGACCAGCGCCAACTGGTCCTGAAGGGACCGTCGCGAGAACCTTTCGAGGATCAAAGTCCGCGGGATCGAAATCCATGTCATCGATATCGTCTACTTCTTCCAGCATTGTAGTAATCTTGTAAATATTGTCGAGATTGTGCGAGCTGCGACTGAATTGCAAAGATAAATGCTGAGAAGTTTGAGATGCCGCTTACAGTAAGCGGAGGGTCTCGTGTCTTGCACCAATCAGGATACGCGCCTGGACTTGTGCAATTGTTTACACCCGACGCCATGGACAACGCCGACGCGTCTCGTGGCTCTACCAGTGTTTGGGATCGGTGCCTCGGTGGCAGTTTACCACCTGTACCACCGGAGTCAGCGGGTGGAGGAGATCAGCAGCAAAATGCGCCCTTCGTCGTCCACCACCTCTCCACAAAGCCCACGAAGCAGGCATTGACGGAATCGTCCTCAAATGGCACGATGACAACGCATTTAATAACGTTGGGGTACAATGGCGTATATGCACTTGCTCTTGAATTGATGGTTTACACGTCTCCATCACATACTACCCTCTTCGTCTCGAAGGTAGATTCTACCGGATTCATTAAGCTCACTCTCGGACTTGTAATAACCGCAATCCTTCGCTCGTTTCTACTTTCTATTTCAAGAGATGAAATACCGACTCGGATATGTCTATTTGCCCGGGCACAGCCTCAGTACATCTTTCAAGATTCGGGTACCAACGGCTCAAAGCATTTACCCACCGACCGTCAACTAGCGAAGTGGTGGATCCGCGTACTGGATCCTCTATTACCGCTCTTCAAACAACCTGTCCAAGCCAAACTACACATTCCCGGGGCACACAAAGGAGATGTAAAACACGTTTTGCGGAACGCTTCTGCTAGCTGGTCGGAAGGCCATATATTTGGCGAAAAGTCCACAGAGTGCGCGGTCGACCTTGTTCCCAGCTTCCCAGATGATCCTAAATCACGGTTTCTCGATTACCTTGTCGCTGAGAATCGCAGCAGCAATACGTCAGTCATTCAATTTTTTGACGAACTGCAAATGAGACAGGAATTTCTTTTAGGATTTGTCGTGGGCATTATCGGTGTCGAGGGATTCATTAACGAATCAGTTGACTTACCATTACAAGGTGCCGAGATCGAAAGTAAGACATACTCCAGGATTCACGATGCTATTGTCACTGGCCACTACGGAAACCTAAAGGATGCTAAGAACGCAACCGCTGCTGTATATGAAGTTATCCCCGAAGATTCGAAGTTTGAGATCCATGGAACTTTAGCAACTAAAGTGGATAAGAAGGATCCGGTGCCAGAGCAGCCGGCTGTAAATGTTATGAATGGAATGATGATACGGAAACGGGAAAAGCCCGCACGTAATCCTCTCACGAGTGATGCAAAAAGATCAAAAACTGAAGCTTAATCATTTTACTCTTTTTTAATTAATTGTACATAGCAAAAAGTTGACAGCTAATAGTGATCGCCTTAAAGATCTATGCGCCGTCTCGCTAGATTATTAGAGACCAACGTTGCTAAATAGTCAGTCATACCCGTTCCATTTGAATCACCAATTATATTCATTTCCGCTTTCTTGCCTAGGAATAGCATTCGTTGCAATTCGGTCCTGCTTTAAAGTCAGCAAACAGCGACATCTCAATTAAAGCAAACTAAATTACCTTAGATCAAATCCTTCGTCACATTGCATCCACTCCGATCGCAATAACTTCGCCGCCATTTTACGATCCCTGGGCGTCAATTCATCATACGCGTTTTGATCTTCGTACTCCAGTAGTCGTACACCGATCCATTGAACACTAGGTGTCACTAAATTAGAAGCATCATGTGCCATTGCTCTGCTTCCAAATTTATACGTGCCAAGAATATGTAGACCGTAGGGATCAGAGTCGACTATTCCAAAGATGGGGAGCCTTGGATAGGCGATTGAAATCGTATGAACAAAGGACCGAGTAACCACATCCGGATATCCTTTTCCCTAAATGAAAGCTGGTAAGAAAAATGCTCATTCTGGTCAACAAAACGCAGATTTTATATGAAAACAACAGTAACAAAGAGTCCGCGTCCAAAGTCCTGCTTATTAAGAAACCATGATGACACCAAACTCTGAAAAACGGCATCTTTTTCAATAATCAAGACATAATCCACATCATCAAGCACAATAAATTCGCTTTTCTCCTCAAGAGCAGGTATTAATATCGCTTCATTCGATCCATTACTAACTTTCACCGTTTCACCTTTTCGATTTCTAGTTACAAAGTAGCCGGCCATTATACCTTTAGGTGAAGCAATTATACCAAGCGCGCGACGAGTGACATTGAATGTGGCGGCTATATCATCGATTATTTTGTCGACTTCAGTTTGGGTTTTGAAAAGCCATTTGTATCGATAGTAGATATCGCGCTTGGTGACAGTTTTATTGAATGTGAGGTTTTCTGATATGATATCGAGTATGCGAAAGACAGCAGCTGGGCTTCAGTTAGCCATATTCTAAGCCATGATAAGAAACAAACGGACCAAATTGATGAGAGTGAGAAGGATTTGGACCTGGATACGTTACTGTCCGTTTTTTCACTTGATTAGCAGCCGATTGAGTCACGATCAACGTCTGCTTATTGAACCTGATGAGCGAGATTAGAACTCCCTTTCCCCAACACAGCACCACAGAACAGACAAAGCAGCACAGACGTCGATGATTTCATAGAATGACGGTTTAATAGCTCGAATCGCAGAGGACTGTATAGATTATCAGAGCTATCGTTGCCGGAGTTGGACAGCATTCTGAGCACCAGGCTTTCGATACGCTCTAGCAATGCCGAGTTTGACGTAGTCAATATCTCGTCATCTGCAACAACCATCAATCAGTCTCTATTAATAACAATAACAGAAATATGCCCGATTACACACTATCTACTTCTAAATCCATCTTGGGTTGCTACAACTCTCAGGTTGACAAGTGAGATGGCGGTGCAGTGGCGCTGAGTGGCTGTTCAATTCCCTTCATTGACATCAGTTTATCAGCGCGCCCGCTCCCACTGCGTTATCAGCATCAACTTTTCAGTCCTCTCGCTCTCTTCTCATATGGGTGAGATCGTCAGGCTGACGTATAATCGACTACGTAAATAAAAAAATGAGCAAGACGAAATACGAAAGTTCTAGCGGCGGGGCGTCGTCGCCACATACGCTGCTGTGCCAGAGATGCCGTCTACCGCTTCGAATCCACGAGCAGATTTCTGATCTTGACGGCTCCAAATTCGACCAGCTTCTATCAAGTGAGTTGTTCTGGGTTGTGCTGTTTTTAATTTTTTAGTACCAACATGAATGTGTTATAGCTTCCGCGCCCGTGAGCGTTGACTCCGACTCTCCCAAATCAGAGGCCAAAACATATCCTCTTCGAATTGAGCATTATAAAGATCAACACGGCCTAGGCGCGCCTCGAAGTCTCTATACTCCCGATCGTCGTCGTACCTCAGTAACAGTTCCACCTTCTCCGATACCTAACATTCCTCTCCCGTCTTCCGGACGGACCGGCAACGGCGGTGATTCATTCGTCTTGATCACTGATTCTGTGGTATCGAGAGCTCGGACTTTGACAAATGGGAATCATAATAGAAATCAGAACATTGGAAATTATGAGGTGATGATGACAAGAGATACATCAGGTGACGATATGAATGGATATGACGAGAAAGAAGCATTGGCTAGCGATACAGGTGATGACGGTGGTCGATATTCATTATCAAACCGGTTCAAGACATCAGACAAGATCTACGATATTGTGACGTCAAAAGCTGATCTCGATCAGCCTATTTGCTCCGAGTGCGTTGAGATGCTACTTGAAGGATTAAAACAACAGTATATTGAAATTGTTCGAGATCGAGATATTTACGCCGATTTTCTCAAGCGAGTGAAAGAAGATAAACCTACTGAGGAAGAACAAGCCGCGGCGGAGAAAGAGCTTGCAGAGATTGTCAAAGAGCAAGATCGCGTAATGACCGAACTCCGTCAAGCTGAGCAAGATCGAGAAGCTGTTGAACAAGAAATCAAAGATCTCGAAAAACAGTCACGCGATCTCGATGATGAAGAAGACAGATTTTGGGTGATGCGGAATAAATATGCAAAAGAACTTGAAGAATTCTTAGAAGAGCGAGATATGATCAAAATGCAACTTAAGCGAGACACAGAGATTGCTGAGAAATTGCACAGGACGAATGTATATTCTGATATATTTGCAATCGAAGGTGGATCAGCGGCTGTTGATCGTATAGCTGGCATTTCTGGAAGACGGTAGAATGCTTTAAGTCGTTTGGAGTTTTTTTGCTTTATTGCTTTTTGTTTGCGATTATTTGTCTATCATTTTGTTTTTCGGCATTTTTACTAGGAATTCATGACTTGAAGCGGTTTCAAATGGGAAATAGTGTATGTCACTGCAGGAACTAACATTTACCATCTATAAACTTATATTTTTAAACCAAAAAAAATTATTAAGTCATATTGTACAGAAGCTATACCAACCAAGAAAAAATGCAGAGAAATACACGAATTGTATCTCTAACCCAAAAACCAATCACTTTTAAAAACAACACCCCCGCATTATCCACGTCCGCAGCGGCTCTCTAAATTATCAAGTTAATGAACTCCCTCAATCCACATCATAAGTTTTCTAGTGGATTCCATCAAAGTCAAGGTAATAATAGTATGAGGTCCAATTCTCATCAAATGCGCGAAAAATCCCTTATAGAGAGCCATCGGTCCTTCAATCTTAACGGTCTTGATAAAGCAATCAAATGGCCCTTTATACAAATTTCCACGTTGGTTATACATTCTCGTCATAATAACATCCCACGGATTCATAACAATGCAAACTCCTAAACCACTAGCGGCGCTAGAAAGCAAATGCTGAGAAGTACCTTGGGCAATCTTGTAGGTATCAAGCGTACGTTTGCACCAATTGTAGATTGGGAGCTGGACGGAGGAACCTGCACCGGTACGCATAATTGCCGATCCGCAACCTCTGTAAAGACCAGATAATCCTTCTAATTTGTAGATGGTTGACAGACCGTTGAAGAGGGAAGTGTAGTGAGTTTGAGTGCCGACTTGGAAAACTGGAGAATATGATTGCATTCTAGTCTTCACAAGGAAAAATGGAGAGCCCACGATAGCTGGGATTTTTCATTAGTAAATATGCTTTGAGATGCACGATAATACCAAAGACTACGTACCACCCATGATGCCACTGGTGGCTCCGGAGAAGACGTTAATCGCGAGAGTGGAATTACTAGGGTCTCCAAGGAAGAGCTTCGCGGTAGCCTGACGGATAGGCTCATAAAAACCCAGACGACAGCCATTAAGCCCAATTTGGTAAACATACTAGCATATTATGGCGTGAATAAGTAAGAAAATAAATAGAAATAGAGAAGAAAGACGTACAGCACAACCGAGGCCACGCTGCCAGCCCCGCACGCCTTCGTTCTTGAGGATCACTCGAAGAGCTTGAAATAATCCGGTATAGACCTTCTCGACCTGTCCCTTCGCTGCTAATTCTCCTTGAAGCTGCATTCTACACGACAAACATAACGGTTAGTCAACTCATTCAGAGACCAAGTAATTCATAAACTATCGCATACCGCGTCTTGACAATCTCAATCGGATTAGTGACAGTCACAGCTCCACAAGCCGCCAACGCTCCCGCGACAAACCCACCGATGCTGCTAAGTTGCTTCTTTGGTGCGTCCTCAGTTGCCATGACTGTATTTGGTTCCGGGGGGAGGGCTGAGGAGAGAAGGGAAAGCGCCGAGGATGAGTCGTCGAAGTATAACAATTTTTCTCGCCGATGTCGGCGCCATCGTCGAGTGGCTTAGTCAGATATTTGTGGCTTTGACGCGCCCTGCGTTTACCATTAATTGTTCCTGCAATCTCTCGCACAGTATTTCTACTATTTTACTTCAAAAAATATGAATTTAGAATGATCGTTAGACGTCATGCAACTTCAACCGCTCGATTGGCAGTCATTCACCGCAGGCGGATTAATCTACCTCTCGGCGGACATCTCGGAGTAATAGTCACGTGTGGTTTCCCCTGCATATCAGCACAGGAATTTGGTGCACGAACCGGGTAGCTTAAATCTCGACTGAGGAGGAATCAGATCAAATCATAGAGAAATAAAGGGGACGGTAGCTGTGTACTGAAGAACCCGGTTAAGATGGCGCCGATTACAATGTCAAGGGATGTTATATGCAGTTTCGAGCATTCAAAAACAATTGCAAAACATCAAGAAGGCACAAAAATCACATCTATCGACTTCGATGATACTGGCGCAATCGCGATTTGCTGTGGAGAGGATGAATCAATGTCATTATATGATACAACTACCGGAAAGTACGGGACCGATTTTGAATGAAAGCATTCTGGTGATCAAACTGATATTCTCATTATTAACTTGGTTTTACTTGAAGGTTTACACGGACGCTGTACAGTAAAAAGTATGGATGCTCGCTTGCGCGGTTCACTCACTCTTCAACCAATATCGTTCACACATCTACTAAAGATCATGGTAACTACTCCAGAGGCATGTTTTATTGATATGCATTCTAAAAAGCCTGTAACAGATCATATTCGATACCTTTCCCTTCATGACAACAAATACCATTTCTATTTCAAAGGTCACAAACAAAAAGTCATTGGTCTTGAAATGTCCCCCAGCGACGATCGATTTCTTTCTTCTTCCTTAGACGGTACAATCCGATTATGGGATTTGAATTCCCAGAATTGTCAGGGAATGTTAACAATTCCATCTCCAGCTTTCGTTGCATTTGATCCTGCAGGTGTAGTTTTCGCTGCTGGCTGCGAATCAGCCTCAGAGATTTTGCTTTACGATATGAGAAATTACGATCGAGAACCATTTCAAGTTCTTACAATTGAGCCACTGAAACAATCATCGAATTCTCAAATGCCAACACAATGGTCTAAAATCGAATTTTCAAATGATGGAAAAACAATTTTGGTATCGACTAATGGTCCTTCACATTATCTACTGGATGCCTTTACAGGACAGACTTTGATGCGATTTACCGGTCATCCTTCTGCTTTATTTACTCCTGAGCGGCAATATACTTCTGGGAGCACTTGCTTATCACCCGATGGCCGATTTATGCTTTCTGGTATGTGAAATTGAAAATTTCAATAAATGTCGCAAGCTGCTTATATTCAAACTCGCCTCTAATTCTCTTACAGGCTCACATGATAAGAAAATGTACGTTTGGGATGTCCAATCTCCAGTTCGAGACGGTGCGCAACGACCAATCAAAATTTATGATTCGCAATATCCTATATCTACACTAGCGTTTAACCCTCGATATGCAAATATACTTACTGCTGATGAGAAACTTGTACGTCAATAATTTCGTTTTTGCCTTCTTTCAAATATTAATGATTTTGGTAAATATAGTCGATGTGGATTCCAAGTCTATCGAATGACCAAGCTAAGTACTAGAGTGGAGAGATAATAGTGGCTGCAAAGGGAGTTGATACAATAGTTTAGATGCTAGATACCAGTATATCATCTACATAGCTTGTGTATTTTGTATATAATATTATAATATCAATCAGGGTCAGTTAAAAGATTAGGAGCAGTATATTATGTAATATGTGCACACTATTAGTCACAAGATCTTGCACCTACAAGGCATATTGCAATCATCCAAATTTATTGTCCTAATCAATAACCATCATAATAAAAAACATAGTTATACCCTAAAAGCGCACAATTCCGGTATTCATATCATATTCATTTCTCATTATCTCAATCTCAAAATTCAGCAGTATTCTATTCATACACAATTCCTTCTTCTCTTCCCCAAGAAACTAAATCCCCAGCAGTCTCAATATCATTTACACATCCAGCCTTCTTTGTACCAAACCTCTTCTTTCTCGGATCAATAAATTTCAAAACTAAATCTAAGCTCCTATACGCATCGATTTCAGGTTGCGATGAGGAATCACTACTAGCTCCTCTTCTTGTTGATGATCTAGTCGTTCCAGCAATTCTAGGTACCACAAGATCTTTACTTGTTATAAGTTTCTCTGCAAGATAATGTAACCATAACGTATTAGTTTTAGGGTTATATTCTGACCAATCAAATTTAGCTGTAACGTTTGCTGACCGTCGTCGTTGGTGGCCATTTGTTGGATTTTCATTTTCGACGATTGCTGATGTATCGAGCTGAGGGAAAAGTTTTCTCATAAATCGATAAATATCAAATTGATAGTCACCTAAAATCTCTCAAGTTAGACTAAAGCTCCAGCAAGCATAATATTAAACTACTAACCTCGTCCACTGTATAATGCTGGATCATCTAGACTCGAAAATACTAAGCCCTCCTCGCCGCATTTGGCTCTTGAAAGAGTATAATCGATAATAGTGACTTGAATATTAACCGCATGCCGCTCATTGGTATCTTCCAGTCGCAGCTTTTCAATCATTTCAGAAACATCCGATTTCTTACGATCAAGTACAATATTTCCCCAATGTAAATCTCGATGCTCGAATTCGACAGCTTGCTCCGCAACTGAAATCGATTTTGCGACGCGCCAAAAGACAGTAGCGGCTTCACGCCATGACTTTAATTTGAAATGTTCAAGATCAGTTCCACCATTTTGAAGCATGATTATACAATACTTTTGCTCATGATCATAAAAATCAGGACGTTCATTCTCACTTCCATTTAAATCCGCAAATTGATCCCAAAGTCTAAGAAGATAATCCGGATATTTTCCTTTGACAACATAAGCACTCACAACATCAACAAATCCAGCATATTTCATCAATGTCTTTGATATTTTAAGTTCATTGCTAATCTCACGAATTGAAGCTTGTTCCATATTTTTTCTTCCAAAAGGCATTACTTTAAGTACAGTAGATTCTTTGGTTCGCATATTTGATAAGGCGTATACTTCAGAATATGAAGCTTCTCCTAATTTCTGCATAGCCCATGTCTGTTTGTGTTGTGCAATGAAAGGAGTAAAGTCTTCAATAGTCGGAATCGAGCAGTAGTTCAACAAATCATCGAGCTCAGCATTTTCCTGCTCCTTTTCTTCATCATTATTCTTCTTCTTTTCTTGCTCAATCATCTCCTGCTTCTTTCTCTCATCTGCTCGGGCCCTTTCAGCATCTATACTCTCGTCCTTTTCAAGTAAATCAAGTTCCCAAGAATTTGTAACTTCTCTTAGCGGCGACGAAAGTAGCGGTACCGAATCGTGATGTGAGGGAGGGGATACTGCTCTATTAATCGGAATTGGAATTGGCATCGGAGATGTAGTCTCTTTCATAAGTGCATCTTTAGGTTCAGTAATGATTGGTGTAACATTAAACGAATTTGAACGTCGTAATTTCAAAGTTGGACGTCCTGGAGTTGTTGGCATCGGCGGTTCTGCTACCGGTATAGGAGCAGGCATAGATTGAATTGGAAATACTTGGCTCTGTGTAGCCATATCCGGGAGAATAGGGGTTATTGCTGAAGGACTCACAGCAGTAGGTGAAGTAAACACCAAAGAAGCCGGCCGTTGTGATTGATTGAGATCACAAGAACTTGTACTTGACTTTCGCGTCATAATTGGACTGCTTGATCTAGGCACAGGATTCGATCGCGGTGAAGTATGCGGAATTGGACTAGAAGCACGCGTTGCAGATGTTGAAGGGGAAACTGCAACAAGCATCTCTGTTACGGGTTCATGCTGTTCAGGGGCGGCTGCGATAGTCTGATTTTCAGGTCTTCGTGGTCTCATGGAGCGATCTCTGACTAGAGATGGAGCTTGTTGGATTCTAATTATATGTCTTTCGGCGTTACTAGATTGTTCTGCTTGTCGAGGCCGTGAAATATTAGATCTTTTGCCATTTCTGCCCGATGCTTGTGATGGAGACTCCATCTGAGATTCTGTGGAACATTGGCCCGTAGGCATTGGCGAGGATGCAACCGATTTCACAGTCGGAGATTCATCAATGGAGTTCAATTCAGCCTTACGAGAATTAACGCGCGGAGGCCTAGCAGGCGATTCACTAATTAGTCCTCTCGGTTCACTTGATTGCTCTTCTTTCAATGGTTGAATCGAAATTCGAGTCGTCGTCGACAACTTCGAAGCCGGTGTGGACGAAGCGATCATTCCGGATTCCAAGTATACATTAATATCCTCAAAATCATATAATTCTTCAAGACTATCACGTTCTTTATTAGACATTGGTCCCGTGCCAATAAGCTCAGTGGGCGGTTCAGGCCCTTGAACTTGCTTGTCGGATTTGCCTTTGCCACTGATAATATCGAGGCACGCCGATAGATCCGAAAAATCAAATTTCTCAGTTTCGGGTATAGTCAGTGCAGTATACTTTGGTTTTTCCACGATCGCTCGCGATGGCGCAAACATCGGCACCGCTGAGGGTGGGAGCTCCGCGAGTGGTAGTGCAGGCGGATTTGGAATATCAGGGTGATTCTCAGCTGGTGCTATTATAAGTTGCGGTTGATTGACAGCGGAGTTTTTCGAATTTATGCTTCTGCTCATCAATGGCCGCCGAGGAGAAGATGGCAAAGAAGAAACAACGCTATCGACTTTTGTCCTTATCTTTGCAAACGAAGACTTTCGTGTAATTTCATTCTCTTTCTCTTCTCGCCGTGTCGCTAGTGCTGAATCACCGTGTTTCTTCAGCGGAGAAGATTTAAAGGCAGACGACGAAGGATTGCCGTCTGTTGTATTTCCGGATGAAGACATTTTGCGGAATAGTGTCGGAAATATGGTTTTCTTCACTGGACTCGCGCTGCCCCAAAGCTCCGAGTCAGCGAGACCCTGGACGTGGGCGGTCGTGTGTGCTCTACGGCCATAGGTGCGTTTCGGGGGTATCCTTGCCGACGACGACGACGACGCCGTCAAAGAGGAAGACGGCAATGACATTGAGATGGCGCACGCAGATGAAAATAGAAAGTAAAGAGAGGTGCAGAGTGTGAAAGGAAACGAAGGCAGAGCACTAAGCAGCAAAAGCCGGGTTTTGTTTACATTTGTCGGCTTCGAACAACCTGTCAGGCACCGCTCGTGCGGCGCCGAAACATTCCTTCTCTTCAGCCACCTCGAACGCGACCCGCGAGAGCCACAACCAACGGCCCGTTGTCCCTGAGACAGTTTGTCCATAGTTGTGATTCTAGTTTAAATTATTGATTGTGTATATTATTTGATAACAGATTGCGCCATTGTGAATCGACTAGCGAGACTTGCATTAAGTCTGTTCTGCTACGGCACGTGTCTGCTGCGCGCTCTTGACGCGTCTGCCGAAGTCCTCTCGTATGGCTTATCCTGTACCAAGTAATGCATTTCCTAAGATATATATAACAATTATATATGTACACATCTTCTTCTCTCCTCTGTCTTAATCTCTACTCATTAAGCGAAATACGTTCTCCAAAACACTCCCTCCAAATCCTCCAGCTGATCCTTGTCAAACACCTTCATATCCACATGCCATGTGTCTTGTCTTGTCTTCTTGAATTCTCCAAGCGCAGTTTTCACACTACGCCCCACCATGCCTGGATCATTTGCTGCTTTATTCGCCAAAGTAGCTAATACAGAAGGCATCCATTGCGGGGGTGGAGATTGATAAGGGAATGCTTGCACAATCGCAGATAATCCTAGTACGGCCGCATGCCGTGCGAGAATCGCACTGTTGTATTCACCATTCGGTGTAGCTGTACGAGAGGGAAGTCCTGAGGCAAGTGGCTGAGCGCTGCTACTTCTGCTATTAGATCCACTTGAGCGACCTAATCGACCAGGAATAGGATTCTCCACCAACATTTTTGTAAATTTCTTCTGCAACTTTTCAATCACGAGATTTTTAAAAGTAGTCGGCGAACATCGAATCATACCCGATAAAGTAGTAGCCGCCGTATCGCGGACTTCCAACTGCGGATCAAGAAGTAAATCGGAAACGCAGTCGAACAATTTCTTGCGATTCAGATTAGATAACTGGAATAATTGTCTAAAGTAAAATACTTGAACAATGGCCAGCACTCGAAGTCGTTGATGCCAAGTACCAGAAGTCGATGCAATCGCAATTATGCCATCAATCATTGGCTTGATAAGAGTCGATGGGCAAGGAATATTTCCAAAATGCTTAAACATCGTAACGGCCAATGAAATAACCTCTGCGTCTTCCTTAATATCCAACAAATTCAAAAGCTCAGGAAGAATAACTTTCGGAAAGAACGGCAAGAGTTCATAGCATGTAGACGATTGAAGCCAAGTATTAAACCAAATCATCACGGTCTTGCTTCCATTCGTATAGGAAGAAGTGCTTTGTAATGGTTGCCGGTCGTGACGCCAAGTAGCAAGTTGCTTAAACACATCTTCCAGCATTTCTGAGCGTGAAGTATCTGGCAAAAAAGGAATAACTCCAAGAGGTCCTGCAGCACGGTTTTCTTCAATGAAATAAGTCACACTACGGAAAGACTCAAAATATCGAGATCTGCTAATCGTTCCCAAAGTTCGTCCAATTTCCTCACGTACACCTTGCCATGCATCCCGCGTTAGTAAACAAAAAATTCAAACCTAAAGCTCTTCAAAATTTGCAAGAAGCTCACCTTTATAATCATGATCTAAATGAGCCAAAAAGTCGATCATAATCGGCTCCTCAATTTGAAAACTCCACGATTCTTTCGCAATCAATTTCCTTAACAAAGAAATCTTTGAACTCTCTTTAAATGCCGCGTTTGAAGATGAATCAATCCTGACACTCGCTAATTTCGTTACGATCGGCCAAATTGCACGTGGATCCACAGAAGACTAATATAATCGTTAGCATAAAAATCCAAAACAGTAAGCAAAAAACACGAAATTGGAAGATCATACCGAAAATAGCGAAATGCATCCGGTCCAGTAGCCCAGAGTCTCAGGCGTAAGTCCATCTTCAATCACTTTCTCCAGCACAGAGAAAGCCGCCGGACACAATTTCTGCTGGAATTCGCGACTGTTTCGTTGTAAGAGAAGTCCTCCAACCAATTCAGCAGTTGCTCGATGATGGTTTTTGTCCTTTCCATCATCATAGACTTTATTTATAATCTCGACCACTTTATCAGTTGATATTTTCGCAAGTCCTTCATCAACAATTGAATAAACCATAGATAAAAACATCGCATAGATACCTCTGAAAACATCTTGCTCGGTTCTCGAAGGCTCTTGAATCAAAATCTCGCAAAATTTTTCAAACCACGCTTCATCAATAATTTCACCGATCGCTTCTAGCGTTTTTCGATCGTTAGCACTAATAGCTGATAAATCCAAAGGTTTCGCTGGGTTAGCTTCTGCTTGGAATGACTTTCCCCATACAAGCCATCCAGGCCTATCCAAATCGCGAACAAAATAATCAGCTTCAGAGCTTTTAAACTGATTAATAAACTTTTCTGAAAAATCTGGGACATCTTGATCAACAGGTACTTCAATGGCATTTATGCCTTGAAAATCATTGCGTACAAGCTTGCTGATATCATAGCCAATAGTAGCCTTTGCGACAATGAATATAAACAATTTGATGGCACCTTGGACAAATGAAAATCTGAGATGAGGGTGATTATCAATGGCGCCTTTGAAGGAAATAACACCTAATTCCGATGGAATGTCTTCTCGCAAGAGTGACATGCCACCCATCAACAATGCCGAAATAAGAAATGTAATACGCCAATGAGATCCGATTTTATATTGTTTCAATAATTCAGATTCCAGATATGTAATCTGCGTCTGCACGTTATCGGCTCGCTTCAGATTGCGATTATTCGCAATCTCAAGTCGTTTAGAAATATCACGTTCTGGTTTAATTTGTTCAAGGAATTCCCCAACGTTGCTGGAATAATAGCACTTCTTTGGTGTGAGTCGAGTGTTCAGTACAAAAGCAAATAAAAGACCTCTTGCTAGTTCATGAATAGATGGCTTATCGGCTTTAGCAGCTTCCAATAACGCCAATGCAAAATCTGCGAAAAATCGCGGATCTCTTGAAACAAAGCGATGAAATCCCCGCAAGTTAAGTGTATACATTGCGCCTTTTGCTCTATCAAACTCCTTTTTATCAATAGCGTCATTAAGCTCTCTAATAATCTGTGGAGCAAGAAATACTCTAGATCCAGCTAAAGTGCGCAGCGCAGCCTCAAGAGCATGTTGAGATTGTCGGCGATTCTCAGTGTACCTCGATAACGACGTCTGTGCAAGATCAAGCAATAGAACTTTATCAAGAGGCGACATGTTACGAAGGCCACAATTATGCTTCAAGCGCTGCAAGTGATAGATATGAGCTCGACGAGCTAGTAAATAGCGTGGATATTGCTTTCTGAGACCTGATATTTTGAAATTGCGAGCATCGACGATGTAAGATCGAACGTACGTATCCAATAATTTCAGACTTCGTTCGTACCCAATATCAATGAACCAAACCCGCACGACAGTCGCGAGATTACGAATCGCGGTAACGTCATCTTCGCGATTTTCGTGCAGATAAGTATGCAACTCATGAATTAACCATCCAAGTTTTTCATGAATTTCATGAACTTTAATATAAAGAGGATCATCTGCCTTTCCTTTGAAAAAGTAACCGGTTGGATAGGCAAAAAGCTTCTTGATTGATGATGATTCGTCGTCGTCTTCATCATTCAATTCATCTTCCCCGTCAGCAGCTTCGTCGTCGTCGTCTTCTTCCGCATCCGCATCGGCTTCGGCATCAAGTTCCATATTATCTTCGGCAGGAACATCACCGTTTGTGTCGACATCTACCATGTCAACATCGTTGCCATTAGCAGCATCTGCTTCACTATTCTCAATTCCAGGAACGACAATGCTATTAGATATCTTCGAAGGGTCATACAAAACAGTCGCGCCAGAGATAATCACTCTCAAATAACCTAACTGCTTTATGACTTCTTCAGACCAATCTTGTTGCATTTTAGATCCGCCCTTCATTAATCCTTGCAATTTACCAACCGAATACTCTGCATTATCCTCGTATACCTTGACAGCAAATGCAACTTGCTCGTAGGTTGGTATATGCCACTTCAATTTTAGCCCATTCGTAGGATCAATCTGGTTTCCCCAATCGTTGATAGTAAACCCATTGTTGGCAACAAAATCTTCTTCATTCACAAGCTTGCTGTCAGAGTGATAAACATTGGTCAGTGCATATATAGTATGATGCATTAAAAATGACGCATGGACACTAGCCGCACCATGAGTTCTTTCTCGCAGATAAACAATTAAATCAAATATATCATCTGCATAATTCAACAAAACGTCGCCAGCTGTCCAAATAGCCTTGCGCAACATTGAAAGATACCAAACTAATGAACGATCTTTAGGTGCTACATCCTGGGACTTGCTCTGTCCTGCGTGATTCTCATCGATCTCGTCTCGGATATTACCAACCAAGACCTGAAAAAGCTTAGCAAACGTGCGCTCAGGCTGTGTTTTGCACAAACATGACAGAAGATTGCTGATCGCATCAGCTGCTTGAGGAATAACATGTTCAGTCACAAACTCAGTAAATTTATCCAGCACTAGTTCAAAAATCTCATCAGATAGAGCACCTAGGACAACAGTAAAAGTCGCAGGAAGCATGTTGACAGCATTCTGCTCCGGAGCCGCTCGGGAATTGCTTGATGATGCATCAGGTAAATTCTCTAGAAGAGAAAAGATTCGACCCATAAATGAGAGCATAAACTCGCCGAATGTCGCGGTCGAAGACTTGAGCACTGATATCTCGTCTTCTTCGTATAGCAAAGGAAACTGGCTACTGTCATTCTCTAGAGAATCTATGGCACCAGTTATATACTCCAAGGCGAGACCAGGTCCGCTTCCTTCGCTTAGATCAGCAAATGGAACATAAGAAGCAATACTTTGTATAAATGCAAGAGATTGCACAGTTTTTGTAAGATCATTCGCATCGATTCCAGGCAACGCTAATCCAAGCAAAGCAGTAGCATGAATGCGTGCACGCTTATGCTGAGCAATAGTCTGAGACAAAAGAGTAAGCGTCTTTAAGGACGTAATTGTTCGATGAGTCTCAACCAGTCCTTGTAGAGATGTATAACTTTGAGCAAGAACAACTGGCAAAACGATATCTGGTTCCAAAATCGCTAGATTCTGAAGAGCCATTTGACAATACATGGCACTAGTCGCACTTTTCGAGTATATGCCCATCATCACAACGTCCTTTAGCGATAACACAAACTCACGACGCATTTCAGGTGTTAAGCGGCGATCAAAAGGAGAACTGCGTTCACCAGATTGCTCACGAAACCAACGAAGTACAAAGAAATCGGTTAAGGCCTGAACAAATTGCGCCAGATGCTTTGTCCATCCTCCTGCATTTGATGGGTGGTAAAATGTCTCAATCGATTGAATTAGTCCTTGTAAACCCCGGAGAACAGTGCTGCTATCCCGACTGCCAGAAACATCATCAAGACAATAAGGAGATAGCGAATATACAATCCATCGCGCGAGGGGTCTGGCCACGCGACTCTTCTTTAAATCAGATTTTGATGTATAGTTAGGATCATATGCAGAAACGTAAGGCGAGCCAGATCGACCAACCGGAACTTCAACTAAACGCAACGCGCAAGAAAACATGACCGCAGTCTGCTCGGTGGTGAATACCCCAGTCGCAGAAAATGGGATGTGAGGCTCGACGATACAGCCAGATGCAACTCGAGACATGATATCGATGAGGACCAGGTCGTACGATTGCGAGCGGGGATTCAAAGCCCACAAGTGAAATAGCGCTGATGTAATGTTAGCGAATTAGAATGAAGCAGAAAGAATATAGAAACCATACATGGGAGCCACTGTTGAGGATATAAATCAGGCCGCTCAGCGGGGATGTATTCAGTTGGGACCAAAGCGTCTAAGATCGCTAAGACTTGCTGTGCAGAATTGGCATCCAAGGTGTTAAACAGCGGCAATATCTCTTCCATGATGCCGACTATGGCGCCAGGCTCAAAGAATCTGCGAGAAAAGTAGCCCATCTTAGAAAGCATGGACATCTCTTTTTCAGCAGGCCTCATTGATCCGACAAGCTGATCCGGGAATGCGATCACTTTCATCTCGCGGAAGAGCAGACGCCAGTCAAGAGTGATCTGGCTTCTGTCGAGACACGAGCGCTTCTGGACTAAAGTCAAAAACATCCTGGCAAAAGTCTCAAATGGATTAATAGCGGCTCCCTGAACAAGCGCGAGTTCGTAATAGATTGCCACGAGTCGCGTGCGGATTGATATCGGCATGTCGAACTTGAGCTGGAGCCAGGAACGCAGCTCGCGAGTCCAATGAAGCAGCGGAGCGAGGGCGGTAGTTTCGACGGTCATGGCAACGTAGATTGATTCCACGATGTGGTCGAGATGCTTGAGGCGGTCGTCTTCGGTCTCAAAGGCAAACGGAAGCATACTGGAGTATGGAAACGTGCGAGGCTTGCGGACATCGGAGTCCGAGGCAGGCGACCTGCCGCGCGAGAACGGGAGGGTCGCTGCCGACACAGGCGCCACGACGGAGACCAAAGAGTCCTCCATGAGATGAGCTTGTTTGTGTACCTTGCAGATGGGCCCAGGGCGGGAGGAAGCAGGTAGATGAGGTGGCCGGCGAGGAAGTGGGTGGAACGACGGAGACCCGAGCACGGCTGTGTCTTGTTTCCCAGTGCGGCTCACCACCACGTCAGTCTTACAAAATCTACGTCAGTGGTCTGGCCATTTCCCTGCTCTGTCCGGGGGCCAGCTTCGTCTAGTACGCGGAGTCGCGATCCAGTGGCCTGCTCGGGGGCTGCTGTGTCCTGGTCTCTGTGCGAGTCCATCTGCTTGCGAGGCCCGTGGTCGGCGGCCGCGGATCAATGGGGGGCGCCTCTGTCGCCTCGGTCCAGCATATTACTAGTCTCCTCCACCTTAAAACGGCCCGGCTGATTTGTCAGTAGCGGGACGGATGACGATGACGATCATGATGAGGAAGATGATGCGGGATTGTTCAGCCACGCCGTACTTCTCGCCCTTGAAAGCCGCAAGCGGTAGGACGGTGATCTATAGCAGCTCGCGTTATTGAATTGGCAAATCAGACATAGAACACCGACACCATTATCCTCTTCATCAAGAAAAATAACAGAACTTCATCTGCGTATGCCAAATTTACAAGATTTGGCATTACAAAAGTGTAGAATTTATCACGATAGCATAACTTCAGATGACCTGACATGGACTTGAGCTCTGAATTCGACCGAGATGCAATGCAGCAATCGGCATTCCTTGATTTATCTGAATCGACATTGCTTAACATTCATATTCCAAGGCTGCCTTCACAGCTTCGCAATCAGCAATACTATTACCTGATAATCTTGTCTTGAGTTTTTTTTTTTAGATTTGACAAATCATTGTATAAGACTATCAGATGAGACTATAATTGATTTAATATGATTTACATCTCTTTTATCAGAACTATTTATACACTGTTGCTCTTATATTTTATTCAATTCTATGTTTATGCAAGTAATTGCTAATTTCCATGAATCATGGAGATTAGATGTTAGCGATAATAAAACTTTTAATGACAGTCATTCAAAATCAATTGCTGAGAAGCGACGAAAATTGTCATACTTGAACACAACACAAACATCAGTAGCGATTCTCGGAATTCTCGGAATTTCCTGAAATGGTCAGCAAAATGACATTTATGAGCATTAATTTTCAATGCGTAGAGAATAAATCTTCATAGATCTGTCAAAGAATGAAATTCCAGATATCTTGCTGATGCGTGACCTACTTCGGAAATTGCTTCATTTGCAAGGTCGGCTGGGGTCCATAGTAATAAATATTTTGGCTGGAGAGGCCTTCATGCGATCCTGTGCTTGACTTTGTTTGTAAATCAGATGCGAGTATACTTCATTATCAGACTGACAGCAGCATACCAAACTGCAAAGCAATCTCCCGAGTTGAATATAATGAGGGACTGGATAGAATTTTTATCCTAGATCAATGTCCTGAGTGTGAAAATTCTAAATCAAATTACGATGATTTGATAATATCAAGCTCAGCTACGGGTGATAACTTGATTCACTTTTTGCGGATTTCGCCTGGTGTTTATGATCAACTTTGTGAAGATCATGATAAGGATCGCATTGGCACGGCGTAAGGATTAGAAAAGTGACTTAATCTTGTGGAAAAGTTAGACTAAAAAGGACACTGTTTGAATATGAGCCTGCTGACTCTATATTCCTTATCCGCTTTGGCCTGCCTGGTGGGATTCACCAATCTACATTGGCAGTAGCAGAGCAAAACCTCTCAGAGGCATTGAACAATGCCATTCAACAATCAACGGGTGAGTATCAGTTTGTGCAATTCTCTGAACATTCTGCTGGCTCACCTTGCTCTGACCCTGATGGGACAGTAGAGCTCTTGTATGAAATTTAGTGAGAGAATTAGCAGCTTGTGACAATTTAATACTTTGCTATTAAATGATAACTAAGTTAATTGGCTAAGTATTGACATTAGTTAGTTGCTCAGGACCATGATTAATTTTACGATCCCCATAATCTTCCTAGTCAATTTATCTTCTAACAACTCATTAATGCTTCATCCTCCGGTGTCCTGCTCTAACAGAGCAGGGACAGGACCTTAATGATGGTCCGAGAGATATCTTTTCTGCGAAATAATACTTCAATACTTTCCTACCCCATATCGCACACTACTCGCCCTTCAATGTGTTTCAAAGAGATAGCTTTCAACTGTTGAGGATAACCGCAACATGGTAATACGACCTCAGCCGTTTGCTCTAGATCCTTCTCCCGCTCGTCTCCTCAACCGAGATGATTCCAAAGATGAAGGCGAATTGTCATCAAAGCAAAGTTCAATGCATAAGGAAGCTTCAATTAATATCACGTGAGCAGATTTGCCTCCTCGACAAATTCGGTTCTCCCAAGGCCCATTTGGACTCGTGTCAGAAACCGCCATCCGCATCTGCCGGAAGCCCTGCCATCCTTGTCCAGTGGCTGTATTTCTAACCATTAAAAATGAGAGGATCTCTGTTGTCTGCTATCGCTCTTGTTGCATCATTGGCCTCAACCTCGTTGGTATGCACTTCTCTCGTTAGAATAAAAGAAACGCGCAACGTGTTCACTACTGATCTGAAATATCCAACTAACCGCCTCTTCTCCAGGCCATCAGCGAGTTCTCGGATTCGGCCTATGATATCTCAGCCATTGACACAGCGAATGTTGAGAAACTTCGTCCTTTATTACACGACATTGTCACCACCTCTGACTTTTTTCGATATTATCGCCTCGATCTCTTTGGTCGACCTTGTCTGTTCTGGGATGACGAAGGCATGTGCGGAAACCGCGCATGCGCGGTTGATACAATTGATGACGAAGAGGGCTTGCCTGAAATCTGGCGTCCCGACTATCTCGGCAGTTTAAGTACTGGATCTGCTGTTGACTCGGAGGCTGAATTTCTTGATGACGCATTCGGAGACGCAGAAATGAGCTGCGTGAAAGATGACGAGGTTTTAAATTCCAAGCCTAAGGATTACTGTGTACCTGAAGATGAGACTAGTGACGGACCGGGTGTTTATGTGTCTCTTGTTGACAACCCTGAGCGGTATACTGGATATATTGGAAAGCACGCGAATATGGTGTGGAACGAAATCTACAAGCAAAACTGCTTTGCTGACGATGTCGCCGACGATGCTGTTGCTTCAAACAGTGCCAAGCTTCGTTCGCTTGTTAAGGACACTTGCGTTGAGAAGCGGGTGTTTTATAAAGTCATTTCTGGAATGCATGCGAGTGTCTCAACGCATTTATGTCAAGAGTTTCTTGACGTTGATACCGGAGAATGGGGTCCCAATTTAGAACTTTACATGAAAAAAGTTGGAGACTATCCCGAACGTGTATCGAATCTGTACTTTAACTACGCGCTTGTTTCAAAGGCAGTTGCAAAACTTCGACATTATCTTGAAGATTTCACATTCTGCACCGACGCACAGGGCTATGACACCGAAACTCGTCTAAAGATGCTCAGGATTGCTATCGAGGCTGATAAATCTGTTCCCCATCTTGTTGACACCTCGAAACTTTTCAAAGGAAATCCTCAGCTCAAGGAAGAGTTTCGTCAGAAGTTTGTCAATGTGTCTAGAATTATTGACTGCACAGGATGCGATAAATGCCGACTATGGGGTAAGCTTCAGGTTACAGGATATGCCACAGCTCTCAAGATTTTATTTGAGCTCCCTGATGATGGCAAAGGTGAAGCTATTCAGCTGCGCCGTATGGAGATGGTCGCACTGATCAACACCTACGACCGACTCTCGAAATCTATAGAAAGCATCAATTCATTTCGAAGAATGCTCGCTAATCCTGAAGGCTTGCCTTACAGTACAGACGAACCAACTATCGCCGAAGAAGAGTCAAAGTACGCGCAAAAGAAGCAAAACAAATCTTTCACACCCGATCACGGAAGCGAGTGGGCGAACGCCGTGGAAGCTATCAAGTTTGTTCTACGAAGTTACATCGAATTCCCTCAAAATATCTGGCGCATGTTTATTTACTACGCAAACAAATGGTGGACTTCCTTCAATGGTCGCGCAATTGTCCTTGAAAGACAGCAATATGAGCAGTATCTGGCAGCTCAGGCATCGGCCCAAGCAGCCCAAGTGCCACCTGCTGATCACGCTGCCGAGGATTTGGCTGCGCCAAAATGGCATCTTGGGGACGAGTTCTGATTTATGAGTCGGAAGTGGTAGGATAGAGCATACATTAATTTGGTTATACATATATTGGGAGAATTGGGATGTTTACGACTTTAAAATTGTGTTTTATAAGAATGTTAAGTCATGAGATCTGCTGAAGGGAATCAAGAATGAAAAAAAAAATAGATTCTAATTACCGCTAACAAACAAAATATTCCCAACTCGATCGGCCAAAAAAATAATGCAAAAATTGAAGCTGCGTCAGCCCGGAGTCGAACCGGGGGCTCGTCGATGGCAACGACGAATTTTACCGCTAAACCACTAACGCGTAAGTTTTAAAAACTATTATTCTGGTGCCACCACAAGCTATTAGCTGGGTAAGGGTTAGCATACCTGTCAAAATTTCTATTAAAGTTAGTGCTTGAAATGTGAAGGCTATAATATATTTATGGTGTAAAGTGTTAGATAATTTTGTAGCGGTCATAGAATAAAATTCCAGATATATTATCGGGTTGCTGGGTGTTCTACTTGTTTGCCAGGTTCACCTCTCAGCACAAAAACGAAATACAGCAATGACCGACACTGCTCGCCGGTCGTCAGCTCGGGAGCCATTACCGGATCCTGATGTTCCATTGTCATCGTCTAGTCGAAGACAGCGGCGCTCACCACCTCCGCCACCACGTGCGAGAGCAAAACGTCCTCCAGCATGGGATGAGCCATCTGATTCACGTCGTGGTGAACAGAGCAGGCGATCTGTATCTCCATCATCTTCTCCGCGGCAGGCGAAAGTTAGACGAATACGCTCACCGCAGAATAATGATGATGGTCGTCAAGGAAGAAATAACGCGAGAAGAGATGAAAGACCAGCGCGAAGGGAGCCAGATCGCTACCGCCCTGGGTCTGCTGCTCGCGGTCGGCCTCTTTCAAGATCAGCTTCATCCCGCTCTAGATCTGTTTCAAGATCGTCTTATTCTTCTTACTCTTCGAGATCTCGTTCGCCGTCAGTAGACAGCAGAGGCAGAGCAGTTTCCCGGTCGTCATCAAGGTCATACTACTCCGACTCCGGCTTATCGCGCTCGCGTTCATATTCAAGCGGTCCATATTCCTCAAGATCAAGATCTCGATCATATTCTGTAGATTCAAGATCACGCCGCAGATCGCTCTCTGGCTCACCTTTACCGCCTCCCAAACACCAAGATCCCAGTTCCAGAAAAATCTCACCATCTCCACCACCGCGACGTTCAAAGGCACGGGATAGCCCTTCGCCACCGCCTCCTCGTCGACAGCCTCGTGAACTTCCGGACATCGATCGACGCCGTGCAGCTGAACGTGAACGTCAGGCAAAAGAACGCGAGGCTGATATTGCTCAGAAGGAAAAGAAAGAATTTGATCCAAGGGTAGAGTATAAAAAATTGCTCGATCTTCGCTCTGGAGGCACTTACGTCCCCCCTGCTCGTCTTCGCGCATTACAAGCGCAGTTCACAGAGACAGACGAGAAAGAAAAGCAGCGGCAAGCTTGGGAAGATCTGAAGAGAGGTATAAATGGTTTAATCAATAAAGTCAACAAAGCCAATATTCGAGAGATTGTTCAAGATGTGTTCAACCAGAATCTTATTCGTGGAAAGGGTCTATTCGTACGAAGTATCATGCGTGCTCAAGCTGCAAGTTTGCCATTTACGCCGGTTTACGCTGCTCTGGCTGCGATTGTCAACACTAAGCTGCCACAGATTGGCGAGTTGTTGGTCACTAGACTGATTATCCAGTTCCGTAAGGGATTTAAGCGAAACGACAAGACAGTCTGCCTAAGTTCCACATTGTTTTTGGCTCATTTATGTAATTATCAGGTTTTGCATGAAATTTGTCTCTTGGAGATTATTAACTTGCTAATCGCACGTCCTACTGATGATTCGGTTGAGATTGCTGTTGGATGTATGCGTGAAGTCGGAGCATATCTTGAAGAATTCAGCGCTCCTGCTAATAATCTGATCTTTGAACGATTCCGTGCCATTCTACACGAAGGTGAACTTGACAAGCGAACTCAGTATATGATTGAAGCTTTATTCTTGGTACGCAAGAATAAATATGAAGATAATTTGACTCTTCAGCCCGATTTAGATTTAGTCGAGGAAGAGGGTCAGATTACGCATATGATCAGTCTTGAAGATCAACTTAATGGCGAGGATTCACTTAATGTTTTCAAATTTGATTCAAATTACGATGAAAATGAAGCGAAATACAAGGCTATTAGAGATGAGATTTTGGGCGGCAGTGATGATGAGGCTGAGGAGGACGACTCTGATGTCAGCTCAGAAGATGAGGAAGAGGCAAAGGCGGCTGCTACTTCCGGTGCAGATATGAAAATCAAAGATATGACGAATCAGGACCTTGTTAATCTTCGACGAACAATCTACCTCACTATTCGATCGAGTATGGACTATGAAGAATGCTGTCATAAGCTTCTCCGGATCAATATTCCAGATGGTAAACAGGTACGAACATATGCACGGAATTTTATTAAGATTTTGTAGAAATGTTTACTGACTTATTTTATTTTTTGAAACAGATTGAACTGGTTAACATGATCATTGAGTGCTGCTCTCAAGAAAAAATTTACTCGAAATTTTATGGCTTAGTAGCTGAACGCATCTGCAGTCTTGCTCGTTATTGGTCTGAGAACTTCAGCCAAGCGTTTGAGACATACTATGATACTATTCACCGTTATGAAACAAACAAAATCCGCAACATCGCGAAACTATTTGCTCATGTTTTCGCTTCTCATGCTTTGCGATGGCAGGCACTTGCTTGTATTCACTTGAATGAAGACGAAACAACAGCTTCATCTCGTATATTTGTCAAGATTTTGTTTCAAGATATGGTAGAAGAGATGGGAATGAAGAATGTCATAGAGGGACTTAAAGATCCGTACGTGGAAGAATCCGGGGCTCTGGATGGACTTTTCCCAAGAAATAACCCTGCCGATACACGATTTGCAATCAACTTTTTTACAGCAATTGGTCTTGGTGCTCTTACGGAGGATCTACGTTCTTTCTTGAAGAAAGCTACTGAGAGAGCCACTGCGTTGGCTGAACGCGAGCGACAAAAGTTTGAAGAGGGAAAAGAGCGTGAGGCGGCGAAAGAGAAAGAGAAAGAGGGTGGGAAGGAACGGAGAAGTGAATCTCGAGGAGCCTCTAGGAGACGCGGATCATCGGTTAGTTCTTACAGTAGCTACAGCAGCTATAGTGATTGATTTTGTAATTTGAGAAATTCATTCTCTCTAAATTTTGTTACGTGTCTTCGTTTTCCGTGTATTATTATAACATCTATAAGTTTATTTCTATTATACATGTGCCGCATGTCCATGATTTCTATTATAATTCTGCGTCTTGCGCAAGGAATGCCATACTCCACCCAACACTTCACCAGCTGGAAACGACACTCGTAAGTCTCCTTCAACAAGTAAATCATGTTCTCCTCGAACAGAACCCATATTTATTACACCGATCCGTTTTCCGGAGTGTTTATTTTCTTTAATTAGTCGAAAAGCTGAATAAGTAGCAATTGAGCTCGCGACGACCAGAATCTTATCTGCTTCGCTCATTTTTTTCTCGGCCGCAAGTCGTACAACTGGATCTACATTCTCGCCAAAGAATACAACATTCGGCTTAAGAACTCCGACATCATTACATTTTCGCTTCGAGTGAGGAATTGACACTTTTTGATTTTCGAGCGACCAAGTCTGTCCGTCGTGCGCTGTATGAGCGATTCCTTTCGCGACGCAAGACGGACATGCTGGGTACTTAAACTGATCGTAGCGGATTGTGGTAGGAAGTTCAAGATCACCATCAGGGTTCAATCTAAAGTCTTTAATTGGATCACGAATGGCAGATGGAGAATGATTTCGTGCTAGACGATCTAGTTCTTGTTGGAGTAGATCATCCCAATCAGGATTTAATGTGGCAAGTTCAGTTTGCAGTTCGGAGCGGGAAAACGATGAATCGCAGGTCATACAAACTACTGACGCCAGAGATCCGTGAATCTCTGTGACATCGGATACGTAGGCGGAATGTAAAGAGTCGACATCTGGTTCTCTGTTAGCTTTGCGACTATATGTTGATGGATATGTAGCAACTCACTCTGTGTCACTAAACTCTTTAACCATCCCTCTTTCACCAATTCTCCGATATATCTATGTACCCGATTCGGTTTCGCCTGTCGAACAGCCTCCCAACCCAAAAAACTTCGAGCCCAATACCGTTTTCTGACCTCGTGCATATCCGTAAACTCTGAATAGAAAATAGGTCGATAATCCCTATTAACGGTATACGTTCCAGTCGGTCCTCGGTAATCTGGAATTCCGGATTCGACTGAGACCCCTGCCCCAGTGAGAACTGCCGTTGTACCGGTAGAGGGATCAAGGAATGCTTTTGTGGCAGCGATTGCGGCGGAAAGAGTTGTTGCTGACGGAGGTAAAATGAGAGCCGGTGCAACATTGAGATTGTATGGAACGCGTATCATTTTTGTTTGCAAATAATTAGTCTTTATAGATAATCTATCTTCCTGTAAATATGTTCGAGATTATCGATACATCGGTGAGAAATTGTTCATAAATTAGGCATGAGCTGATGATCTCGGTATAGCATCCCTCGCGAAATCAATAATGAAGCATGAGTTGGGAGTTTTCAGGTTATCAGTTTAATGATAACCAAACATGATCTCAATGTCGAATATCATTCTCGGCTACGACCACCTCATCTTCTCTTAACTAGAAGTATAATTCTATTTATCGAGCCTGTTACTGACTTACTGTACAAAAGATAGCAACCTGTTTTAATCGTGCGTCTTGAACAGGACAACTCCCATCATCTTCGATTGTTGGTGACATGACAATGAAGTTGATTCTTTGATTCTTTAGCTGTTCTAAGTTATAATACCCTTCACTACTACTTCCCTGTCATTATTATCAGTGATACGCTATCATGGGCTTAGCCTGTTTCGATTTGGACTGGGAGAGCAACGCCGTCGATATCGGACCGTATATCAATGCCATCCGCACCTTGCTCGATTTCTCTTCTTCCTTCACCCACACCTTCCGACAACTATACACAAACTACTACCTACAACCTACTATACTCTACATCCCATTGTCTATAGCCAGAAATGACTGTCGCCTTTAATTTTTTCAAGAGTTTTTTTGCTGTATGTTTTGATCATGTGCTCTACTAACCGTTTCAGAGTGGCCCGGATCTCAGCAGCCTGTATACTAACAAGTTTATCTACGCTAGCGCGGATCCCATCCCGCAAAGCACTTAACTCTCTTCTATTCGGAAGAAGTGCTACGTGAGCACCTTTGCGCTTTCTTCAACATGTCTCAACCTAAAGAGACCGCCGGCGCTGCCGACTTTAGTTTTTCTTCGGAAGCTTCTCAAGCGTCGTCTGCCCTTTTCTGCCTTGCGACAGAGTCATCCTCTGCTCAGTCTTCGATATCAAAGCTATTATTTCCTATAACTCATGCTGTTCGTCGATGCAAATCTCAGATTTTTACCCATCGTTGGACTTTGAAATTGAACAACGCTGATCTGGATTCGGAAATCTGGGCAACTAAGCTCTCTATCGATCTCAATGAAGCTGCTCTCCAGATCTCAGCCGAATACGACCTCTTGGCTGCTACTGTCCCGGATTTGTATTATGCGACTGAACCCAAGTCCTGCTCGCTTTTTGCTACCTATGCCGAGCCTTTTGCACCGGCGTTGCCTAGCGCTCAAATCAAGCTGAGAAAGACCCGCCGTGCAAAGTCTATTATATCCACTACACCTCATGCGATTCTACGAGCAATTTCCCTTACACTCGAGGTCGACAAATTTTCTGAATTTCCTATCGTTGATATTCTTCGTGGTTCGCGCTATTTCTCTTGCGTGTATCCTCTTAATGGTAGTACTACAAAGTTAACTACTCCGAACTTGTTGGATAAAGTGACTTCGAGATCTACGTCGGTCCATTCTCTACGAGTAATTTCTGTTGAAGCAGTTCTTAGTCAAGAACAACTATCCCGTACCCCTGTCCCCGATATCACTGTCACGCAAATGGCTTCCGCAGCTACGACTGATATGAAGGCCGCGAATGACGACACTGCAAGTGTCGAACCTCGGATTTTCGACGATGCTATCAATTTTGGAACGTTTGGTAGTGCTAATACCTTTTTCTCAAAGTCTCTGAATACGACAGTTGACTCTGAGTCTCTCGATTCTCGCAAGATGAGCGCCATTGTTAGATGCTTCCCTTTGAAGATGTTCGCAGCTGATAATTATTTTGAAGATAATTTTGCTGCATTTGATACGCGTACAGAAGAGAAATCCATGCTTGATGATTGCCCTTACTCTTCTACTTATGAAGGCGGAGTCTTCATTGATGGAATGCAACAGAAACTAACAAAGCCTGTTTCTTTTGGTCATTCTCGATTCATTGTGAGAGCTCGCGACGACTATAAGTCCGATTTGGTAAATGTGGCCGCAGGGCCCAAGGATACGATTGCGGCTGATGCAAATATTGCAATGGATTTAATCTCTAACGTTCCTGCTTCTCGTTTGAATTATGACGACGATCATGAATGGGAAGATATTGATTTGCGAGACCCTCAGGACTTCGTTAAGGACCACAAGCCGATACCCGTTAAGCAAGGATGGAATGGTTATGTTTCTGCTGCAGTTCGAAAACTGGAGAATGGATTTTGGAGACATTGACCTACGACTGACCGATACTGGTAATGTCTATATGATTGATTTGTTCTCGTCTGTCTTTGGATATCGTTATGTGCTTTTCTGTTATTATATCATATATCGTTACTGATTCGCTGGGATTCTGTTGTTACTGAGATGGATTATACTTGGTTGTCGATTGATATTACTGCCTTTGGATTATGCGAATTCGCTTATGATTGGTGATTGGGTATTTGCTGTTGTTTCAATTGGTTTTCAGTCTCTTCTTTTATTATGCTTGTTTCTTGACGGGAGTAGTTGTGTTATGCGATTGTGAGATATACAATTTTCATCACTGGTGTTAATACACACTTTAAATCCAATATTCTACTCTTTAGCCTATACCCTGTTATTATCGCACACTCTCTAGTCCGTGCTGACGACGTGGCGATGGTCCGATGTCATCTGGAGCATGGCAGTATTATTAAGTATCAAATTAGCATACATCTTGGCTCGATGCAAACAGTCAAGCAAAGATGCACATCTATGATCAAGGGAATTCAGTCATAGGCTATTTCAAGACTGCCGGCAATTAATAGGTTCTGGACATTTTAAAAGACGGCGAAAAACCTGTTGCCGGAGAAGATAAATAAGAGCTCGAAGTGAAAATATAACATCCTAGGTTCTATCTAATTGATAATGTAATAGTAAAATATACTACGAGTCCAGAAATAAACCACGAGTGAATTTTGCTTGCCAGTATAGAGAGTGCTAAACCGTATCTTATTTGTTAAACCAAACTTTCACCTATTTGAATTTGACTCGCTTCTTCAAATCAGCCTCCTCCTCAGGTACGTCTTGTAACTGCGCTCGCCTCTTTCCTTTTCCTTTTCCCTTTACTGCACTCGAACTCTCTTTCTTAATCTCTATATCTCCTGATCGTCCATGCGCTTCTTCATATTGTCTAAACGTAATCTTCGGCTCCACATACTCCGGGGCAGGCAGTACTTGAAGCAACCGATAATAATCTTCCTCAACGCTCTTATACGTCTCGTCCAATTTTTCGATCTGCTCAAATCGATCTAAATCCTTCAAAGACTCCTTATTATGCTTGTAAAGTCGCTGTTTGACTTGTAATCTATACGCTTTATATTGTCTTGCGTTTGATTTTTTAAGCCGTCGAAGTAGTGCCATCTCTACTAGCCTTTGAAATTGACGAGGAATAATCTTACATTGCTCTGTTGCAAATTTGATCCACGTAGGACTGACGGGTGCGTCAGTGAACGCATCATCGTTAAATATCCCAAGCTTATCAAGACGTTCGAGATCGCATCGGTCACGAAGATCATCAAATGCAACACTAGGATCTTCAACTGTAACTTCTTTCACTAACGGATCCTCATAGAATTCATCCATAAGTGCATTGTAAAGATGAGCACCGTGGTGATGACCTTGAAACGGTGGTAAAATAAGAAATTGCGAAATCCGCTTGCGGTGCTGAAGATTGAAAAAATCCTGCGATGATTCATCTGGTGTAGGGTTCGAAGTGTCGTAGCTCTTTGCGTTTTTATAGTATAGATACGAATAGACTGTCGTGAAACCAGCAAACTGATACACACCAGAAGAAGACTTTGAATAGAGGGTATAGATTCGCCATCTATCATCTGTAGGGTCGATATATGTACCAGCTTCGATGAAGAAGAGGACAAATATTTGCATGCGCGCGTGTAGAGTTTTTTGAAATGGATCTGAGATTGGACATTTCCAGATCTCGAATGTTGAGTCGTCGTTGGCAATTTCAGAAGAATATGATTTGAGAAGAGTTCCAGGTGGTTTGAATGTTGAAGCAGCCGATGAGAGGTGTGCTAGCCAAGACGTTTCGTCGGTGAATATGTCTGTTATATATTGTTAGCACAAGCGCGTAAAAATATGAAATAAAGACAGTACCTTCTGGCAAAAACTTTTTAAGAACAATAGACGGATCGTCACCATCTTTGTGCTCTTCATTTTGATCTTGTACCTTTTCTTCGTTCTCTTCATCTTTATCTTCTCCTGCTTCGTCCTGTGCCTCACCAACTTCTTCCTCAGCATCCTCCCAGTTTTCCTCCTCGTCATTCATACTCTTCTTAACCTGTTCAATAACGCTAGCTAAAGCATGCGGATCGTCAAGCCGCTCATAGTACGAGATATTAAGGAATGGAGCTAGATCAGTCGATCCGAATTTGAGCTAGAAACTCGTTAGCAAGTTGCTCTGCACAGAATATGAAATTTGCGTTGAATCATACACTCATCGATAGATCTTTAAATCCATAAATAGCTTCTGCATCGCCAAAAATCGGATATGTGAATTTCGGATGAAAAGATTTCGCAAGAGTCGAATTGTCCGCGTTTACTATTCTCGAGGTTAGCACGGCACGCACTCGTTGAAGCCAAGAGTGAATTCACCTAATGAAATCAAGAGAGCCTTGTTTGAATCGGTAGTCCAATCGTCGGGCAACGTAATCGACGTCATGTTGCAGATAACAGAGGGCACGACACGCAGCATGTACACTAATGCTTCCTCGCGTTGATGAATTCGAGACGCGTCGGCATGGTTAACACGTGACTTATAGAATGACATCAGTAGTTTCTGCAGGGCCGCGCTCCTGCTTGCTTCCGGATTGTATACACCGAGTCTGCGCTGGTTCTCGCGATAGGGAACGTTTAGCATTGCCTAGTTGGGGATCTGCTGAGAAGTGCGTTCTCCTATTAGTCTGCGGTGGTCGAGGAGTACACGCGTGAAGAGACAAACCAAAGATCAAATCTCGCCGGATCTACTCCCACGATGCAGACTTCACTCAATGGCCTCTTGACGCTGCTGATACTCTCAGCCTTGATGCTCCTTGCGTATGAAGATAAAATACATCTGCTTTGTTTTTTTAGTGCCTGCTAATGCTGTTTTGCCTACAGATCATTTCTGTCGGGCATGCTTCCGCTCGTCGTCTCCCTCTCACCAGCGCGACTGCGTGTTGTGAGCACGGTAGGCATGGGCGTCCTTGTCGGTACCTCTCTAATCGTCATTATTCCCGAAGGTGTCGAGACACTCTACTCTTCACCTCGTCCGCGTCACAATAGACCGAAGGTCCCGCCAGACTTTGGAAACGGGTTTCCGCCTATCAACCTTAACCCCGGCGGTGCCGATCACGATGCCGATGCTGATGGCGGATTGATGAAAGATCCCCTGGGGCAGAGAGTTAGGCGGGCGTTAAATTTCGTCGAGAGGCAGATTGACGATATATCCCCTGCGGTTGCGAATGAAGATGAGTCAGTACCGATTGATGACGAAGGCAATCCTCGCACTATCCCGATCACGATCACAACCTCTACTTCGACGGCCACAGTCGGGGACGAAGACGAATTCATCCAAGTGTCAAATACACGACCGATTCAGAGACCACAAGCTGATGATTCTGCACATAAATTCGTTGGCATAGCGCTTATTTCTGGGTTCATAATGATGTACCTGATCGATAAACTTCCGGCGGTATTCTCCAACAACCGGTCATCCGCACACCGCCATATCTCGGTCGATGTTACCGAACTTCACACATTTTCTGCAACTCCCGGAGTAGCATCAGGCTTGTCTCCTGAAGATGGCCTTGGCATGGCTTCGCCATCGTCTAGCCTTCCTGCAATATCCTCGTTGACATCAGGTCTGGTGATTCATGCTGCCGCAGACGGAATCGCCCTTGGAGCGTCAGCTGCCTCTACCAATGTCGCACTTGAGACGATTGTCTTTTTAGCAATTTTGATTCACAAGGCGCCGGCTGCATTCGGTATGGTTGCTGTCCTCTTGCGCAGCGGTGTTGCTCGCGGCTCGATAAAGAAGCATTTGTTCATTTTCTCTATCGCGGCGCCGATTGGCGCACTAGTTACTTGGACTGCAATCATGTTTATCGGTGCTAATAGTGGTGAATCAAGTATTCAATGGTGGACTGGTATGATTCTTCTATTTAGTGGAGGCACATTTTTATATGTAGCTGTGCATGTCATGAATGATAATGGCCAAGAGGAGAAGAACGGTGGACAAGTAGCGATTCTACAGGACATGATAGCGGCCGTGATTGGTATGCTCATTCCGCTTGTTACACTAGCTGTGAAGGAGGTGTGATGATTTGATTAAAATAATAAGAAAAAGCAACCAAAATTTAAATACAAAAACTCCGCATGAGAATGCTATTATGCAAAAGGATAGAAATAATAACTTTTTAAATCGCGCTAGATATCACGTAAGATCAGGCTCGCATGATTTGCCGATGCTGCTTAGCCTGCTGTGCAGTTTTCCGATGCAGCCACTTTTCTCTAGATCCTAAAGTCCTTGCAGAGGCAGGTGGGGCCAAAGTCTTTGCTCGAGCTGGCTTCAAGAGTTTGATAGTTTTATCATCGCGCGTAATTTCATCAACTTCAGGTTCGTCCATAAACACTTTTCTCTTATTTTTAGGCGGTACAGAAACGGAGGCATTGGTCTCGTCTTCTTCAGGCTCAAGAGATGTCGTAACTTGCTTCAATACTGAATCTGGCAAAAACATTGGAACGCTGCCCTGTTCGTCACTATCCTCATCGTCGGCATAGAGCCTAGCCTTCTTTGACTCTTTCTTCTTCTTCTCGCCCGTTGACTTCTTCTTTTTCGAACTTTCTTTCTCTGCTTTGATTTTCTCCAGCTTTGCTATCCGCTTTGCACGCTCTTGAGTCCTTGCTGCCTCTACTCCAGACCTTCGCAGTTTTTCAGCAGCAAGTATTCCCTTTCGTCCACCAGTAAAAGACACATCTTCAGGAGAATCGTCATCAGAGTCTTCCTCTTCTTCTTCGTCGTCCCCTTCCAGCTTCTTCTGTTGAGCTTTTGGCGTCTCATCACCTTCACTTGCAGACTCGAATTCTTCGTCGGCAGTCACATATCCAGTAATTGGCGTTTCTGGCTCGGAGAACTTGATGTGTGCGGACACTTCTACCAAAGGTCTCGTCGAGACCGGTGTTTTAAGCACCGACGCCGACTTAGTCTTAAATCGAGGAGTCGCAGGGGCCATTGTTATTTGTGTTTGTAGCTGTATTTCGTATATGTGCTTCTACGAAGAGAAGATCAACAATTGCAAGCGGTTGGGAGATTGAAAAGTTTTCTGCACGTGATGGAGCACGTGATATAGAAGGGAACGGCTGAACTTTAAACGCGTAGTGACAGGCGGCCTTGTTTGAGGATCAGCGGCACTATTATTTTTATTGCAGTCCAATTAGACACTCGTTGCTTGTTTGATCTTTGCTCTTAGGAGGATAGTCTGGCGTTCTGTTATTTTGACGCGTATTAATTAATTATAAAAGTTTATCCCTCGCTTTGCTTATCCCTCGCTTTGGGTTCTCGAAATTTAGGCGTCTCAGTCGTTCATTTGAAGTGGGGGAGGAACAGTGATGGCTTTCACACTTACGCGCTCGACTGGTGACTGGCTTCCCACCTCAGCGCGCGGAAACTGGTCTTCACGATTTCGACAAAATGTGGGAGGAGGATCTTCTTCTTCGTCCCCAGACTCACATCTTACTCTCTCTTTACCGCGGTATGCGAACCAGAACGGTCGCGGCGGGTCGCCAGTACCGGAACGAAGTGGGGAACGCGACGAAGAAGCTGAAGCCGAAGATGTCACAGGCGAGAAGGCGAATCAGTTTTCAAAGAACAAGTTGCGGAAAATGTACGCCGACGCGTTATTGCTACCGAGGAAGAAGGTGACGGGTGTGCAGCAGCTTATGGCTGCGATTATAGGTGTCTGGCTGGCAATCGTTGTTATCTTGACGTTCACCGAGCGCGTGAGCGCAGATTTTGATCCTTTGAGAGGGATGATTCAGAGCACGAAGCAGATAGTCAGTCCGTTTGATTCGAGACTAGTGTATGTTGGAAGGTGGTCGAGGAATAAAGCGCAAGGATCCGCGTCGGGCTTGCTTGTCTCGACATATTTTCAAGGCGCTTACGTCGACCTGGGTTTTACAGGCACCTCGCTTGGTATCCATCTCGGCAATTTCAGAGATCCTGTTACTGTTTCTGTGAAGATAGATAGTGCAAGAGAGTTTACCGTTGTGCCATATGGCCGTGAAGCCATCATGCTTGCTCATGACCTCTCGCCAAACCAGAGACATGTTGCTCGCGTAATGTTTGGCGGACAAGCTCAGCGGACTGATATCGAGGCTTTCTACGTTGACCAAGGTAGCAGCTTGGTTGATATTGGCAAACCGAAAACTAAGATAATTGAAGTTGTTCAGGATACTTATAATGCTGCAAGTTTTTACTCTTTCTATTATATACCCAGTTTTGCATATAAGCTAACGCGTTTGTACAGTCACATTTGGATGCACTTAGCTGGCCATATCTTCTATCCGACGCACTAAAGGCCGATAGAGTTTTATTGCCTGGAGCAGATATGTGCATCTCCAACTGTCCAGACAACGGAATGGCCCTCGACAGATTTTACTTCTTTGGTAGTTTAACGGCCGCGCGCTCATTACCCAAGTATTGGCACTTTGACCAGCAGCAGCGACCAAATCTCATTATTCTCGACATTGGCACGGCCACAAAAGCGCTGATTGATCAGAGACTAATGTATCGCACTTTACTACCTCAGGACGCATCGAAGACGTACCGTGACGCAGTCGAGAATTTTGTGCGCCAAATGCGAAAGAAAGCACACAGGCACGTTCCAATTTTCATAATGCGGCCATTTGCAGGCGCGCTTGAGCTTGAGACGCAGACAGTGGTACAAAATCTACGCGCGTCTGGGGATAAGAATGTGCATTGGATTGATACGACGTCGTGGAGGATTGAGAGTGATGATGAGAATACGCGACAGGCTAAGCAGGCTGCGCATATGATGCAGCACGCGTGTCCATTTCTCAAGCCGGAGAATGAGTGTGATTTTTTGGTTCCGTTTGAAGGAAAAATAGCTGCGAAGAGTGTCGATGAGTGAAACTTCGTCATGACGACAAGCATTGTGTAAATAGGATTCCGGAATTTTGATTAAGATAGCTGACTTAGCACTTATAGTAAGAGTTTATAAGTACTTAGTAAGCATTGAGTGCGCGTATATCTGGGCACGGCTTTGCCTAAAAGGAGTAACCCTAATCCTTACCAATTTGAAACGGCAGAGGGCTGAACGAGACAGTGAGTGGATGGTCTCGATAACGAATCCTGATTCCCATAAAAATACCATCCAGATCTTGAGAGCACGCAGCATCAAACTCATCGATTTGTTCATAAGCCACGAAGCAGTCTAGAGACATCATTGCGGATGCACACAGTTTGCTAACGATGGAATTGTTCGAGAGCCCGAATGCGACGATTCCAATCGTCCTACCCTCACAGGAAGCAGGAGGAGGTCATCATCGCAACAACAACAGCAACAATAGCAATAATGGATTACAGAATGGAGTTAATGTTCCATTACTGGTTGGATTGGTGACGACGCTGGGATCGATAGCGGTGCTCGCTGTCTTCTTTGCCATCATCTACTTTCTCTTCTACACTAGACAGGGCCGCATCTTGCTGCATCGCGGTCGACCAGGCGAATATGATGACGAGCAATCGTTCCTTCGCGAAGAAGAAGAAGGTCTGCAACAAATGGATGATATAGCCCGTGCGTCTTACTTCCAAGCCAGAGCATTTCTCGAAGTGAATCCTCCCGATAGTTTTCCTACCGATATCTCCCTCTCGCAGTTCATGGCTATCCAAGAAAAAGGCGTCTCAGCCTGGGAATTTGAGCCTGATTTTGAGAACGCAAACTGCTTCGTCGAAGCACGGACCGAGATTGCCTTTTACGACTCGGAATGCTGCGTTATGACAAACCTGCCCGTGCCAAAGCAGAACGACGTATACTACTGGGAGGCTAAACTTTACGATAAGCCAGAGCAGACCTTGGTCGCCATCGGACTCTGCACAAAGCCTTATCCGACATTCCGGATGCCAGGATATCACCGCTATAGTGTGTCGTACAACTCTCTCGGCGAGCGTCGCAATAACCAGCCTTTCCACGGCCACCCGTATGGCCCGCAGTTGCAGCAAGGAGATGTTATCGGTGTTGGTTTCAGACCACGGACTGGCACGGTGTTTTTCACTCGTAACGGTAAAAAGCTTGAAGATGCAGCGCATGGAATGAAATTTAACTTGTTTCCTACGATTGGCGCAAACGGGCCTTGCACAGTTCACGTCAACTTTGGCCAGGCTGGCTTTGTCTTTATCGAAGCGAATGTCAAGAAGTGGGGCCTTGCACCTGTGACTGGGTCACTTGCACCTCCGCCGCCATACGGAGCAGAGCAGGGATCTGTATTACTTGAGATTGGTCGATATGGACAAGATTATGGAAGCACCCGATCATCTGCGCCACTGAGCATGCGTCGAAACCAGCGCAATCCGTTCCCGCTTAACGAAGCCAGGACAGATAATGGTGATAGTATCGACATGTCCAACATAACTATCGTTGATCCTTCATCATCAAGGGCAGCTCAGCATTCTACTCCTGACGTAGCTACCAGTACTGCTGGAGATGGTCGTGTCTCGTCGAGATCGCCGTCGCCGGATTTCTTTGCACACCCGCTTCATCGGTCGGCGACAGTAGAATCAACATCATCCGCGCACAACAACAGCCTGATCCCGTTGCCATCCAACGTTAGCCACGCCCAGCGAATACCGACTCGACCAAGCGGCGGCCGTTATCAACAGCCGCAGAGAATCGCCCCACCGTCCAACCGACCGCCGAGTTACCATTCTGAAGATGAGCATGAGCACAATAGTGAGACGGCGGCGTTGCTGGGTCGCTCCCCGCCGCCAGCATTCCATGAGAGCGTTGCTGCTAGTACCACTTGAGTGTTTTGTTTCCCTTTTTTTGAACTCTTCTTTCTTTTTTAATTGGACCTTGATTTTTTTTTCCTTTGTCTATGGGTTGGATTCAATTTGCTCTTGCTCTCTTTTTTTTTATTGATACATAGGGAGGGCACGGATATATACGTCATGCGTGAATGTTTCATTTTCATCATTGTATCGGGGATGAGACGAGTGTGCATCTCAGTGTTCTGGTTTTTTTTTTGTTTGGTTTGCTGTTTACGATTAGCCTTGGGAAGAGCGGAGGAGTTTAGTCTGGGAAGTGTTTCGTATTTCCGTGTTTAGTTTAGAGGATGACGGGATGTATTTTGCGCATTTGCTCGAATGCTATATTGGTAAAGTACTTAGTTATCATTGATCGAGTGCTGATCTGAAGATATGAGCAGTGGATTACCAAATGCCGGTCGAATATATTACATAATCACATATTGAGCCTTCCACGCCGTTCGAGGCGGGCACAAGGAGCGAAACGAAAACGTGACTTGTCTTCGATTTTAATTTTCTTAATAATTTTTTTTAAAATTTTGAAACTCTCCGGCCTTCTTCGTCGCATCAACATCCTGTCCTTTCTCGACGTCTTCCCCCCCCCCCTCCCCGTTCCCGCGAACTCTTCTTCGCAAATCCTCCTTTCCGTGTCTCCAAGTGCGCACGCCAGCAAGATCAGAGGCGCCTGCTTGTTATTCTCCGTGTTCTTTCTTTCTCTCGCTGCAGTTTAGTCGGCTTCTTCTGTCCCGCCTCCTCCCCAGCAATCAACCCCAACCAACCATGAACGGAACCGTCGAGAAGCCCGAAGGCGCGATGTCGACGACGGCAGTAGCTTCGCCCGAGCAGCAGCAGCTGGCTGGTGAAGCCGATGCGGTCTCGCAGGTTGAGGTCGGATGGCTCTTTGTGCAGCAGTACTACACCTACATGAACAAGAACCCGAACCGGCTCCATGTACGTTCTGTGCAATAGTGCTCTAAAATTCTTTTACGCTGTTGTCGATGATTTGATAGCTAATACTGGTTTTTCTTTTTAGCAATTCTATACCCGCAAGTCTATCATGTGCCATGGAAACGAGGGCGAGACTGTTCTTCCTCTTGTCGGCCAGCAGGTAAATTCACTTCTTTCTTTCTCTTTGCCCTCTCAATTCTCTCTCTTTTCTGAAAATTCACAGTTCTAACGTCGATTATAACTACAGCAAATCAATAAAAGGATTGTCGAGCTCGACTTCCACGACTGCAAGGTCCTAGTCTCGAATGTGGACTCGCAACCTTCCAACGGCGGCCTTGTCATCCAAGTCCTAGGCGAGATGTCAAACCGCGGCGGTCCTTCGCAGAAATTCGTCCAGACATTCTTCCTCGCAGAGCAAAAGTCGGGGTACTTTGTTCTCAATGATATCTTCCGTTTCTTGAAGGAAGACCTTGTGGATGATGATGTGGACGAAGAAGAACAAGTCGCTGAACCGCAGGATGAGTCTTCTATTTCTTCTGCTGCCGCGGCTATCACTCCTGCTGCTACCGAGCCTGTTGTCGCAGCTCCTGCTCCTGTGCGTCCTGCTGTGGCTGCTGCGGTTGCCGTTTCATCCGTCGTGGACCATACTTCCGACACTCCCGGTCCGGCTTCCGTTGAGCAGGACGAGGCCACAATTCAGGAAGAGTACGCCTCTCACGAGATCGACCCCGAGTCTCCGGTCCTCGTTGACGATGCTCCTAAACCCGCTGTTGATGTACCTCCTGCTCAATCCCAGGTCGATGAAGTCCCGCCTGTTCATCTTGAGCCTGTTGTCGAGCCCGAACCGGTTGCCCCCGCTGTAACGGCTAAGCCGGAGCCCGCTAAGCCTTTCTCATGGGCTGCTTTGGCTGCGAAGAAGTCTGCTGATGCCGAAGCTGCTGCTGCTACTGCTGCTGCTGCTACTGCTGCTGCTGCTACTGCTACTGCTACCGCTGCTGCTTCCGCACCTGCGGCTACTCATCACGCTAAGCCCGCGCCGGCGAAGAACGACGAGCGAAAGCGTCGTGAGCCTGTTGGTATGTATTAAAAAAGCTCATCTGTTCTGACCTAAAAAATAAGTCCATTCCGTTTACTAATATAAAAACGCAAATTCTAGAGTTCTTCTCAGTCTACATCAAAGGTGTTTCCGATAAAGTATCGGACAAGGCTCTCCGTGAAGGGCTCGCGCAATTCGGCACTCTCAAGCACTTTGAGGTCCAGCGCGCCAAATCATGCGCTTTTATTGACTACGCTGATGCTAATCAAGTCAAAATTGCACTCGAAGCCAAGACTCTTAATTTCGAAAACGGAGCAATCGTATATATTGAAGAGCGTCGTCGAAATGGCGTAACCGCAAGCCAGCAGCAGAATAGTAATATTCAGCAGCAACAGCAACAGCAACAGAGAAATGGAGGAGCGTTTCAGCAAAAGGGAAATGGACGGTGGGAAGATAGACGGAAGGGAGGGCAGCAAGTTCAGAATGGAGTAGAGAACCAGAATGGAAATCGACCGCGGAACAATCGTCCTAATAACGCGAAGAAAGTTGCTTCTTCTAATGCTTCGAATAAGCAGTGAGTACGCTGCTTTTTTGAAGGTTTAGGAAGTATCTGCGTTGTTTGAAGGTGTTGAGGTGAGAAATTGGATGAATAACATGATGTCGGACAGACCACAATAGCATTCGTTTTGTTTTTGGTAGGTGTCATAGTTATTATTATTTTATGTGGTATTATACACAAAAGTACGCGTTCGGATTATTTATACTTTGTCGAATTGCGGCATTATTTCAGAAAAGTGAGTTCTTGCATTTTTTTTATTTTTTATTTATGTGTGTGTTTGTTTTCTCTTCTTTTGCTTGTTATCGCTTATGTACAAAGTCCCTTTTCTTTCTTTCCCTATTTTTTTTTGTTGTCGTTACTCATTCTTTCACTTTTACTTCTAATCCTTTTATGTTGCTCTTACTCCTTTGTTCATCTTGTTTTGCGTCTCATTGTTACTTGGCTATGTAAGTTTTCTGTTCCTTTTGTATGTATGTACGTATAATGGACGTGTGTATGTATGGTTTATGTCTGTTTATATGACGTATAGCATATATTTCCTATATTCATCTAATTCGTTTGTAAATTCCTCTTTTTGTACGTTTGTGTTTGTTGTATGTTCTTGCAAGCTTTTTTTGCGTCTCGATTTATATAATGTTAATATTACCAAATTTTTTTTAAATGCCCGTATCGGTTGCCTTAATCTATTAAATACAAGTCCCCATGAATGAAAATATGAAATTTTTAAAAGCTCGGATATTCCATGTGCAACAAACAATCCAATAGTAAAACCCGGCCAAATGAAAACCAAACAAAAAACACCTTGATAGAGATCCATTAGAAAAAATCACGAACTTGCAAAACTTTACACCATCATCAACTATTGCCTACTACTGTCTAGTTTCTATATACTATAATACGCCGCCTGGGCAAGACCGACTCTATGACGATCAACATCAAAAACAGCATAAACACTACTCATAAACGCTGTTCCAAGAATATTTCCAACCCCATAGGTACTCTCGCGTACGATGTCAAGTACGCATCTGTCATTGTCTTGCGATAATAATTGCCTACGCATTTCAGCTAATGAGACGACGATTGTCTTGGATGAAGAAGATGATGAAAAAGGTTGATCGTCGACTACTGGGAAGGAGAATTCGAGATGAGCTGGAGCATTGGTTGTTGTTGTTGATGAACATGGAATTCTGTATCCAGGTAGTGAGGCATCATAAACCGCCTCTGAAGAGATTGCGGCAGCTATTGAATCAGCGACTGCATCGTCGATAAGGATTCCAATTGTCCCAGAGTCAACTAGCATTTCAAGTCTGTTTGTACGGTCGATACCACTGTCGATATCTTCTTGCGTCGGCGCCGGAGAGTAAAATGGCGTCAGAAGGGAGGTGGAGTTGGAATTTGAGGTGACGAATTTGATGTCATCGACAACTATAGAGAAATCATTTGGAGAAGAGCAAGCAATAAAAGCAATCATATCACCCCGATGCTTTTGCTCATCAATAAATCCCAAATCAAGAGCCGGTTTAGGAAGCGAATCACCGAGCTTATTTGATTTGGTAGATTTAAGAAATGCTGATGATAATCGTGAACCTTGATGAATAAGTTTGTCATTTCCAGATTCATAATCTTCGACTCGTGAGCCGAGGTATAACGCAAATATAGGTCGCGGTTTAGACAGTAGTCGTTGAGCAGTAGCAGCAATATCTGAGGTAGATGATTCTCCACTCAATGACGTGATCTTGCTAGCAAGAGTATCATACTTAAAATCCGATTGTTGACGACTTTTATATCCAAGACCCAAGACTCCTTCAATGTCAAAGTCGAGAACAGAATCCTCAATCATAGCAAGAGGTTGGTCGCGAACAAGAAAGTCGCCGATTCGCACATCATCACGAACAAAACTGCCGCGCGCGGTCGCGCTCTCGTTTGCAAATCCAAATACAAATGCCATATCGAGATTGTGACTTGTGCGACTGTCGAGTGGATTGTATCCACCGCCGCAGCCGTATGTGCTGGAACGGCATTGCTTGGATGCGGAGGAGAAGACGAGCATGTCAGCCGAGCCGGTGTCGACAAGCAGAGTCTGCAGCTGCGGAGGGTTTCCCACGCCAACAGTAATTGTGTAGACGGCGGAGGAGTATGCGACGTTGACCGAAGAAGAGGAGAGACCGTGGCCGTAAGCTAGGTCGTGCATTGCTGAGTGGGGAATTGCCGGGTGCGGAGCGAGGTTGTGGTTGTGGTTGTGGACGGTGAGCGGGAAGGAGGCCGCGGACGAGCAGGCGACACTTCCTATCTGCAATGCATACAATGCGGTATTCAACAGCGACCACATAGTTGGACAGAAGAAGAAAAATAGAGAAAGAACGGAAGAACAAAAGAACAGCAGAAGAAGACCGCAGATGGGCAGAGCCCTTCTTATTTCCATCTCAGATTCACAGCCCCGTGCGGCTCATACCCCTGACACTAGCCAGATAAAGTAACGCGGTGGCGGTGTTTCCTACCACATTCGGACTACGCACGGACTGAGAAAGGTAAAATCAGCCAGCCCCGCGCCGCAGTGGCTGTACGCGGAAGAGAGCCAGTATGCTACTGCATGCCGATTAATCAATATGCAATATATATATAGCTATGGAATATCTTAGAGAATATTATATTAAGATGCTAGGATTGCTGGCTAGTCAGGCTAGGTGATAATATCTGCAAAGAGTTGAATTTCAATGAAAACTGCAAGGAGGTCGTCGGCTACGTAATTCCACACGCGTTATTTCCGCAAAAGGAAGTCATTCAATATATTCTTGAAGTCCGATCATAAAAATAAAAATAAAAAATGACGAGAATAAGCTTGCACAGGCCAGTCGCTTTCTCGTCGAATACTTTGTATCCGCAATTCTTGTAATATCTCTTGATATCTTACTCAGCATCCGTCACCCATGCAGGATTGTCAAATTTGCAGAGCAGTCAATGGTAGCCATTCCATTAACATACTTATTCCTAGTTTATTAACGCAGATTCTGCGATAGACTACTTGTAAGGGACTGACTGAGCATGGAACAGACAGAAGAGTAACTAGAGTACGCACCCCACGGAAATTGTCATCCAAGCACGTGCTTGCTCGCACAGGCTCCAAACGCATGCCGTCATTTTGTCAAAGTCCTAAAAAGCCCGGATTGCAAACGAAAATTTGGTTGTATTTGTATTCAATTACTACTTGAAATCATTTCAGAATGGGCGAAGACGAACTCGTTCAATCTCACGATCCACATCATCCGGCGAACTTGATCTGCGAGCTTTGCAGCTTGTTTTATAACAATGGCTGGGTCACTGGCACCGGCGGCGGAATCAGTGTCAAGAACGGGTAGGATCACGCTATATTGTTGGACGTGTAAAGTCGATAGTAATACTAGCTAACAACCGGCTGCTCTACAGAGATCTGATCTACTTGGCCCCTTCAGGTGTGCAGAAAGAGGTTAGAGTTAGGACTCTGATTTGACTGATCTCGAATTTGGGCTAACTGAGTCATTGTAGCGCATGGTGCCGGAGAATATGTTTGTGATGGACTTCAAGACGAAGGAATATCTTCGTCGGCCGCAGGTGTACAAACCGTCTGCGTGTACTCCGTTGTTTATGGCTGCCTACGACATACGCGGCGCGGGAGCCTGCATTCATACGCATTCTCAGGTGAATATAGCGATTTGACAGTGTGTGGACTAAGTATTAACTTATTTCCGCAGAATGCGGTCATGGTATCGCTGCTCTTTGACAAGGAATTTACGATCGCAAATATCGAGCAGATCAAAGCACTTCCCAAGGTGACCGAGTCTGGCTATCTGGGATTCTTCGACACGCTGACGATTCCAATCATCGAAAACACAGCACACGAGGAGGATCTGAAAGACAGCCTTGAGCAGGCTATCCGCGAGTACCCGGGTACTACAGCAGTGCTTGTTCGCCGGCATGGAATCTACGTCTGGGGCGAGACGGTGTGGAAGGCAAAGGTGTACAACGAGGCCATTGACTACCTGCTCGAGCTGGCAGTGAAGATGCGGCAGTTTGGGATTGCGCCAGACGGGGCGATTGGCAGCGAGAAGAACCGCCGACTGTAGTTTAGGTGTTTTATAGACAGATCAATTAATAACAGAAATATCAGTTTGGGTATCGGTATCGGTATTGGGGGGAGGGACGAGCCGCATCGGCAACCCTCTTTCGTCATCGAACAGCAATAAGAGCAACCTATAGCTCCAGCGGCCTAGAATTAGGCAAAGCAGACATGGCCGCCTGTCAATGATAATGTATGCTGCGCAGTAACGGGCATACGCAGCAACCCAGGTCATGGCCGGGCCACACGTGGAGGGCGGAGAGCCAGCTCGAGGAAGTTGCCAGGTGGCCAGTCCGCGTAGAAAAACTAGGGTTTTCCCGCGCCTTCTCCTCTTACTTTCCATCGCTTCTTCTCTTCCTCTTGTCCTCTAATCCTCTCTTCCTCTCTTCCTCTCTCCATTTTTCACCATGCGTGGCTTCACCGCCTACTCCCTATACGCGCTAGCGCTCGCTGTCGCTCTCCAACAGTCCGCCGCCCAGGAACTCGAGATCGAGGAGGTCATCGACGACGCGCCCTTCGCAGACGAGCCTATCGCCGCCTCCAAAGCTGCCATCTCCCACCCTCTCTTCCAGGTACTTCTTCCTGCAACTCAATTGTCTCCGTCTGCAACTCCCGCTGACTCTCGTTTCTAGCCCTACACCTCGCCCATATCCCCCGGCGCCTTCTTCGAGCAGTTCACCGACGGATGGCGCGATCGCTGGAAGGCCTCCAACGCCAAAAAGGACACCCCGTCTGGCGGCGAGGAATTCTCCTACGTCGGCCGCTGGTCCGTCGAGGAACCCAAGGTATTCAATGGCCTGCTTGGCGATAAGGGTCTCGTCGTCAAGGACAAGGCCGCCCATCATGCCATCTCGGCCAAGTTCTCTGAGCCGATCGACAATACCGGCAAGACGCTCGTCGTACAGTACGAAGTCAAGCTTCAGAACGGCCTTGACTGCGGTGGCGCCTATCTTAAACTTCTCACCGATGAACCTAACCTGCACGAAGAAGAGTTCTCCGATAAGGCCGCGTACCAGATCATGTTTGGCCCCGACCGCTGTGGATCCACAAACAAGGTCCACTTCATCATCCGTCGCAAGAGCCCCGTCACTGGCGAGTACGAGGAGAAGCATCTCATCGGTGCTCCCCACATGATCACAAACAAGCTCACCAACCTCTACACTCTCATTATCAAGCCCGATCAGACCTACGAGATCCGCATCGACGGCGAGATTAAGAAGGCCGGCTCCTTGATCGAGTCGCTTGACTTTGAGCCTCCCTTCTCTCCTCCCCTTACCATTGCGGATGCTGACGACGTCAAGCCCGAGGATTGGGTTGATCTCGAGACTATCCCTGATCCTGAGGACGCCGTCAAGCCTGAGGACTGGGACGAGGATGCACCGTTCATGATCCCTGATTCGTCGGCGGTCAAGCCCGGGGACTGGGACGAGTCTCTTGACGAGTTCATTCCTGATCCCGACTCTGAGAAGCCTGATGACTGGGATGACGAGGAGGACGGAGAATGGATTGCTCCTGTCGTTCCTAACCCCGAGTGCGAAGACCACGGATGCGGTCCTTGGGAGGCACCTATTATCGAGAACCCCAACTTCAAGGGCAAGTGGATCCAGCCTGTTATCCCCAACCCCGACTACAAGGGACCGTGGGCTCCTCGCCAAATCCCCAACCCAGATTACTACAACGACGCTGAACCTTCGAACCTCGAGCCTATTGGCGCTCTTGGATTCGAGCTTTGGACTATGTCGAACGATATTCTGTTTGATAACATTTACGTCGGCCACTCGATCGCAGAGGCTGAGAAGATCGGCAATGAGACTTACGCTGAGAAGATTATTTACGAAGCGCAGGAGGAAGAGGCTGCCCGACCTGAAGTCAAGGATCCCAAGCAGCCGCCTTCGCTTTGGGAGTCATTCAAAGAGGACCCGATCAGCTTTTCGATCTATCAGACTCAGATGTTTTTCTCTTTCTTCAAACGTGATCCCATCTTTGCTGTTAAGCAGTACCCTGAGACTGCTGCCGCCATTGGCGTTGTCGTCGTCTCAGTGATTGCTCTTATCTTTGTCACTATTGCCTCAGTTTTTGGTGCTGCTACGCAGTCCGAGGTCAAGACTGCTCCTCCCAAGGCTGCTGCTGAGAAGAAGGTCGAGACGGTCGCGGAGGGAAGCAGTGGTAGTGGTGCGGCCAGCAGCGAGACTGTTGCGAAGAAGCGGACGCCAAAGAACTAATATTACTGCTGGAACGAATTATTTTATTGATGTGATGTATATTACGGTATTTATTGCTGTTTTGAAAAAAAAGAGTAAAAGTAGGAAACACAACCAATGATGTATTTATCAGATTTCTGTATTTATTTGAGACTAAAATAAAATTGAAATTACGCTTAGTTAATTAATTATTTAAGCCAATGTGATAAATAATATGTTAGTAAGCGATGAGCTTTAAACTTAAACGCTAGCGCAAAGTCCCAATTTGAGCCAGGGTTGCATCTCGAATCAACTTAATCGAGAATAGACTTGTTTAGTTTATCAAATCAACACGCAGACTGAATGCATTTGAATCTGGTTGTTTTAAATTGAGGCTTTCAAATGTCGATGTTTTACGACAGCGATGATCCGGAGACGCAGCGCATGCGGGAGATGATTGCAGCCGATTACTCTTCAGACGACGCCGACGATGTCGACGACAGTGATAATGATGTTGACAACGACGACGATGATGATGATGACGAAGCTGGAAGTTCTACTTTTTCAACTCAGCGGTTTGGAAATATTATACGAGGAGAGCTACAGCAGCAGCCGCAGCAACGGTCTTTGGGAAGTGTGCGCGAGGATGGCGAAGGTGTTGATGAGTGGAGTGCTGCCGAAGCTATGGATGTCGATCGAATTGGGAATCAAAATACGCTTGATCCTGCACTTCGCGGACTTGATGATAATTTACATGAGGATCTTCATTTAAGTGCCGGATTTCGAAGATCAAATGCGCGCAAGAAAAAGAAAAAGCCCGGGGCACCAAGAGAGCAAGAACCATCTGAGGAAGTTAAGATTTTACTTGGTCAAGCTAATCAGGCTTATGCAACTGATGAACTTGACGAAGCTGAACGCATTTTAGCCGAAATTATCCGTATTGATAATCATGTTTACGCAGCTTGGAAAACTTTGGGCGAGATTCACAAGCAGAAAGGTGATATTCCTAAATGTCTATTAGCATGGATCTCAGCCGGCCATTTGCGATTAAAAGATAGTGAACTGTGGTCGATTTGCGGTAAACTTTCATTTCAAATCGGGCAAGTAGATCAAGCTTTGTATTGCTATAATCGAGCAATTCTGGGAAATAGTCAAGACGTTGAAGCAATCTTTGAACGAGGGATGGTATTCAAAGAAATGGGCAATTACGGCAAGGTTTGTTTTTCATATTTTGGTTTTTTTTTACCTTTCGATATTTATTAGGCTAATTACTATTTTCAGGCACTCGAAGCATTCAAAAAGCTTCACGACATGCTCCCAGACGACCTTACAATTATTCGCGAGCTAGCCTCCGTCCATGTCCTCCAACGCAATATACCTTCCGCCGCTCAACTCTACGAAGCTATCCTCCTTGAATCTCAAAAGCCCAAACAATCTATCTCTAAATCTCGCGCTTCCTCGTCAAATACTGCTGCTACTCCTACTGCCACTGCTACTACTTCACCACCTCGCTTTGGCTGGTCTGAACTCAATATCCTTGCCGAGCTCTACGGCGCACAAAATGAATGGCTCAAAGCTATTAAATTCATTAAATCAACCGCACGGTGGCTATTAGGTCGTGCCGAAGAGCGGTTTTGGAATGAAGTACTTGATTATAACGACGATGAATTCGATCCTCAACGAGCTCCTTCTCATCGCTATTTCCCTCTTCGTAAATCAGGTGATCCTGAGGCGCTGAAAGCATATACTTTACCTCTTGATTTGCGTGCAAAGCTTGTGATTTATCGACTAAAGCTAGAGCATACGACGACTGCGCTTTCGCACGCGGCGTTTATCCTTGCGGAAGCTGAAAAAGATCCTGAGGTCTCTGCAGATGGACGCGAAAGTCGACGATATGCTGATTTATTTCTTGATGTTGCTGAAGCATTGACTGAAGCAGAGCAATATGAGCAAGCCTTAACTCTCTATGCGCCCTTAGGAGAGATTGAAGAATACGCTACCCCTCAACTTGTGATGGCTATGGGTAAATGTTTACATGGATTAGATGATTTTGACCAGGCTGAAGCTGCCTATCAAACCGTTATTGAAAGTGATAGTGCGAATTTAGATGCGCGTATTGCACTTGCCGAAGTTTATGAAGCTACTGGAAAGCGGAGAGAAGCACTTGAGCTTGTGAATGAAGTTATGCGAATTAGACGAGAGCGCGAACGTGAAAAGACTGCTGCACCGATGACTAAGGCTGAAGACGAAATGCAAGTCGATACAAGTCATCAGGAAGATAGAGATGATTCTCAACAAGATATTGTTCCATCGTTTATTCCAAACACTGATGGGCATCGAAGCGGAAGACCTAGTCGTCGTCCTAACCCAGCTAATAATAAACCAAAATCTACTCGAGCCGAAAAGATGGAAGCAGAGGCAGAAGCTGCGATTACAGTACAAGCCAAGCTTAAACGATTACGGCAGTATCAAGATGGTTTGAAGAGTGGGAATCCTGTTGCTGTTGCTGAGTGGCTGCAAGCTGCGTCTGAACTGGTGGATATGTTTACGAATATCAAAGCATTCTTCCCATCTGATAAACAGAAAGTTTTTAGGGGATTCTTTGTGACGACAAAAAGACGTGCAGGAAGGCAGAGTATTAATGATAAGCTTCAAGGCATGGTATCTCGATTACAAGAATCACTAGATCAGGAACCGGTAGTAGATGATGGAGACGAAGGAATTGAAGTCGAAGCAGCAGCAGCGGCTCAAGCAACTGAATTCCGAGGCATATCATTTGACGATTGGTTTGCTATTTTTATGCAATATGCACTTACATTAACATGGCACGAAGAAGTCGAAGATGCATACTCAGTTCTGAAGCGAGCTAAAGATGCGAATATTTTCTTTCAAGATAAAGAAAAACTTCGAATTATGAATTTAGTTCATTTATCTTGCTGTTTACACGTTGACGATTATAAATTAGCCGTTGATATTATGAGAAATATAATTTCAAATCAGGAACGGCTTTTTAATCCGAATATGTATCGATTATTATTATGCTGTGTCCCTGGTGGCAAATCCTCACTTGACGCGTTCAACTTTAATGGATTTCAAAAATATATGTTGAGACAAGTTAAAGGTCTTGATTCAGTTATTCAAGGCCGTGCGATTGCAGGTTCTATTAACGTCGCGCATGCCGAAGCTTCAGAAGAACGACAAGCTCCGATATTGCTCACTGTTTATGGTCAAATTCTTGCTGCGTCGAGGAGTTATGTACCTAGTTTGAGCTATTATATGCGTGCGTATGCAATCGCACCTCAGGATCCAATGGTACTTTTCTCTATAGGAATTGCTCATCTACATCGAGCTATTCAACGGCAGACGAATAATCGGCATTTACAGATCGTACAAGGACTTAGTTACTTGATTGATTATTTTCACGCTAGAACTGAAAGTACAAAGGGGTCTTCTTCACAAACTGCGTGGGCTGAAGTTCAAGAAGTTAATTATAACCTTGGACGAACTTTTCAAATGATTGGACTACCATCTTTAGCTGTAAAGTATTATGAGCGTGTGTTGGAGATTAATCCAAACAACAAAAGCGAGCAGAGGTATAATTTGCAATTGGACGCGGCGTATAACTTACAGTTGATTTATGTCACTAGTGGGAATAGTCGACTTGCAAAGATGATTGTGGATAAGTATATGGTTATCTGAGATTTACGTATAACTTATTCTATAGCTCGTATTTATAATTGGCGTTTTTTGTTTTTGTTATTGCTTGTTCCTATAGATAAACCTCCTCAGGCGTTACTCTGAAATTCTCTCCGTTCTCTCTTATACTTTCCCTCTTGACGTCCCTCTTCAAAGGTTTCCTCATATCAAACGCATCCTCACTCGGCTCAGGTGGATCAGCAGCGTAATAATCCACCACTCGTCTAAATACACTATACCCAAAATCTCTATACATATTAATCGCTTGACTATTACTCGATCGCACGAACAGATCGATGAAGTAGGCGTTGTAGGGATCTTCACTTCTCCGCTCAAGATTATCGATTAATGTTCGCGCCAGACCGATTCGTCGATAATCGGAAGTTACTGATAAGCATGTTACATGACCATGCCATTCCTTTGATTTTCCCTCGGTTTTGCCCATCACTAAAAGTACAAACTTCGTCAATACCTTCCACAGAAACTCCAACAGCCCGAAACAAAGAAAAGTCGTACTATAACCTGTAATATCCCCCTGCGGATTCTCAGATGCGAAAAATAGCGTGGGCCAATTAACAAGATACGACAGATAAAAATTAATATGATAATTCTCCGTTAAGACGTCGAGGTTTACGGCGTCTACGCGAAGGAGATCTGTCGCGTGAAATGGTTTCAAGGATGTCATATGATCGGTATTAGTTATAAATGATAATCTGCGCTGAGTATATATATGCTACCTGGGGATTGCCACAGAGATTGTTGTGTGGTGGCGAGGAGCAGGAGGATTAGATATAGTTTGTGATGATTGATATAGATTTCGATTTTTTAAGCCTTACTTCAATTTTGTGCGGCTACGAAATATTTCTCTTTATTTTTATTTTTATATTTTCCTCATCCTCAATCAAGTCTTTGGAATATGAAACAATCAATCTTTTATTTCTCTCATTTAATAATATAGAGAACGTATAATAATATATGATGCTCCTATTAAATATTTAAACAACAGCAAATAGTCCAAATACGCAGTTCATAAAACGTTAAACCAAATAATTTTCTTGATATCATAAAATAGTCCATCTGAGATTGAGCATGTGTTTTCTTCCCAAACATTATACAAAAAAAAATGAATTTCTCTTTATCAATTAAATCAACTCCAAAGATAAAACCAATATCCAACATAAATGAAAAAATTAAACAACCAAAATACCTATAAGTCACCCGCCAAAATAGCTTCGATTGCTGAATTAATATAATCTCTCTTTGAAATCAAACTAACACCACCAAATCTATGCTCAAGTTCAAGTCTAATTCCTTTCTTTGTAATCGTCATTAAATCCGCAGTTCTAATAATCTCTCTAATTTCCGATAATAACATATCATCCGTAGGTAATTCTATAAGTCCCATCTCAATATCTCCACATGGAGTTGGCATACTTGGTTGCGCGAAGAACGCTGAGCCACGTGCAGACTGAATAGTTGGAGAGTGCGACATGTAACCACTTGCATAAGCAGGTGGAATCGTACTCATATTTCCGGGAGAAATAGATCTTGCAATAGAGTGATGATCATTATATTCACTCGCGGCAGGATTATAATATGATCCAGGACCTCTGAACGAAGTAATCTCGCTCTTAAAATCACCAGCAGCAGTTTGTCGCTCATATTGATCCCAGAGTTCAGATTGGAAATCTTCCCATCGTTTTCGAGAAATAGACTTCGGATCGAATTTCCCTTCGTCAGAAACAAGAATTTGTTGACCCTTTTCACCAAAGACGACACGTGTGTTACCCCATGAGAAATCGTCCATGTGCCAGAATGAGTACAATGGTAGCGCGACGCTGAAGATTGGAATAGCGGCAAGGTAAAAAATCATCCAACCAATCATTTCCCATTTACGGCGAAGTAAGAAAACTAAAGCTTGCAAGCCGTACACAGCTGCCAGCATCAAAACCGATGTCCAAGCAATAGCACTTGGATCTGAGGCAAGCTTGTAGACAAGGTAGATAAGATATCCAACTGTGACAGGCTGAATCAAGGTACTGAACAAATCCATCATGACAATGAATCGCATACTGAAACAGCAGAATCCGCAAAGCTGCGACATAGGAGCAAGTTCAGCAAGGTTATGGACAGTCGAGTTAATCCAACGTCGGCGCTGCGACAGCAAAACTCTCCAATCCTCAGGTACAATTGTTTCACATTCCGCATGGCTCAAAAACTTTGTCTTGTACGACGGATGATGACGAAGGAGAAGAGTGGATAGATATCGATCTTCACCCAAATGCAATAAATTCTTCATATGAAGCGTATCAACCCGAATCTCAGCGTACCCTTCAACAACGGAATTACTCACAAAAAGCGGCTTTCCAGAGTCAGCAGTACGTATACGGAACATTGAGAAACAACCAGGAAGACAGGTAACACTGCCGAAGAGACTCTCAAAGGCTTTCGCAAGATTGTGAGACATGTAATATTCGTAGACTTGAATCATCGTAATGATAGATTTCTTTGAATTCGCAATCGACGTTTCACCGCATAAACCGATAATCTTTGTATTCGCAAGACAAGCTGACACCATTCTAGTCGCTGAATCAGGACTAACCGCAGTATCTATTAATCACAAAAGTTAGTAAAACAAGTTTTTCTTCTCAAAAAAGTAAAATGGAAAACAAGAGAGCAACGAACCAGCGTCGACTTGCAATATAAACTCATAATAAGTCGGACTAACACCAATAACATTCCTAATTTGATGATAAAGTTCCAATTCCAAAGGATTCATCGGTGAATTATGATGAACACGATTTAAGAATCTCATCAAGAGCATCTGCGAATCTCGTTTTCCTCTATTTCCTGGCCGACTAATTTCTGAAGGCTTACCAACCTTAACTACAACAACAAACGGAACAATGTGTCCTTGCACTTCGTAAAGCCCAGAATATATTTGCCCCATATTGTGCTGTCGAAGGCCTTCGCCTAAGGACTCGAATGCAAGAGGCTCAGGGTCAATATCCGGCGAAACTCCAAGAATGTCAAGTACAATGCGCGGTGTAGGACGATCATTTCCAGCACCAACAATCATACCATCACAAATGATAAACAACAACTTCCGCTTATCATCATATCTCATAGTCGCCAATGAGTCAATTGCACGACGAAGCGAAGTTTCATCTTCAGTGTAAGCGGGAACTTGACAGATAATAAAGTTATCCAAATCCTCAGGATCTTTTTTGCGACTAAATTGTAACGCAGAGACGAACTTGAAGAAAATAATCGATACCATTATCAAGGAGATAACGAGTAAGAAATACTCTGAAAACTGGCATCGTACCGAGTGTCTAGTATCGACTCTACCGACATAAAATAGATTCCGTAGGCATACTTCCATGCGACTGCGCACATCAGCTTCAAGACTTAGTTGCTTCCATTTACTTGTAATGTCTGTTCCGGCATTAGATTGAAACAGGTCCACAACTGTCGAGTCCATGAAGTTAGTATCCACATCATCAGGTGTCTGTTCACCGTCGGGCACGAGAATACGGCGTCCGCCAGCAAGATAATCAGTAAACTCATAGATATTTCCATTGATACTCGCAAGCACGCGGCTGTCGTCATCAACATACGTCTTCATTAGCTTCGTTGTGATGCCAATGTCACCTTTCTTGTAATTTGCGCGCATGTTTAGCATCATTTCAAAGTACCAATCAGGTCGCGAGTCATTTGTAAAATATCGGAAATCATGATAAACTGCGTTCTCGTCCGTGCTGTTGTCGCCAGTATAGTCTAGAGTGATTGCTGGATTGACAGTTCCGTTCACTCCCTGACACAGAGCCGATACTTGTACCGGAAACAAACTAGACGCGTCAGTTCCAGAGTAGTCGTAAATATCCTCCTTTGAAACGATGGTCGGGTAATGACCAGGGGCAAACTTTGACAGGTCAAAGACTTCACCCCGAATAGCAACATATGCTTTGTCAGGTTGATCGTCGTAATTGTATGATTCGAGTTCAGTGGTCGAAAAGACGTGTTGTGTCGGACATAGAGCTGCCGGGAAGCCAACTAAGAACAGCCTCAAATCAGCAAACAAAAAAAAAAAGATAATAAAACACAGCAATCAAGAAAATATACCAATAAAGAAAACAGCCATACCGCAGGCCAACCAGATCAACATATTAATCGCCAACTTTTCGCGCCATGCGATGCGAATATCCCTCCGAGGCATCCGACCAATATACTTGATAGCAGCGTCAGGAACCCACCAAGTCAATATGGCAACGATAGTCATCCAATGCTTACGCGATTGTGTCGCGTGGATAGTTTCGATTTCTTCCTCGTGACTTGCAATTCCTTTCTCTGCAAGCTCTGCACGCGTCTCAAAGTTTTGAAACATATCGCCTTGACCTCCCATTCCAGTTCCAACGGTGAGAGCATCGGTAGAGCGAGAAGGATCAACGTCAGAGTAGATATAAGTGCCCATGCCCAAATTGGGAAGATTCAGTCGGTCGGAAGAGTCGTTGAAAGGGTTGCTGCCACGATGAGGAGCATTGGGATTACTGCCGGCGACGCCATTGTTGCCCTGATAAGTGTTGTTCGGGTCGACTAGCTCTCTCCAAGCATTCTCGGAAAGAAATACGCCTGTTGTTCCTACCTGTGCATCACGATCGCCCCAAGAGTGCTCGATTATTACTTGCTCGACCTTTTCTGAGTCAGATGTGGTCAAGATAGCCGAGTCGTCGAATCCCGCCAAACCTAAAACATCGGTAAAGGACATAAATAGCGAGACGTCGGTAACCTGAGCCCGTCTTGCAATATCGGCAATGCCTAAAGCATGCACCTGCTGCCGAACGCATTTGACATCAAATTGGCCGGGAACATGCCGGTCGTTAGGTTTGATGCAGTGCACAAAGTAAGGGTTTACGTCAGCAAACGATTTGCGCATAATATCGAGTGCACTGTTGAACTGGCCCGTAGCAGTAAATGACTTTGATTCCTTCTCAGCCACTGTCTCGAGCGGGCTTGGTATTGAGGCTGCTTGGCCGCTGAGGTTGCCGCTGTTGCTGGTGGAGACAGCAGCAGGCTTCCGAAGCATTGACGGTTGGCGAAGAGGTTTGGAAGTGAGTTGACCCTGTATGATGGTCGCACGCTCGCGAGGGTGCTTGATTGAGACAACTGCCTTTGTCCGACAGAGACCCTTAAAGAAATCTGACGAAGTACTCGAGAAGAGATTCATCATGTCACCAGAGATCTCGTCCTGGTTAGCCTCGAGGAGGCCATCAGCCAAATAGTTGACCTCGCCAGCATAATGACGGATAGCAAATGAGCCATTTTGAGGAGAGAGATTTAGCGCAGGGTTATTGCCAAATCTCTTTCTCATAGACTCGAGCGCGGACGAGGTGAGCTTGACGCGACGCGTTGTGTCGTCGAGGATGGGGAGCACACCGATGTGCGGCTTTGTAAGTAACGTGACCGTATTCGTATTGTCAAAGTACTCCACGATAGGGATATCCAACTCCTCTTGCTCGAATTTTTGCGTCATGCGATGAAAGAAGGCAAATATCATATAGTTATAGAGCGACTCGTTTGCAGTATTATACAGTAACTGATTTAGAGCCTCAGGGCCTGAAGACAATGCTGAGCCAAATTCCTGCGGTACAAAACCCGGAAAGTCGACGATGGAGAGAGTGTTTGAGATGAGAGTCTCGCCTAGGGCGAGACGATCGTTAACACGTTCCATAAGCCATTGCTCAGTCATTGCATAGATTGTGCGCGCAAGATCATCGGCATGGGCACGGGCGGCATGCTGGTCAAGGATGAGAGTGACACGCTCACGCTTGAAAGCCTGGGTTTTGTAAACAAGCGAAGCCTCGAGATCGTCAGGGCGCACGCCTAGGAACGCAGCGATGATGTCTAGCTGCCATTTGTTTTTGACGGTAGCACGATTCTCATCAGTGTCAACATCAGCATGGGCAGTGACGAACTCTAGCTGGCCGATGTGCAGAATGGCGGCGAAGATCTGGCAGAGGCTAGCAATTTCGTGCCGATCAAAGTTGAGGAGCTTTAGGGCGGCCTTGAAATGCGAGAAGCCTTCTTTGTCGTTAATGCCAGCTCTGAGCTGGGCAGGGTGGCCGAGATAGCGGTAGCGTTCGTTGGGGTCGAGGGCGAGATGTTCGCGCTCCGGCGCTGTGGTACCAGCCAGGAGGTAGTAGAGAATATGGAAATTGCGCTCGCCGGTGGGTACGCGCGCCAGTCGGTCCCGATCCAATCGATACGAGATCAGCTTTGCGCCGATGAGAGCAGCCTCGGAATCGTATTGGTATTCTAGCAGCAGACCGGCTTTTGAAGCGACCGGAGTGGCCTGGGACTTTGCCGTGGTGAGCGCCGAGAAAATGAAGAGCCCTGCGGAAATTCGAGCGGCAAGAGAGTCATCAGTCAGGGAGTGGAGGCGACTGCAGAGAATGTTGCGGAGGTCAGATTTTCCGGAGCCGGATTCGCCGCTGCAGAGCGAAGGAGAGAGTTAGCGTGAGATCAGATGACAAAACGACAGGCGAAAGGCGATGGCGGCGGACTCACAGGAAGACAATGAGCTGGTTCTCAGACCTGCGGAGGAGACGATCGTAGGCTCTGGAGGCTAGATCCAAGAGATCGGCCTGGGCCGGCGAGGAAAAGGTGTTGATGGAGATGAGGGAGTGGGAGGATATGCGCGAGATTGGCCGGCCGGAGTGAAAACGCGCGCCGAGATGGGCGGTGATTGCGTGGTCCGACAGAGCGGCCGACGAGAGCTGTGAGACGTCGGCAGCGGGCGGCATGGGTGAATCTGTATAGAAGTTCTATACGGAGGGAGGGGGAGAGGGAGGAGAGAGAGGAAGGAAGAGGAGGAAGAGTTGTAGGAGAAGGTGAGCGTCGCACAGAGTAAGCGGCGGGCAGCATCCTAGCCGAAAAGCATAAACAAACCCAGGAATTTGTAGTTATTTATTCTATTTTTATTGACTTTTTGAGTTTTGGTCAGACAGAGGCTGCGGCTGAGCATAAAGCGCCGGAATAGCGCGCTCGCGAGATTGCCGTGCGCGCAAGATACTTCTGGGGACGAACACGCAGGTGACGGGGGGGAGCTGCATTAGCCGCACTAGCCTCCCCCGTAAATACTGCAGAAAGAGGCTTGAGTTTGGCCGCAAGAGCAGCGCAATTCATGGGAAAATACGCATGGAAAAGAAACTACGAGTGGAAAAGAAAATACGCATGGACAAGACCAACAGCAGGTAGTCTCGCCAATCTGATATTAACAACATCGCGTGAACGAGTGGCCTGGCGCGGCTGTGAGCCGTGGCTCGCGACGAGGATTTAAACTTTGTGTCGTCCGAAAATAGAAAAGCGCGGCGCAAATATAAACAAAAATAAAAAACTAAAAAAGACACTGTAAATACTCGCGGCTGCTTTGAATTGTGATCAGCTTCTGCCGATTCGGTGTCGTCAGCGTGCTGCATCAATCGTCGTCTGCCACGACCTCCCGCGTCGCTCCTATAATACTGAGGACAACATCGTCAACCACAGATATTGAGCATATCTGCATCTTCCCGCGCGACTGAGATCTCCGCTCCGGTAACTAAGCACAGTGCGTATTGGACGACTTGTTGCCTGTGCACTTCGCAGCTGACTCTCCCCCCCCCCCTCTTCTCAGATGGACCAACCGCTGTCGGCCACCCTTTCACATCCTAGCCAGCACGCGCTGCTCTCCGCCCTCAAGTCCTCCTTCGAGGCGAGCGAACCGCTCCGGCTGACCTCCACCTCCCTCGTCTTCTTCAATCATCTCTCCTCGGCAGACGATGCCGACATCCTCGACTCGCCCTTCCTCACTGCGGTCTGGGAGCATGCCCGCCGCCGGGCTGAGGACCAGGCCGTCCTCATCCTCTCCGATTCCTCCTCTTTCGCCCTCTCGACTCTGCTCCACCTCTTACCCGCCTTTCCGAACATTCCCGGCCACGTCTTCTCTGCTCTCTCCGCATTCGCCCCCTTCCTCAGCATCGGTCGTGCAAACATCGCCATCGCGGTCGAACTCTCGCTCAGTCTCTCCGGCCAGGTTCTGGCCTCCCGTATGCGCCTATCGGACGAGAAAGCCGACTCGTCCTCTGTGCGATCATCAATCGCTGCCGCGCCTGTCTTCACCTACCTGCTCGAGTCTGCCAACGACACCGAACGCGATGCCTTGTCTCTGCGCTCTCGCATCGAAGACTACTCTTTGATCCGCCACACTGTCCTGCCTGATTTCGTCAAACTCAAAGCTGCCGACTGGCGCCAGGCCCTTCTCGAGTGCTCTCTCACCGGCACCTCGGCTCTCCGCAGTATCTTTCAGATCCTCTCTGGCGTCTTGCTCCTCGCCAATGACGACCCCGACGACATTCTCGATGGTGCGACTCTTCTCGGCCTTGATCCGGAGAAGCTCGACACTGAAGCAATCATTTCCGACGCCGACAAACGCTTCGAGATCATCATCTCCGCCTACAAATCTCTCCTGGTCCTTGTCGTCGCCGCTCTCAACAACTATCTCTCCACAATTGACGTCATCCCCGGAGCCCTCGACTCTGACCAAGTCTGCTCTGTCGTTTCCGTCGTCGACATGCCTTCCGCATTCAAGACCACCGCTCTCAAGCCTGTGTTTGCTTCTGATAGCACGCTTGGCTCGATTGCCTCCGAAATGATCGCCGACGGCCTCGCGGTTACTCCTACACCCGCTTGGATTAACCAGACATTACAGCAGCAGGAACATAATACCCCTCTTGTCGATATCTCTGCTTCCGCTGTAGAAATTTCTTCTATCGTCGAGCCAACCTCGCTACTGGCAAACAGCCCTTCCTCTCCTGCCTTTGCAATTTCGTCTCTTCTTTGCTCGGCTCGTGCGTGGCACATCATTAACATCGCCTCCTCGGACTCGTTCTCGTCCAATCCCATAGATTCGCCATCGCCTGGCGGCCGCCCTAGTGCAGCATGGTCAAACACCGTTGTCTCATCGCAGATTCGTGCCTGGCTTATGCCTAACTGGCTCCAGAAATACAAAACTATTGATTTCACTGCTGATTTTGGAATAGATGAGTTTATGGATCGCTATGCGTCATTGCTTCAGTCTAGTGGTGTTGATATTAATCATCCCTATGCTCTAGACACATGGGCACAGACCCAGCGTGAATGGGGTGCTGATGGGTTTTTCCATGGACACCAGCGGATCTGGCTGCGTGAAGATGTCTGGCGTACTCTTGAAGGTGAACTTGATGGCTTACTATTAGTTCAGCAGCAGCAGCAGCAGCAAAGTCTCGCAGTGGTAGAGCCCGATTATCAAGCTTATATTGCAGATCGATCTTTAATGGCAACGCCGGCTTCTCGCGAGCATCTTCTAGCCGCTCAAGATGAGAATCGCGAAGATGAAGATTTAACAATGTTTGGTTCCAAATTTGCTGCTAACGATCCGGAAGCTCATGGGCGTACAATGCATGTTCAACCGAAATCTAAAACGCGTTGGATATGGACCGTGATAGTTTGGGCGATGACGTTTTGGATTCCTTCGTTCTTGTTGAGCTGGGTTGGTCGTATGAAGAGACCGGATGTGAGAATGGCCTGGAGGGAGAAATTTACTATTTGTATCTTGATCTTTTTTCTTAACGGTTCGTTGATTTTTTACATGAGTATGTGAAACTTTCTTTTTGTTAGGTTTGTTCTGTCCGTCTGATTAACTAATTCTGTTTTGTTTTTCTAGTCGGTCTTCGATATATCTTGTGCCCTGACTTTGATAGCGCTTGGAACGCGGAAGAAGTGAGCTATCATACCGAATCCAATAATTTTTATGTCAGCATTCATGGAAAAGTCTATGACATTAGTATGTGCTATATCACGATAATCTCGTCCATTGCAGACTACTAACTGCGATTCTCAGGCACGTTTTGGAAATTGCAGCACTCTGATACCGTCATCAAGACTACTCAAGCTACCATGGAGCCTTTTGCAGGTTTAGATCTTAGTAACTATTTTCCTCCACCTCTCTCTCAAGTTTGTTCAGACTTTGTTAGCGAGGACGACGATGTTTACTTGAGTGACAACACTACTGTCACCTATTCAAGCGCTGTTCATGACTGTGGCCCTGATCAGCAGGTCTATACCGACTCAAAATTGTACAAGATCACCTGGTACACTGATGTCTTCTTGCCAAAGATTAAAAATTTTCTGAAAGGTGATTTGGTCGTCAAGAAGAGTACGGTTGAGAATTATGGTGAGAACGGGTACAATAACTGGGCGATTATCGATGGCAAGATCTATGATTTGACAAATTATTTCTACACGATTGATTTATATCCCGAATCTAGCAGCAGCGAATATGCAAAATACGACTTTTTAGATTCATCGGTTACGCAATTGTTTACAGACTATCCCGGTCAAGATATTTCGCAATACTTCCATGATTCAAGCTCGATCTCGACATCTGTCGCAAGCAAGAATTTGAAATGTTTAAACAATGCGTTTTACGCCGGAAAAGTTGATTTCCGCGAGTCTGCACGTTGTGTAGTTTCAAATTATATTTTGCTTGCAATGGCTGGTATTCTCTGCTTTGCCATTCTCTTCAAATTTTTAATGTCTTTGCGATTCGGCAGTAAGCCAATGCCAATTATGCAAGATAAATTTGTGATTTGCCAAATTCCTGCATACACTGAAGGTGAAGATGAGCTTCGTCGTGCAATTGACTCGCTTACGGCGCTACAGTATGACAATAAGCGGCAATTATTGTTTATTATTTGTGATGGTATGATTATTGGTTCTGGAAATGAGAAACCTACGCCGAATATCGTGCTTGAGTTGCTTGGTGCTGATGCTAGACTCGATCCTCCTGCGCTACCGTTTAAATCTGTTGGCGAAGGTTCTGCCCAGCTTAACTATGGAAAAGTTTACTCTGGATTGTACGAATTTGAAGGCAACGTTGTGCCGTATGTTGTTGTTGTCAAGGTTGGCAAGCCATCTGAGACTTCGAGACCTGGCAATAGAGGAAAGCGAGATTCACAGATTTTGCTTATGGATTTCTTGAATAAGGTACATTTCAAGGCTCCTATGTCTCCTTTGCAACTAGAGATGTTTCATCAGATTAATAATGTTATTGGCGTCGATCCCGAACTTTACGAGTATATTCTTATGGTCGATGCTGATACTTCTGTTAAGCCTGATTCTCTTAATCGACTTGTGGCTTCCTGTGTCCAGGATAGTAGGATTGCCGGTATTGCTGGCGAGACTAGTCTTACGAACCAAGAAGGAAGTTGGTGGACTATGATTCAAGTTTTCGAATACTATATTTCTCATCACTTGTCAAAGTCATTTGAGAGTTTGTTTGGAAGTGTGACGTGTCTTCCGGGATGCTTTTCGATGTACAGATTACGTAGCGCTGATAAAGCAAAGCCATTGATTATTGCCAATTCTGTACTTGAAGCATACTCTGATGGCGATGTGAATACTTTGCATAAAAAGAATCTGCTATCACTCGGTGAAGATCGATTTTTGACTACATTAATGACGAAGCATTTCCCTCGGATGAAATATGTATTTGCATATGACGCGCACGCCGAAACTGATGCGCCAGAAAGTTGGAGCGTTTTACTTTCTCAGCGTCGACGATGGATTAATTCCACAATTCATAATCTTGCTGAACTAGCATTTTTACCTGATCTTTGCGGTTTCTGCTGTTTTAGTATGAGATTCGTTATCGTGATGGATTTATTTGGAACGTTGATGTTACCTAGCGTCATGGTTTATATGATTTATATTATTTATAAAGCGATTGCTGATCCTTCTAATTTCCCAATGATTTCGGTGATTATGATTGGAGCGATATATGGACTGCAAGCTCTTGTATTTTTGGTTAGACGACAGTGGCAGCAGGTGCGTATTTCTTTGATATCTTTACTCTATACTGCTCTATTAACAATGAGACTTTAGATTGGATGGATGATTATTTATCTTCTTGCATATCCTATTTACTCCTTTGTCTTACCTGTCTACTCATTCTGGAACCAAGATAATTTCAGCTGGGGAAATACGCGAATTGTCGTCGGTGAGCGCGGTAATAAACAAATCATTGCCGTTAACGATGAAGGATTTGATGAGCGCTCTATTCCAATTCAAACTTGGGAAGAATATGCAACATATAATAATCTTCCTGGTCGCATTCGCCCGAATATTATTCCATCTACGGGAAGTGAGAAAGCAGCGGCTGTGGTTTATACTAAAGAAATGATGAATGAAGAAAGCTATGAAATGGACGATATGAGATCTGTTTATTCTTCTTATCCACCACCTGCTTTGTCTGTATACAGTGGCATCCAGAATCAGCAAGCCTATCAGGGTCCGCAGTATGGACGTCCTGCAACTGGAATGTCGCATTATAGTAATATGCCGCCGGCTGATCTTTATTATAATAACAACCACAGACAGACCGGATATGCACAGTCGCAGTATGCACCGAGTGTGGCGCCAAGTAGATATACAATGGGTCAGCGACAATCACAATATCCTCCTCAGCAACCACAACAGCGACCGCATCAGTCGCAAATGACGCTGTATCAGCAGCAGCAAGTGATGTTAGATCAACATCGAAATAGCGTATATGCACCTGCATCTCCGTATGGTAGATAGGTTGCAATTAATTTTAGTTTAATTGAAAGGTTAATGACATTTGCTTTTGTTGCTTAATTTGCGTAATGGATATCAATTGGGATTTTTTAATTTGTTCATTGCGTTTTGCATTATTTGAATATATGTTTTGATTTCGTTGATAATTACATATAACTTATTGCTATTATATTACTTAAATAACATTAATGAATAGGTTCATTATTGATAGCAGATGAAGACGTCGTCAACTTTGACACCCTAAATGCTCTCTACAGCTTCTTCGAATTGAGTATGATTTTGCTTTAGTTCTGCTATACTCTACCAAAAATATTTTATCTACTGTTTCAAACTCCAAGTTTCTACTTGAGCTGTGAGGAGCTGGAGATCTTGGAAGAAGCCGCTTAGAAGGTCCCCGTAAGCGGCATCCATCACTATATATCTAAGCATATTTCATATCACATATTCAATTAGCATTACAGCACTAGCGGCCTAGCCATACCGAGGCTAGAGCCGCCGCTATAGAAAGAGTACTAACAGAAAACTAGAATTTCAACTCGATCAGAAGCAAAGCAGCAGCCAAAGAAAAATCAGAATCACGTGGATTAAGTTGCCCTGGCAACGCAGTTGTGTCAAAACAAACCGTGCGGCGGTGGTACCTCAAACTTTAAACCAGTGCTTGAATTCCAAACTTGTTTGCTCCCTCGTTGGTCTATTTGCGCTTTGTATTTCCTACAGATTAGAAACTGTGGCAGTTTAATTGTGAACGATAAGTGTGGACATTGAGTGCATGAAGAAAGATTTGGCTACTTTTTTTCTGTTAGTGTTGATTTGAAGCTTGATTCCATCATTGTAAGCTACACGATTTCAAACGACGCGTGCTTTTCGGTATGTTGGATTACTTTCTTCTATCCTCTATCTTTTTCTCTTATTTTGCATTAACTAACGACTTGATTAAATAGAGAGAGGGAAGGAAAGACTAGAGAGTTTATTATGGATTCAATTTCAGAAGGGTTCGAGTCTTTTATGCTTGACAGCAGTGTTTCTGAGCCTAGCCGTGCATCGCTGGAAGACAGGTTCAAGAAAGACCTTGATACTAAATACGGTCATGGTAATATTATCACCAGCGGCGATAATAATAATAACGGTAGCAGCAAGAATTTGGCGAAAATAATGAATTCTTATGCAGATGATTCCGAGAATTTCACTGGAGCTGGTGCGATTGGGGATCTATCTTCGATACTTAATTCCGAGGATGATGGAATTAGTGCCGCAGCAGGTGCTCTCGATGCCGTGCTCAACGAAGCATTGGATTCCTCGTCATCTGAGCTTAGTATTGAATTAGGTCGCGGTGCATACTCTGGATCTTTAACTCCAACTACTAGTAGTAATGGATCACCGATTGATAAACATCAACAACCGCAATATTCATTTTCTTTACGAAAGACTTCTGAACGTACGAGTCCTTCACCTTTGATGAATCAGAGGAAGTCAAGTGGACATAATCAACCTATGGCAGAGAGACCGATTGCAGATCTTAATCGTGCGAGAAGTCCTGGCCAGAGTAGATTTGCTACTTCTTCAGCTAAGAAGCATCAACAACAACTACAAGAGCAAACATCAGCAACCACACGTCGAGCATCTTCGTTTTCTGCCGAGACAAATCCTGAAATGCCAAAATCTTTCAAATCAGCTCAGGATTTGCTTATGCAATTAGGTTTCAAAAATGAAAATCATCGTTCACTTTCTCAACAACAACAACAACAGCAGCAGCGTAAACATACAAGCAATAGCGGCACCAAGCGGGGAAATAAACTACGCAGTGTATCAATGCCGATTCATACAATCCCAGAAGATTCTACTCCAACGAATATTATTTTACCAGATATTACTGGAATCACATCTTTAATTTCTAATGATTCGACGACTGATTTGAGAAGAGATATGCAACATAAGAATCTTGGATCAGTACCAATCAGCGATGATGATCAAGCAATTTTAAATGCACTTCGTACAATGCAAGATCGCATTCGTCAGCTCGAGAATAAAAATGCGTCATATAAATCTGCTGTATCGACGCTTGAATCAGATATTATTCGTACGAATTCAGATTATGAAGAAGCTAAACGAAGAGTTATGAATCTTGAATCGCAAATTGATCAACAAAGAAGAGAGATTGCATCAAATGGCGGCCTTACACCTGCCAGTAAGGAAAAGATTCAAAGAGCGCTTGAACGAGAACGCCGAGAATGGTTTCAAAAACAAAGTCATTTAAGGCAAAGAGTTGAAGATTTAGAAAGAGAAATTTCGTTTCAAAATATTCGATGTCAGAGACTTGAAGAGGAGAAGAATGAAGCCGTTAGAAAGATGAGGGAAGTATTGGAGAAGAATGAAAAATTAAAAGAGATGAATTTGGCGTTGAAAGCAAAGTTGGATGGGAAGAAGGGAAAAGTTTCGGCAACGAAGATGGAGGATATAGGGAGATCTACAAGTAAGACTTCTACAAAAGATATTGCTGATGATGATTCGTGGACTACTGAAGATTACGAAGGGGTATGAATTTACTTTGATTGCTTTTTTAATCCTGTAGATGACTATTTGCTAACAGATTATAGATCGAGTATGCCCGTCATCCTCCAAAGGCACGCAAACGTCCAACTGCAAATCGCACCAGCAAATCCTCAACGTCTTCGCGAAACAAGACATCATCTTCTCGCAATAGACGCCGAAATCATGATTCAACCTCAGAAGATTATGAATCAATCTCAGATGACGATGAAGAAGATGAATTGGAAGAAGAATATACAGAAGACGCAGATATAGTCTCAGAAACTGAAGAAATTGCGATTCGTCGTCGACGTGATAAACCGTCTAGCAGCATCAAGAAATCATCTACGAGTTCAGGGCATAGAGCTAAAGAAATTCCACGGCCGACGATTAGTATGAGAAAAGTTATGGATGATCTTGATACGCATAATACTACGACTTGTACGGTTTGCTCACGTCGTCGAAGAAATCGTATTCATCAACCTGAGATGCCTTTTTCTTCTCGAGCAACTGCTACTGCTGCTTCTGCTCCAGTCAACACAGAAGAACAATGGGAAGAAGAAAATACCATTCGACCAACAATGTCAGCATCTGAAGCCGCCATAAAAGTCCTAAGTCAACTCGAGGATGAATTTCAACATTTAAAAATTCAGTATCAAACCGAAGTTTATAAATATGAAGAATGTGATCCATCAAGTGGGAAGAGGAAACGAAAAGCGTTAGTTTTAAAATTAAAATCTACGGTTGAAAATTTGGAGAATAAAGCGGATCAGATATATGCGATGTATGATGTATTGGAAGCTAATCATGCTACGAAGGAGTATAAGGCTGGAAAAGCCGGCGGAGGAGTGCAGAGTGAGGGATTATGGAGTGCAGCTGGTGCATGGGGTAGATATGTTTAAGACCGCTAGTGCTGTCGTTTGTATGAATAGGTCGGGGAGGTTTGAAGTCGTCGGTTTTATATTGGTATTTGATTGTATTTTTTTTTCTTTGTGATAATGGCATTCTATCCACAGTTATTTTATTTTAGATGAGCCTGATGATAAATATTATAACGATTAATATTCAAGAAAAATCTCTATCCAACTGAACTACAAACTCAACTAAGGTTACATTTATATAAATAATCCCACCGATTTGCGATAATGCAAACTAAATCTTAAGCTCTCTCTCCAAGCAACTGTAACGCAGTTTTAAGCTCTCGAACCGCGGTCTCAACATCTTCATAATTCAACGCCGAGATGGCATATTTTGAATGTTTCTGAGCTAATGCAAACCGTTGCGCGTCATCCATTATTTGCTGTACTGAAGCATGAGGTTGAGGAGCTTTTGCTGGTGGTGGAGTAAATGTGGATGTAGGAGGAGGAGGTGGTGGTTGGGCGTAGTGAGATACTGGAGGTGCTGAGGGTTGAACTGGTGAGAATGAACGAGCAGAAGGTGGCGATGAAGGCGTATAACCAGACGTCGGCGTCGACGACGGCAAAGTTCCAGTTTCGTTAATCGTCAATCTTTGCACATCACCACCCAGCGTTTCTTCTCCCGTTTCCTCCGCGCGATTATCATCAGAAGGATTGGATGGTGTAGGCTCAGGCTCTTCATAAGAATTAGGATCTTCACCGGATTTAATACTCCTTAAAATCCTAACTGCATGAAATTTACAGTATTTGATTTGATCTAATAATTCCTTATCTGGGGCTCCGAATAATTTCAAAAGTTCAAGAAATGTTGACGCTGCAAATAGATTTGTCGCCGTGGCCCTGTATTGGTTTTCAGCATCACATTAGCCTTTTTTTCACTGGTATTCTTCAAGAGAAGGACAAAAAAAGAGAATATAAAAGGAAGGAAAGCCAACGTACGCGGTCGTGGTTTTATTGATGATATCTTTTTCCGCATTTGCAAACACTCTTGTAGCGAATTTCTCAACATAAGCTTGCGCAACCATTTCATCATTAATAGTATCACGATCACTTAATCTATTCTTTTCCTATATATATAAGCAAAAAGCCTAGTCAGCTTTTTAAACAACATTGATCGGCTAAGAAGTGGTTCGAGGGCGAGGACGGACATTTTCGACGATATCTAATAAATTTGTAACATATTCCGCAGCTTCGGCATCTGCTTGATGAATTTTAGAAGCAAGAGCTTCTTCAATTGCATAATATTTACCTAAACAATGCACAAGCAGGCAGATATTTTAGTACTTGTAGGAAGTATAGAGGCCTTTGTAAAGTAATGGCTTGTACAATAATAGGAAATCACCGGATCCGCCTTTTCCATCTCTCGTGCTCGAGCAATGAATGGTTGGATGAACTTTAACGATGGCGGAGGTAATGCTAGACTGCCCATAGTTTATAACTAATAGATTGTGAATTGATCTGATGTAGAAGTAAGTAAAATAGTTCAATCTGGTTGTGGAAGAGCTGATGGGGCTGATTACGAGGCCTTCGTTTGTGTGACTTGCAACTTGAGATAGATGTGAGTTATGTGACTCACCTTTAAACTCAATCATTAATCATAGACGTGTCCCCGACTCAGCGACCTGCATCTGTGATTATACAAACAACACATCTATAGAAATACAACCTACTGACGATGAAGTTGTTTACAAATATTCTTATTGCCACGCAAGCTGCATCTTTATTGCTCATCTCATCAGCTGTCGAAGCTGGATTCTACGGAGGCAAAGATAACGCAGTTATTAATCTTACTCCATCTACATTTCGTCGAGAAGTTTACGATACTAATTATACTACTATCGTTGAATATTATGCTGAGTGGTGTAATGCTTTCTTTTTGGCTCTTTTGTTTGCTGTTTGTATTGACTAACCAAAAAAAAATTTATTGAATCTAAAGGTGGCCACTGCAAAAACCTGCGACCTCACTACTCAAAAGCCGCCAAATCCTTGTCCGGAATGGCAAAAGTAGCAGCGATCCGATGTGACGATCCAACAAATCAAAAGCTTTGCTCGCAAGCAAATGTTAAAGGATATCCGACTCTGAAAATTTATCGGCCCAGTAAAAGAATCAAGTCAAATCCAATCGTTGAAGAATATCAAGGTCCGAGAACTGCAAACGGGATTACGACTGCTGTACTTGATAAATTGTCGAATCGCGTTTCGAGATTGAATGCAAAGGGCGCTGAGAATTGGCTAAGTGATGTATGTTTTATATATTCCGTCTTTCTGGTTCATTTGCTAACTGGGTTTTAGATTATACTCCCTCGAGTCTTGTTATTCACCGACAAATCAAATACGCCACCACTTTTCAAAGCTTTAGCAATCGATTTCATCTCAACCGCAAACTTTGGAATAATTAAAAAATCCGAAAAGTCACTATTGTCAAAATTCAATATTTCATCATTTCCTACGATCATCGCTATAACAAATGATATTAATGGCGATGAAAATATCGTGGTTTATCAAGGTCAGCAGAAGAAAGATCCACTATATGAGTTTTTAAGTGAAATCGCAATGCCGGTTGAAGGGAAATTGAAAGGTGTCGAACCTGCTAATTCACCGCACAAGTATCGTGAGGATGAGCAGCATGATGAACTGTAGATTACTATTGATAAAATATAAGAATGAGAAAAAGGAATATATTATGTAGTACGTCTTTAGCCGTTACTGAATTTTGGCATTACTGAAATCAAGTTCTGGGTGTTGAGCTTGGAAATTTTTCATAATTTCCTGCTTCTTGAGTTCATCACTTGATGGCTTCCCCATTTGTTTCTGCTGCTGATCAAACTAAATAAAACACAAAAACTTAGCATACACAAATTTACAACCAAAAAAAAAAAAAGAAGAGTGAGATACTTACCATCATCTTCTCAACCATACTTCTAGTGTCACCATCCAAATCACTCAATTTTGAATTCTCAGGTTGAATCCTGGTAACATCAATCTTCGGCGCACTTTTAACAACGCAAGGCCACCATTCCATTCCACTAGCTTTCGTTATTGTTAAAGTAACCTCTTTTTGATCATCAAGGGTCCATGTCGAATCATCAACTTTAACTTGCTTATAAAACTCATCATCAATTATCGCAGGTGCATTCTTCAGTCCGACGTAAAGCTTGCTTCGCGTGATACTCACTTGAAGATCTCGCGATCGGCTACCGGCAGGAACCGGAACAATGACTGTGAGTTCTTCTAGGATTTGAGACCATTTGTACGGTAAGGCTGTGATGATCGAATAATAGTTAGCAAAATCAATTGCAATACAGCAATAGGCCTCATCTTACCATCCTGTTCAAGCTGCTCTTTTGCAATAGCAGCAGCTTGCTCTTCTTTAGAAAGTTCGGGTTTATCTGATTGCATTTCTTTCCTCGTTTCTGCAAATCTAGCAGGAGTTAGCAGCTGCTCGAGAAGAGAAGAGAAGAAGCTGTGATCGCAAGTTGATGCGCCGCGCATGTTGCGGCGCGCCATTCTACTTGGTACTCACGTGATCGTGCCTAGTGATTCTAGTCAGCGGATGCTCAGGCAGCAGGGCAAAATACTCTAGCTCAGAAAATGCCAGCAGCACAGCCAGGGATCCTTGATCCTGCACTGGATACCTCTCTCGTTCCTGTAGAAGCTTTAGAACCGCTTCGATTGCGGTTATCTCACGTAAGAACTACATTCTCCTTCGTCATGGGGTTTTTTCTGCGGCAGAAGCTAACATCAAAGACAGCTCACACATTGGCTAGGACGTCTACAAGCGCATATTCAACAACAAGCCCTTCCATCATGGCCTTCAATTCATTCGCAATTTGCTATGATTTTAAAGCAGCTTAATTTTTTGACTCATACGCTCGAAACTCATGCCGACACGTTGAGAGCAACCAATGCATATCCACTCTCTTCATTTCCGGTTGCTAAGCAACCAGGGCTACTACCGACTTTGCTTCGAAAGCGGAATGAACCTGAAGTCGATGAATGGATTGAGCATGGGAAAAGAATTAGCCTGGAAGTTGAGAATGGGAGTAGGAGAAAGAGAGCTGATGATAAAGTATGGGAAGATGCCCATGCGTTATTAGTTGCTTTACAAGCCAGGCGAGCGTGGGATGGGACTGCGACGGCGGAGGAATTAGCGAGCGGGGAGCGCATAGGTGAGGTTAATAAGAGTTCTGGATCAGGAGAGAGCGCTGGAGATGGAATTGAATGTAGTTTAGAGCAGGCGCTACGGTATATTTACCAGGGGATTGATGTACATGAGCCAGTGAGAAAAGTGGCGGTTAATAATCGGGTTCCAGTAGCGAGGAGGATGTAGATATATACAATGAAGGATAATCACTGCTTCTTCTTTTGATCAGTAGGAGCCGTCGAGGAGTTCCAATAAACAATCATCAAAAGAACCAGTACAAAATTTAAAACAGCACCTAGCACAGCACCAGCAAGGACAATCTGATCGTCAACTTCCTGCAAGGTCGTAAACACCCGCGCCAGACTGCCAAACAAATAGGCAAACACCGAGACCGCGCTCAACTGGCCGGTACTTTTTTCGCGCAGGATTGTGATGATCTGAGGGACCTTGCTGGCAAGACTTAAAGGGATCGTGGCGGCTTGGAGAGCTTGCAAGGCTGAGGGCGTAGGACCAGGCACAGCGAGGACGACGTAGTACGCAGCGGCGGCGACAACGGGGAGCAACCCTATAGCGAGAAGCGATTTTCCAGAGTAGAGAAACAGCAAGACAGCGACGACGATATCCTGAATGAAGAGAAACGACTGCTCTCCATAGGTACTGAACGGAAAACCAAATCGAGCAGCATAGGCAAACATGATCAGATAACTGGCCGCCTCGAGAATAGTCGCAGAGACCGAGACGCCGGAGGCCGAGCGCGAGGACAGAAGCTTGACGATCTGAGGCAGTTTGATAATTGACGACGCAACGACAATTGCAAGGCCGATTGCCTTTGAGATGGCGAACTTGAGGCAGATTTTAAGATCATCCGAGTAGGCAGCGGGCGGCTGGAGAAAGGCGAGGTCGTCGACAAGGAGCGCGTAGCAGTCGCGGCCGAGGATGCTCGTGGCGAGATCGACGACGGGAGAGGGCAGACGCCGCGTGAGAGACTGCAGTTGAGTGACGAGCGAGTCCATTGTGGAGAGTTGAAGACGAGGTCAAGACGCGGTCAAGACGAGGTCAAGACGCGGTCAAGACGCGGTCCGTCGCAACGACGAGACTAGACACCGACCCGGGTACGAGGCCCGTCCGATGACAGCGTCGAATTAGTCAGGCAGGACTCATCGCACGACGGAGAAGCGTCGAGCAGGTGACCAGACCAAAGCTGCCGCGAGTGAAACGAGTACAAAAAGAATTGCACCGCAAAAAAAACGAGTAATTTGAAGATCTTTTCTCTTTTCACTGTTTTTGCTCTTTTTTCGCTCTTTTATTGTGAATTGTGGCCCAGAAAACTTTTCACTCGGTTTTTTTCATCTTTTTTTTTTTTCGTTTTTGTTTTTTTTGTCCCGCGGTCAATTTTGGTTTATGCGCCGCGCGGCTGGCCTGACTCGAGTCGTCGACCAGACCAGATAAGAAATTTCAAAAACCTGAGATCGTGAGGGTCTGAGCGACATCGCAACGTATAGTGCGCGACTAAGTCGATATTATCGGTGATATGGCAATGGTATACGATGATAGCTGTTCCTCGGCAAGCAACAGCGGGCGTGCGTGAGCGAGGAAGCGACGTCCCTAAATACTATCAATAATACACGGAGCACTTTTGGACAATACGGCTCTGGCTTTGGTGGCGTCCGGCCTTCTGCGTGCGTTGCTCTCGGGCCATTCCTAATTCGGCTTCGCTGCCTCGCTCTGGACTCTGTTGGTGAAGCTGGTGGCCAGTGTGGACGAGTGTTCCTTATCGCCCGGCACTCCTTATCTGGTTCTACCATTCGCCCGGCCCATGGATGCTCGCCGCTGGCTCGCGGCACACCGCGCCCGCGAGCCTGAGAGCTGAGCACTACGGCTTTCTGCCCCAGCTTAGACTTCTCCGAGCTTAGACTTCTCCGGATGCGTCGGTGGCTTACTCTCAAGCTACTGCAGGCTGTCGGTGGCGCTCCTGCTTCCGACCAGCGCCCTCCACCTCGCCTGGGGCCGGCTGTCGCTGTTGGCTGCCGACGCGACGCCTCTGCGATTCGGCTCGCAATCATCGCAGCATCTCTCTTCCCCGGTCCGCTCCCACTCGCATCGCGAGAACGCTTCCCGTCGTCTCTGTCCTCCCGTCGCGTTCCGAGATGATAAGCCGCGGCCAATCGTGAGTCGCCTTGCTATCTAAGGTTTGGCTTTAGAGTTTACTGATCCACCGTCCGTCCTTTTGCCCCATCGGCCTCCCGTCAGTTGTCAATCCCTGGGCGGTGATCCCGAGCTGTCGCGCCTCTTTGCTGAACCGCGCTGTCTCTGAAGCTTCTCCTGCGTATTCGTTATTGATATGCAATGCGTACATGGTCACGCGCATATGCACAGCATTGCTGACCCTGGTGGACTGCAGGAGCGCAATGGGGGGAGGTACCTGGGCTAGCTCAGGCGACTCACGCCAAGCCTTTATCGGTGATCCGCCAGTCACGCTGCGGTGCAGCTCATCGGTCGTATATAAACACACCTGCCCTCCTCTCTTCCCTGTCCTCATCCCCATCCCCATCTCAGTCCCGCTCCACACTTCAATCATGGCCGAGCTCCCCTCCGACTTCTTCAACGACACTTCCCCCGGCTGGACCGCCGCCGGCGGCAACTCCCGCGATATGGACGTCAACGTCGCCTACGTCGCGTCGGGCTTCCACCAGGTCTGGATGATGTCGGCCACCGTCTTCGTCTTCCCCATCATCCCCGGTCTAGGTCTCTTCTACGCCGGTCTCTGCCGCCGCAAATCTGCCACCACCCTTTTGTGGCAGACAATGGGCGTCCTCGGCGTCATTTCCTTCCAGTGGTTCTTCTGGGGCTACTCGCTTGCCTACGCCGCTAACGCAAACCACTTCATTGGCACTCTGACAAACTTCGGTCTGAAGAACGTCGTCGCTGTTCCCTCGGGATATCTCCCTGAGCCCCTTTTCGCCCTCTACCAGTGCATGTTCGCGCTTTGCACTGTCATGATCATGATCGGCGGTGCCTTCGAGCGCTGCCGTCTTCTTCCCTCTATGGTCTTTGCCTTTTGCTGGTGCACCCTAGTCTACTCTCCCATCGTCTGCTGGACCTGGAACGCCAACGGATGGCTCTTCCTCCTTCCCGCCCTTGACTTTGCCGGCGGTGGTCCCGTCCATATCTCCTCTGGTACCGGTGCTCTGGCGTACGCTCTTATTATCGGCAAGCGTATCGAGAGCAACTCTCCTGCTCGCAAGACTCCAAAGTTCGTTCCCCACAATCCTACGCTGGTCTTCCTCGGTACCTGGATGATTTGGTTTGGATGGTTTGGCTTCAACGGTGGTTCTACTCTCAACGCTTCCGTTCGTACTTCCTATGTCCTGCTCAATACTAACCTTGCTGCTGGATGCGGTGTTATCGGATGGTCGATGGTCGACTATATCTTCTATCGTGGCCGTTTCTCGCTTGTTGGTGCTTGCCAGGGTTGCATTGCCGCTCTTGTTGGTATCACTCCCGCTGCTGGTTTCGTTCCGGTTTACTTTGCGGCCGTCATTGGCTTTCTTACCGCCGTCGGTGTTCGTCTTTGCGAGAATCTTAATGAATGGATTCGTGTCGATGAAGGTATGGAGGTCTTCAAGCTCCACGGAATCGGTGGTATTATCGGCGCTCTCCTCACCGGCCTCTTTGCTGCTGATTGGGTCTCTCTTCTTGATGGCGCTACTGAAGCTCAAGGTTGGGTTGATCATAACTATATCCAGCTTGGATATCAGCTTGCTGAAATCACTGCCATCGTCTCCTATACTTTCGGTATTACTGTCGTCCTGCTTTTAATCATTGATCATATCCCCGGTCTCAAGTTCCGTGTGCCTGAGCACCAAGAAATCGAGGGTCTTGATAAGCATTTGCTTTTCGAAGAAGGTATGGGAGATTATGAGCTTTCCGAGACTCTTCGCAATGCAGGATACCTTGCTGATGGCGAAGGTGTACTTGGCGATGGCATTGGTGGAGTTCAAGTGACCGATGCCGCTCCTTCAAGTTCCTCGCAAGAGCAGGACGAAGTTAAGGAAGGTAAAGCTGCTGAAGGTGAACCTGCTTTGGCTAATAAGGTTGAGGCTGGTGCTGCTTAAACTCTTATGCTTTTAAGTTTATGTTCCGTTTTATCTTCTGGTTACAACAAAAAGCTTCATTGTTTTTTTGTGTCTTATTTAATTCGTTTTATGATGGGTCCATGGGTTGTCCTATAATAATTATAATCTCTAGTAATCTTTGGTGTGGTGTGGTGTTACTTTTGCGTGGGTTTTTTTTTTCTTTTGAATTGTATAGTAGTATATGTATGCGAGTCTTAGTTACGAAGTTATTTTATGTAAAACCACCAGTCGCTTAATTACTACCCCCCCCCCTTTTATAACTAATAATATCATTTTTTTTTGTACAAACAAGTATATGACTTTTGAATAATTCCTTTTTTAAATCTGTATAAATATTACATATGTTTTTTTTTGCTCACTCCCTAAGAACTCTAGCTCTACCCTTCGCCATCCCACCAACAGGCGCACTTCTCCCTCGTCCGCCCTTTTTCTTCCCTTCCTCAAAAGCCACCGCACTAGAATGATCTCTTCCAAAGCTATCAAGATCTTTAACTTTATATATTCTCACGATCCAATTCTCAGAGGTAAACGCTTCTTCGACTGTATTTAAAACAATCGGTTGAGCAGTCGGATCTGTAATCGGTCCTGGAATTCGTTGATTTCGAACTCGATCCATTGCTGGTTGACGACCAAAGACATCTGGAAATCGATAATATGACATCTTATACATCAATGAATTTTTCATGGTTTGCGTTGCTTCACTGTCGACTCTATATTCACCCCGTGCTGTAAAAAAATCACGTTCTTTGACCTCATCTGGCCAAATACCTTCCGCAATTCGAACCATCCATAAAAACTTGTTAATATCATCACCTGAATATCCTAATAATCCACCAAAGATAACAAGGATGTAATCAACATCATGCTTTCTTAGAATTGGATATGAAACTTCTTCTCGGCTCGACATTGCTTTTCCAACTGTCGCAATATGCGTATTATTCCAAGTATTATTATCAACTAGCGTTGTTCGATCGGCCATGCCTCCAATTTGATATCCATAATCCCACCAGCTCATAACTTTTGCATCTTCAGCCGTATTCTTTCGAAGCCAATAATAGGCTTCGCGGAAATCATCAATAATATGCTGCGATCCATCCGGAAGCTGCGAGGCAAGAACAACTGAGGGCGATGAATATGCGTTGGATGTAACCCATGTGCAATGCTGGACAAACATAACCATGTAAACTAGAAATGATCCTAGAACAATCGCTCGCGACCAATTCGAATAAATTCCAATAAGAGGCTTTGTTGACATACTTCCCAAGCTTAGAACTGAAGGTGATTCATCTTCGTCAGATTTCTTCTTTGAATTCTTAGATTCTTCTTCTTCTTCTTCTTCAATAGGCTTTTCGAGATTTGTATAAATATCAAGAATATTAGATAACGCGACAGCTCCACAAACGCAAAGAATCGGAGTTAACGTCAACATTAAACGAACCATCACTCCAGCAAAATAACTAGCAAGAATACCATAAATAATCACAAACACATGCTCATCTCGTAATTCTTGAAAGACGATATAAATTCCCGCCGGGAATAGCCAAATTAGCATAAACGTATCAAAGAAAAATGACGGCCAAGCGGTAGGCTGATGCTCCGAAACCGAAGCAATGATTGGAATATGAATCTTTGCGTATCCTGTATCCCATAAAGAATAAAATCTTCCAGTCCAAGGAGCAATCACACCAGCAAACGTAAGTCCGACAACTGCAGCAAGACCAAGAGCAAGTAATGCGCCAGCGGAAACAGTAAACAGAACTTTAAATTGCTTGCTAGGAATTCTTGCTCGAACATAAGTTGCAAACGAGACTAATTGCAATAAACCAAAGACTCCTAATGCTCCCATATGTTCGCTTGATCTAATTGGTAAAAATCCAACAAATGGAATCTGCATACTAGCAAGAGTTCCAAGTGCATACCAAGATGAATAAGCAACATAAAGTCTATTCGAATATCTTCCCATAATCACAAGCACTAGCGCATGCAATGGAATTATATTTGTGATAAAAACATATCCTCCCCACGCTGCAACCATATAGAAATAAAAAAGCGCCGTAAGTGCTCCGAAGAATGCGGATCCGAGTTTAAGCGCCTTGATCCAGAGGTAGAATGTGAACATCAACAGGAAAATAGCAATTGCCTCGTTATCATAAGAACCTGCTACCGACCGTGAAATGTATCCTAGATACGAATTGTTAGCATTAATTAATCAACGCTTGTAAGCGAAAAGCGTACCAGGGGCGATTCCAATAAATGCAGCAGCAAGCAATCCAGCTGAATGATCCTTCATCTCGCAAGTAAACAAATACGTAGCATAAGCAGTCAGCCCCGAAAACACTGGAGCGAGCATCACACAGACATTTCTAATATCAACCGGCAAAGCAATAGCTTTTAATCCATGGAAAATCAACGCACTGGTAACCATCAGACCAGGATAGAGAGTACCACCCGTAACTCTACCAAGCGGATACCACGTTCTATCATCAAACCAATCCAAAAACGAATAAAAATCATGAGATACTAAATACTTGGTGGCTCGAAAATTGAACCACGGATCAAACTCATGAATAATTGATTCAAATCTAACAACAGAAAATAACCGCGACGCAATCGCGGCACAAGCGATCGTAATCAAGGTTACATAGCGAAGAAGCGGTAGTACTTTTGCCGCAGCAGGCGGAAGACTCGTAGGAAGCTGCATTCTCCGTAAACTGGCGATTGGTGCTCTGCTGCTCACGGAATCGAGCAAAGGGTGTGGAAGCGGGAAGGGTGATCTCGAACGAGGAGCATACGTGGCCCCGCGAGTTGGTAGGGTAACCATCTTGTAGCGACTCCGACTGAGCCCAGCAGCAAGCTGCAATACAGGGTTGAAATGAAAAATCGGGTTGATTGCATATTCTAGCTAATTAATTGACTTCTGTAGGTGGCAATTGTGCACGCAGAAGTTTATCAGGGCCGTAGAATTTAGGTGTCTGAGTGTTAGGTATGGAATTCAGGGACCAACTGGTATCCGCCGAAGCAGTATCAACGCAATCGACTCGGCAATTCACAACAATGCCCTTGATGTTGCACATTGCGTAATCTAAAATATGGCAGCGAATTGAGGATGGATAGAGATGGGGCACGTAAAGGCTAGAGATTATTTTCACTTGATATTGTCGGTCTTTCCAATGATTGAGTCGTTCTTCAATTCATTGTCCACCCGAATCTCAGTCTATTTGTTGGCGCGCTACATACTCTAGACCATGCTCTTCGTCAGACACATCTGCTGCCGTTCCATATGACTATTGAATATGTCAATCTAGCAGTCCGTGCAGCAGAGTCTATATAGCAAGAAGAGAGAGAGCAAGTAGATTGGCATCTCGCTCTTGTGGAGAAAAGATGCGTCCATCTTCGCTTCGACTTGCAGCCAGTAACTGATCAACAGCAAACAATGACAGATTGAGAGCAGAAACAGTATCCTGTTCCAATTAAAGTCAATGGGATTTTATTTGATCTTAATGAAACGCTGGCAGGCAGTAGCAAAGCCATTTTCGCCAACTGGCGAGGACGCGTTTAACGCACAAGACAGACAGCATACGAAGACGCCCCGGCTGGAATTCAAGCTGATAACGCTGCTGGCTCTATAATTATTGGAATCACAAGTACACATACAAAGGAAGCTGCTAAAGCTGCCAATTCGAAATTTTTTAATTTGTGTTGAAGTTGCAAGAAGACTATGATGAGGCGAAGGCTCTGAAAGAGGTTGAGGTTTAGAATCATTCCGCACTATTAATATTTTACGGAAATACATGCATCAGATATAGACAGATTAGATATTAAGCGCTTTAGTATCTAAGATATTCCAATTATTACATAGGATGCGACGGGCCAGTGATTGATTATACAATATTTTGATATAGCTTACTAACAATAACCTAACCCAATGCGCTCAGATCCAGCCTAGCACTAAAAATCTCAGCTTCTTCAGTCCGTCGCCGTCGGTATTGCATAAAAGAGCTCTCGGTCAAGGTGAATTGAGATGCGCATTTGCGGCTCATTCAACTGGAACGCGGACCAACGGTAAATGACTCGTACGGATTAATATCCGTATATTAACGCTTCCTCCGCTTACTACCAACTGCTTTCGGACCCTTCTTCCCGATATAGTCTTCCTCATCATCCTCAATCCAGCGTCCTTCTCCACCCAAATCATCTTCAATTTCGTAATCGCCTCCCATAGCTTGCAGCGGCACTAATCCCTGCCTCTTTGTTTCTTCCTTTTGTGCTCGAACGTTTTTGAGCACAGAGGTGAGATCAGCGTTTTGAATTAGGTCCATCATTTGTGGGTGTCGAGATGTAGATGATGCAGTTGTCGATAGAGTAGGGGCGGCTGAAGTAGATGTAGACGACGAAGCAGGTGTAGGGATATGGGCCGCGGACGCGGACGCAAAATAGTCTCTCTTTGGTGGGGGTTCATGAGTATCTGGCGATCGCGCGCGCTTAGAGGAATGTTCTCGTCCGGAGTGTCCATGTCTGTGTTCACGCCTAGAGTGTTCATGTCTGTGTTCATGTCGAGAGTGCTCTTTGGAGTGCTCGCGTCTGAAATGTCTAGAGTGCTCATGTCTGGATTGATCCTTTGTTGATTCAAACTTTTGCGGCTCTTCCTCCTGTGCTTCACTCTCTTCCTCCTTTTCTTTTTCTTTCTCCGACTCTTCGTTTTCGTCATCGTCATCAGAAAATGGATTGTAATCTGTTCCCGCATCAGAAAATATATTTCCTCCATCGTCGTCATCATCGTCGTCATTATTCGGCACAATCTTCTTATTCAAAGTATCCGCCTCTTTCTTTTTCAAATTTGCATCAGGTAGGATCACATACGCTGGCCCCGTTGATACTTCTTCCTTTGGATTCTCACTTGCGGGTGTACTTTCAAGTGTAAGAGAAGGCTTAATATCTTTTCCATGCACTTCCTCTAACTTGTGAACTGATTCAACACTCGGAGCAGTTGATCTTTTATCACGCCTCTCTTTCTTCCTCTCTTCGTTCAATTTCTTCTTTTCTTCTTCTCGTTCTCTTATCTTCCTTCGTTCTTCAAGCTGCTTTATTCTCTTCTCTTCCTCTTCCTCCTCATCAGCCTTATTTTTTCCAATTGGTTTAAATTTCAATTTCGGCTTCTCAGCCACGCGCTTTCGTAATTCGGCAAGTAGTTCACCCTTTGATTTGCTTCCTTCTTTAGCGCCGTCAACGTCACGTCTATCCAGTTCTCCTCCGGCAAGAATATCATCTAACTGCTTGTCCAGCTCCGGATCATTATCTTCCTCCTCTTCACGGCGAGAGTTCTTAGAAAAAGGCAAAGACCGCGGTAATAATTTCCCAGCTCTGGTTTCACTAAGCACATCCTCACCTAGCTTGGCTCTTCTCAAGAGCTCAAAGTCAAGACCCTTAGGTTCATTATAGTCACCATCTTCTGTTCGCTCTAGTGAAGGAAGTCCGAGATCTTGTTCGACGTCATCATCTGATGCAGTAGCTTTTCGACGTTCAGATGCTCGGTCACGGTATTTTGGTTTCAGAGGAGTTTTTGGTTTCGCTGTTAGGTTTGCGGTTGAAGTGTTGAAAGTTGAGGACTGCGAGGAAAGTGCATTTCTATATATTCAATAAACGTTAAGACACGCCTATTAAGCAACATAATCTTCAAATATATTTATAGTACCTCGAAAGCCCATCATAATTATGACGGCTTGCAGAATTCCGATGTTGTGAGGATCTATGGTGATGATGTCGTTGGCGATCTGATGATGATGATGCTGATGATTTGCCGGCAGCGCGATCTGCGACTGAAGAAGAACTCGTAGAACTCTGAACTAGTTTTCGGAAATCTTCGTTTGTGAGACTACCAGACATAATATGACTTTTGTATTATTGAATTGTTGCGTTGGTGTATAAGGAGAGGCTGTGAATGTGGACAAATTGAATACATTTTTTGAAACTTGGAATTGAGAGCGTGGGAATTTACAGTTTGTTCATCCATCCCCTGGATTTTCATCATCGCAGACTCGGCATTATTTCATATCATTGACTGTACTTGCTTCTCTCAACAGCTTCTCTAATTACATTGATTCGAACTAAGAATCATCCTTATTTTATGTTATTTATTCTTCGCCCGCGACTATTGGGAGCAGCACAGATCGGCTGTTAATTTACTGTGATCGAGCTACAACGCACCATGTCAGATCCATACGGTATAAATCCGTTTTCAATTCTACCTTGTGTCGACAATTACGATTCTAATATATAGTTTATTTTCGAAAATTTATAGACAAAATAGTCCGCCAACGGATAGCAATCACAGATACAACTGTGAAGCGTATTTTTAATCAAATTCAATCACTTCCTTCTCTCCGCTTTGCTTCTCCCGAAGAAATGTCCGTTTCTATTTGCCTGAACTTTTTAAATTCAACGGAATATTCTGTTACTGATTATGATTAATGCAGAGAACAAGCAAAATTAAGATTAGAGTCTTCACTATCGAACTATGAGACTCAGATATATAAGGCACAGCGTCAAATCGATATTAGCGAACTTGAATCCGCGCATTATGAATCGCAAAGTGAAGAAATAAGTACGTAATCATCTCTTCTCTTTTATTAATTATAACTAATCGAAAGAGCGTTTAATTTCTAGAAGTCTCATATGAAAATTCTTCAAATGCAACAGAGCTATTAGATGCAGAGCTAAAGCAAGCTCAGCAACGGCGCGCTCAAATCGAACACTACGATCGTCTTGCACTTAAAATGTCAAAAACTGAACATTTGCTCCCTCGTTCTGAACTCGAGACAATAATCGATAGACTTGATCTTGAAATTAAAGAACTCGAAGCAACAAAATCTCGATATGCAGAAATGTGGACTGCTAGACGCTCGCAATTCGATGAAATCATGGACGCTTTAACTGGTATGAAACGTCAAATTCAAGATGAAAAAGAAGAGCAAGATCGTAGGGATGGCATGGCTGATGAAGATGGAGAAGAAGAAGGAGCTATTGCTGAGAATTCGGATGGGACTCCGACTGCTGGTAGCCTAGTCGCTACCCCTGCTGGCGAGAAAGCTGTGACGCCGGTCGTTGAGAGTGCAAAAGTGGATGAGAGCTCAGCCGTGGAAGATACTCTGAAAACGGACGATGAGAAGGCGAAAGAGGAGTTGACTACTGAAGGTGAGTATCTAATTGTCCTTGTGAGGAAGAAGAATTATCTAACAAATCTATTATAGTGTCGACCGACCCTGACAAAATGGATATTGCTTAGTTTTCTTTCAATAAATTATACCTGTACAATATATCTTGTAGAAAGCTAAATGTTCGTAATTATGCAATACAATTTCACCATATTCCTTGCTCATTGCACAAGTCGCAGATTCGATTCATCTACGAGACTAATAGCTCAAATCAGGGACCGACTTCTTTGGCAGGTCTTGCGTACCTACTAATCAGCTACGGATGCGTAATCCTTACCGATATTTTGGAAATATATCCAATCTTAGTATTTTATTTCAAGTTTTGTATTTATTCGCTCTTATTTTCCACTTTTCTACGAAACATATAAGAAACTATGGTATGGGCCATGCAGCTTTTCGTATCGAGACACACAATAGCAAAACTAACCACTCACGCATACATTCATTCATACATACAATATTACACTCAGTACTGTATCGACAACTCCAACAAAAGAAAGCGTACTACATACAAATTAAGAAAAGTACTAATATTCGTGTTGAAATTATCATCAAAGAAAAAGAGAGAGAAAATTTCAAAGTAGAAAAAAAAAATCACCATTTTTTTTACTTTTGCATTTACGCCGAAGCTGTTACTGGTCCAGGAGCAGTTGACTGACCAGAATCGTCGATAAAGAAATAATTTCCACTAGACTTTTGGTCCTGGTCTAATTGCGAATCAAGCTTGTTGATACGCGGTCTGTAACTGACTGGATCACGACGGAATGTGACGTTCAAGTTCTTCAAAAACTTGTTGCAACCAGTCAGTAAACTCTGAGGCTTTGTAGCAAGAGCATCGACCGATGGCTTTCCTTCAAAGACGATAACACGATCGGCGAGGTATGTTGCCATGATGAAATCATGCTCGACAATGAACGCAGTCTTACGGGCGTGAATGATGAATCGCTTGATGACCTTGGCGCAAATAATACGCTGCTCAGAGTCAAGGTAGGCAGAAGGTTCGTCAATTAGATAAATATCAGCGGGTTGACCAAGAGCGAGGACGATAGCGACACGCTGCAATTCACCACCGGAGAGATTCTGAACTTCAAGATCAATCAAGTCATCGATTCGCAGTGGCTTGCAGACATCAGTCTGGAACTGAGGAAGCAAGAACGACGAACGAATCTTCTTGAAGAAAAGTTGACGAACAGTACCTGTGAACTTGGGACTAATCTTCTGAGGCTTCATGCTGACTGACATTGGAGGAAGCTTCTTGCCGTTATCGGGTAGCAAGCTACCAGCGAGCAGGCGACAGAATGTAGTCTTTCCGGTGCCGTTCTCGCCCATCATGACGATAATCTCAGAGTCAGTAAAGTCACCAGCCTGGACACGCATGTGGAAGTCTCCCATAGTCTTCTCCATCGAAGGGTACTTGAAACTTCGACTCTTGTCGATCATGAGAATGTCGCCGGCATCCGCTAACCTGAACTGCAGCGATTCTTCACGGAAGCGCAAATTCTCAGTAGGAATGTTACCATCGAGGAAGATATTGATACCTTCGCGCACGGAGGACGGCAAACTGACGACACCATAAATGGAAGGCACACCGTAGAGAATGCACACAAAGTCAGACAAGTAGTCAAGAACAGAAAGGTCGTGTTCGACAACAATGACGTAAACGTTGGACGCAAGTAAACTGCGGATGACCAGCGCGGCTGCAAGACGCTGCTTAACGTCCAAGTACGACGACGGCTCGTCAAACATGTAAACTTCGGCCTTTTGAACGCAACTCATACCAATAGCGAATCGCTGGAGCTCACCACCAGAAAGCTGGGCGACTTCACGATCAAGAACATTCTGGAGCTGGAGAGCATCGACAAGAGTGTCAAAGTTGTCGAGTTCGAGTTTAGCCTTGAGAAGCGGCTCGACTTTGTTAACCGGCCCTCGGATCGCGCGAGGGATGTGATCGACGTACTGTGGCTTAATAATCGCCTTGAGGTTATCCTCGAGAACCTTAGTAAAGTAGTTCTGCAGTTCATTACCACGGAAGTACTTTAAGATATCTTCCCAATCAGGAGGGTTTTCGAAGCGGCCGAGGTTAGGCTTGAGCTTGCCAGCAAGGATCTTGAGCGCGGTCGATTTTCCGATACCGTTCGTACCGACCAGACCCAGCACCTGGCCCGGACGTGGAGTAGGCAGACGGTGGAGCTTGAACGAGTTGGCAGAGTAGCGGTGAGTGACTTCCTTTTCCAGGTTGGTGGGCAGATTGATGATGTGAATGGCGCCAAAGGGGCACTTCTTTGGGCAGATACCGCATCCGATACTGAGATAGCTTGTCAGCCGAATCCATTCTTTTAAGGAACAGTATATACGCGATATAACTTTCACAAATCATCACTTACCACAAATTCTCTGAGATGAATGCAATCTTTTGATCAGGTGACACTTCAATGCAGAGCTTTCCTGTTCGCACAACGGGACACGACTTTTTGCACTCCTGTCGGCATTTCTATGATACGCATATGAAAAGTTAGTTACAGCGATTCCTAAGCCTTGTTTCGAGAGGAAAATAGAAGACATACCTTTGGTTTGCATTTATCTGCATTCACGATAGCGATTCTAAACACGTAGAACAATAGTTAAACACCACGTTCACCATTTTTTTTTCACTCTTCCACTGGCACAAAAAGTCGCATCCTTACCTCGTCAACCGATCGCTCATCTTTTATAGGCTAATAGAACAAACGCAAATAAAGCAATGAACTGATAAGGACCAAACAAAAATGGATCCTGCGAAAGGTAATTTACTGAAATGCAAGAGGCGATTTTTTTTTTGTTAATATTGTCCTTTCGTACATTTAAAATGCAAAACTCTATTTCATCACCGCTGTCGCCTTAAATCGCAGACGGATTTCTGACATTGCACCGTCGCCCATTCGCCAACTCATGCTGCTTACATTTGAAAACGGGGTTCGTAATTTCTAGATTACATCAGCACGTAAGCGAGTGGGATCTGTACTCTCGTCTGCTCATCGCACGCTCATCACCGATTGAGGGAACAGCCAAACAATGCAACTTTGATGGAAGACCGAAGCGCGTCACCGCCATCCGCTATCCGGAGCAGCTTTCGCAATCGACCGTCTTCTATTTCTTCATCCACGTCATCTTTTTCGCGGAGACAGAAACCGCAGGATCAGCAAGATGACGAGAAGAAAGACGGTGACGAAAGTAAGAAAGACGAGGATCAGGTGAAGAAGGCTGAAGAGCAAGAGCGCGAGCAGGAGGATGATAGAGACAAGGTGGATATTCCAGAAGAACCCGAACCAGAAGAGAGACCTACACTGTCAGCTTCAGTAATTTTATCAGCACTTCCGCGTGATGCAGCTGGTGCTCTGGCAAAGTACGCTCATCCTCCGCCGCACAAGGTCGCAATCCGGTTCCGGCCGATAGGCTCAGCGCCAAAGCTCACGCGTGCCGTCGCCAAAATATCTGCTTCTCAGCACTTTGAAGTCGTGGTCAGGTTCTTGAGAAGACAACTGAGATTAGGAGACCAGGAACCTCTGTTTGTATATATCAACTCATCGTTCGCTCCATCCTTGGATCAGGAGGTTGGCTTCTTGCACGAGGTGAGATCTGCCTGACTTCTTTTAGATTTCTGCTTTATGAAACTGACTCTTAGCAGTGCTTTAAAGTGGATGGCCATTTACAAGTCAGTTATTGTAGCACAGCAGCATTCGGATAATACATTACTATGGCCAAAAATAATACCTCGCCGCGCTAAACAGAGCCAGTCTTCTCTCAAAATTAATGCAGCGGCAGAGCTTTAAACAAACCACGAGTAGCCAGCTAATCTACTACTTTTGGCAAACGGAATCAAAGGCCAAAGGCATAAATAACACAAAACTAACCGTAAAGCAACAAACAAAAGCAATTACAAAAACAGTTGCGTCCATTTTCTCTAACAAAACAAGATGCTACCATCAAATTAGCTTATTTCCTAAACGGATTCATGCTTCCAGTATTCGTCCTCTGCAGAGGCGCAGTTGGTACAGACTGTGCGGCCGGCATAGGAGGCATCGCAGGAACCGCACCAAACCCTGAATCCGCTCCACTTGAACCCGCTGGCGCCGAAGCTCCACGCGCAAACGGATTCGTGCTCTGCCTTTTAAGAGCAGCCTGCTGCAGAGCTATGTCTCCATTTTCTGGAACCGCACCTAAATTCGCAGAAGGTGCCTTTGCGAGATGGAATGGGTTCGACGAAGCTGCTGGCGACCCCGTACCAGTAAACTGTGGGCTGATTCCTGTGAACGTCGTCGATTGACGGAATGGATTAGTGCTTCCCGTTGTTTGCGCAGTTAGTGGTGTCATCATCGATGGCTGTTGCTGACCAGCGATGAGTATATTTTGCTGCTGCTGTTGCGGTTGCGCAGTGAACAGACCCATGTAACCATTATCTGCAGCAGGACCCATGAAGCCTGTCGCTTGAGGTTGAATTGCCGTCGCGGAAGGAGGATATGATTGTGCCTGAGCCTGCCTAGTGTATCCTCCAAAGCCAGCTCCAGTAAAGTCAGGATTAAGCTGCGCCACCTGCTGTTGCTGAGGAGCATCAGTAAACATCGGCTGCTGAGATTGTTGCATTCCGTCGGTAAACATTGGCTGCTGAACAGGGAAAGGATTAGTCTGCTCAAACGGCGGCTGCTGAATAATCATCATGCCGTTCTGATCTACTTGCATTGGCGTCTGCTGCTGTTGCTGTTCGGGTAGTTGCTGCTGCTGGGGAGTAGAGGGTCCGAATCCTTCATCAATCAAAGCCTGCGAAATTGGTGTTACTTCAGCATCAGGGCGATGAGCAGCCAACTTAGCTTCCTTTTGCGCCAGGAACTGCCTTCGATTGACTTCAAACTCGGGATCATTCAAGTAGTCCTCGAGACTCTGCGTTAGCGACGTCGGCGCATGCTTGATATTTGGCACAGATAATTTTGTTTGACTTTCGAGCCGCCGCGCAAGTTGGAGGTATTCCACTACGTCTTCCATGTCGTTTGTAAATGCTTTGTATATATCTAGCGCACGCTCGGCGTCGTAGTGCGACATTTCAAAGTAGTGCTCGAGCATATTGATCACTCCTTCATTGACGGCTTGGTGGAGAGCGAGGAGATCAAATACGAGAAAGCGAAATGAGGTCAGCGAAATATCGTCATTGGGCGGAAACTAAAGCATTGTGTTAAAGCAAAATCAGAGGCCATTTTCATACAAAGATATCTCACCTTAACCGAGAGTAAGTAATGCAGTTGACTTTGAACACCTTCAATCTCTCTCAAAAGGCCCTTCTCAATCGAAAGAGTTCGGAGACGACCCTTTGTCGGATTATCTTTTTTATGTCTCACATAGTCTATTTTGAGATTGGCAAATTGACGCACTCTCTCGAGCAGGTATCTGCCATATCGATGGATGATCTCGGCATGTCGACCGGCTAGATTGCTATTAGCGAGGGCACGATAAGCAAAGCATCAAGAGGCAACAAACCATTTTCAAATGTCATATGCTTTGTATCGAGCATGCGACCATGACGGGCAAGATAATCAAGAGTAGCATCTTTTCGTCCTTCTCTGATCATGATGTGCACAACAATCAAACTCTTGTAAACAATCTGTAGCGTGTCGTTAGCCAACTTCAAATAATCAAACAGCCAGGATTGCATACAGTCCATGCTGTATCTCGCAGACGAGAGGACAAGCAGCGGAATATATCTTCTAGATCGGCTTCATTGGACGTTCCTTGGAGAATCGGTTCGATGTATTTGATTTTGGGAGCCGCCAGCTACAGGGTGACATTAGATGTGAATGGATAGGAGATAATCAAGAATGCAGCATCAATGAAGTTGTATCGTACTTTAATCTTGGTAGCGCCCTGCGGATATAGTTAGAACAAACATGCTGTGAACGTAATTGATGTCTGAATGAACGCATAGCAATACAATACCTTCACTATCTTATCGTACCCCATATTCAATAAGGTCTATAATCGTACGTCCAACCGAGTGATTTCAAAAGTTAAGCAGCTAAATCAGATAACAATTGATAAAGCTGAAAAGGAAAGAATACAGCCGGGCTCCAGTTTTTTGACGCTACTGCTTGATCTCTCTCCATAACGACTACGGCGAGACCCGAGAAGCGCCGCATCACGTGAAAATACTCGTCAGCATACCGTCATATCAGCTGACTGTAAGCATAGGGGATGGTACTATATTGCCCTCCGCATCTGTGTAGGGTTGCAAACAGCAGTCACGCTAACGATCCAATCGGGAGCAGCCCCCGATCGCACTCAATCGCGTGCCCGATGTCTTCCCAACCGGAGTCTATCTCTCCTTCCTGTTCCCGACTTCAGCAACATCAAACGAAAATCATTCAGCACAATGGTGAGCTTATCTTTTTGCCTTCGAATAGGAATGTTTTTTGTCGGATAGGTTGCATTCGAATTCTCTGTGACGCTATGTTTTCTCTGTGTTCCCTGCCTCAATAATACTGTTCGAGCCGACCGGCGGAGTTTGATCGATCTTAGAGTCGAGCATGCGAAGCGTGTCTTTTCTCAGCTTCTGCGAAAGCAAGGCAAAGTAGAAAAAGGTCGTCTTACGACTGTCTCCGGGTTACCTGCAAAGAAGAATACATTTGTCATGTTTCGTTGATTTTCGTTGAACGCATCTTGCGGTGGCTTATTTTTTTCTGTACTACATAAGTTCACCAAAGGAGCTAGTCGTCATCTTTTGCGGGTCCCGCGATTCAAATATTTTTGGCTCGAGTTTTTCCTGTCTTTGAAAGAAGCAGAGAAACTCGCTAGAGGATCATGGCGTCAGGATTTTCGAAGCATTAATATCTTTTTGCGAAGTTGCTTTGTATGAAAAATTGACTGACCCCGCCTCAATGACTTAGCCACCAAAAGGAAAGAAGCCCGCTCCCGCCCCCTTCCCGTCGACTAAGGCCACTAAGAAGGCTCCCAAGGTGTGTATTTCCAATATTTGTTGGTTTTGTTTTAAAGATTTATTAACATCGTATCGCAGAACCCTCTGATTGAGAAGCGCTCTCGCAGCTTCGGTATCGGCCAGGATATTCAGCCCAAGCGCAACCTTGCGCGCTTCGTCAAATGGCCCGAGTATGTCCGTCTCCAGCGCCAGCGCAAGATCCTCAAGCTCCGCCTGAAGGTTCCCCCTGCTATTGCCCAGTTCGGCACTGTTCTCGACAAGAACACTGCCACCCAGGCTTTCAAGCTTCTCAACAAGTACAGACCCGAGACTAAGACCGAGAAGAAGGAGCGTCTTACTAAGGAGGCTGCTGCTATTGCCGAGGGTAAGAAGAAAGAGGAGGTTTCCGAGAAGCCTTACGCTGTCAAGTACGGTCTCAACCACGTCGTTGGCTTGATTGAGAACAAGAAGGTTGAGCTTCTCCTCATTGCTGACGATGTCGATCCTATCGAGCTCGTTGTCTTTCTCCCTGCTCTCGCTCGCAAGATGGGTGTTCCCTATGCCATCATCAAGGGCAAGGCCCGTCTCGGAACTCTTGTCCACAAGAAGACCGCTGCCGTCGTTGCTTTGAGCGAGGTCCGCTCCGGCGACAAGGCCGAGCTTGCTACGCTTATCTCTGCTATCAAGTCGAACTTCGTTGAGAAGCACGATGACGCTCGTAAGAAGTGGGGTGGTGGTGTTATGGGCACCAAGACCACGACTAAGCTCGAGAAGCGCCGTAAGGCTCTTGAAGCTGCCATCAAGGTCTAAATTTTTTATAGTATCTAAAAAGTTTTAAAGAAAATACTAAAAACTGGTGTAATATAATGAATGTGCTGGGTGTTTTTGTTTCCATAGTTTTATATTCGAATATGAATCTGGCATTAGAATATGTATTTATTGATTTCATCTGATAAGAGCCTGTAGCCCAGTACAAACCCCATGTACTGTGAGTAAGCGAGATGGCCGAGGCATCCGGGCAAAAAAGCCGCAGGGGACCGTCAGCGACATGACCACTCCGATACAAAATCAGCAGACACAGAGGCCAGGTATGGTTGCTTCTCTGTAGAGGGCACAGAGAGATATATAACAGCTAGTCACAGTTTGCAGATGCTGAAGCTCAAGACCGGCCGTGATCTGTCGGCCGGCCTGTCGCAGGAAGCGCTAGGACTTGAGGAAGTACGTCATTCTACTCGTGCCTCCCCGATGATGTTCGCGAGAGGAGCTCGTCATTATTGCTGTGCTAATATAACGTGTTGTGCAGCTCGCGCGTTTCGGTATCGCCGGCGGGGTGTCGGTCCTCGCGTTCGATCCCGTTCAATCGCTGCTCGCGGCCGGAACCGACAATGGCCGCGTGTACGTCTTTGGTCAGCCCGGTGTCGAAGTCGAGTTCGATCTGTGTCCCGGCCGCCCGATTATCCATCTTCGGCTCATCAAGGGCGTGTATCTCGTCACTGTTGATGGCAATAACAACGTTACTGTGCTGTCGCTGGAGGCGAAAGATGTACTATCTGTTTTTACACCCAGCGCGCCTGTCACCGCGATCGAGACGGATCCGTCGTTGGATTGGATGTGGATCGGCATGGACAACGGGCTCACGGTGGTGTATGATATCGACCGTGGTGGAAAAACGCCCTTCCGCATTAGTAATCTTCAGCGCACTGCGCTTCCGCGAGCGCCGACCTCTCCCGTCGTATTCTTCGCCATGCACCCTCGTTCGTACCAGCTCATGCTGATAGGATACGAGGACTGCGCGGTTGTGTATTCAATGGCGGACGACGATATGCTTTTAGTTTTGCAATACGAAGTACCGGCTGGCGCACCGGGTGGTGATTTACATCATATTCCACAGCAGCGACAGCGCTTTCCTCGATTAACGACTGGCGCATGGCATCCTAATGGTCACCATATCGTGACTGCTTATGACGATGGTTCGCTAGTATTTTGGGATGCTAAAGAAGGAAAGTTGTTACAGGCGAGAACGATTGAAGATACTGATGTGAATATCCCTCGCAAGTCGCTTATTCCTCCGCCTACTTCCTTTGACCGATCGGGCGCCCCGCATATCCCGGTTCGTGAGCCGATTTACAAGCTTGCTTGGTGCTGTACCACGAATCCTGAAGACACCTCTCTCATAATTGCAGGCGGAGAATCTAGCGAGTTGCCCCTTAAAGGAATGACTTTTATGGACTTTGGAATTACTCCGGCTGTTGCAATTACATCATACGCTGCAATGGGTGAACATTATGCGCAACCGCGTAGACAGCGTATATATCCAGTTCCACTTGGGGCCGATCCAGTAGATTTCATCATGCTATCACGAACCTCTCCATTCTATGCAGGAAACATGGATCCGCTTGCTCTCGTCGCAGTTCTTTCTTCAGGAGAATTATACTCAATTGAATATCCTTCCGGAGCTGCATTACCTGTGGCTCAAATATTCCCACCTTCATTATGCTGGATTCAACCGCGATTGACGGCGTTCACTGTCGCTGCTGTGCGAAGAGAACAATGGATCGGGATGATGTCATTTCATAAAAAGATCTCAGCGCAGCCGATCTTAACCGGCGGAGCACCAGCACGTTCGCGACTTCGTCGCTTCGATATGCGAAATATTATCGCTACAGGACATAAAGATGGGTATGTTCGATTATGGGATGCATCGCACGGTGAAATTGAAGATTCTCAAATCCTTGATATGTCAATTGCTGAAGCAATGGCTCGGTCAGTCGATGTTCGAGTATCTGATATTTCATTTGCTGGACAAATGGGTGAGATTTCAGTTGCTTGTGAAACAGGGGAATTGGTATATTTTAAATATGGATTAAATCGGGTTGCGACACCTGGTGAAGTTGCCAAACGATTAGAATCGCTTAATGTTTCGTCAGATGGTAGACCGCCTATGATTCAACATGTTAATGATCGTGTTGATCCGAATATAAAGGAGGGATTTCTTCCGGTTTTTGTGCTTAATCCCCAGCAGGGACCTATTACCGCCATTAAGAATAGCGATATTGGATTTTTAGCCGTTGGATATCAGTTTGGATCATTAGCGGTCGTTGAACTTCGCAGCATGACAGTTATATACCTTGAGACATTGGCGGGACTGGCCGCCGTTGATTCATCATCGAATAAGAAATTTGGAGTTGGAATGCCGAGACCAGCGTCAGTCGGCAGTTCAAGAAGTAATGCGTCTGCCACATTACCACCGATCGAAGTTCCTACTGCTATTGAATTTTCGCTTATGGCGCTTGAAGGAGATGCTTATTCATCAATTGTGCTTACTGTTGGTACATCGCTTGGTCGAGTTCTTACGTTTCGAATTGTTCCAACGCGAGGAGGAGCGCATGGTGTTCAACTTGTTGGAGCTATTCAAGTTAAAGGGCGCGTGCTATCTGTTATCCCATTTGATTCCGATTATGGAGTTTCAGCGGTTGCTAGTCCGATGATTATGAATAAGCTTCCCCAGGGGATTACTATTAACGGTGCAGTGATTATTGTCACGCCTGACGAGGCGAGAATTATTCGACCACCAAAGAACAAGCAAGCGAGTAAATCGTTTGATGATAAAGTCCTAGTTGCAGGGTTGTCATTACTTCGACAAGGTGATACACTTGTACTTACTTGTATTACTGAAACTGGATATATTCGAGTTTATACAATACCGGGACTTAAAGAGCTTACGCATTTATCTGCTCAAAAGTATCATGATGTACGCTATGCCCAGCGAAGTATAGTATCAATGAATGGCGATGTTTTGCTTGGCATCGGAAAGAATGAGTCTGCATTATTCAATATATGGGGTAAAGCACTCTCATCACGGGTTAAAAATTCAGATGGAGCAATAGTCAAAGATTCTCTTTACGACGTCATGAAGCATCAACTTCCAAGACCCACAATCAGTAATATTCAATGGATGTCTGGAGTGAAATATATCTCTCCTGATGATTTTGATTTACTTATTGGTGGACCTCATCGTCCACGATCACAGAGACAAATGGAAGAAGAAAGGGCAAGGCGTGAACAACAAAGATTAGCAGCTACGCAAAAAATGTATCAAGCTCCACCACCTCAAACCAATCGACTATCAGGATTCTTTAATGGAGGTGCTAGCTCAAGTTCGCGAGGATTAAGTAATAAAAGAAGTCCATATGGTGGCATGACTGAGGCTGTTGAAGAAAGAGGTGAAGGATTAGGATTTATGCAGACGCAATTTGCTAAACTTGAAGAGGCATCTAGCGATTATGCAAAGAATTTATCAGATTTTCTTAGTGATCAGAAGAAAAGTGCTGCTACATCTTATTTGAAGAATAAGTTTTTGGGATGAAAAAAAGTTAAAGAGCTTTATGTTATAGAACTTTATGCATTTAAGTATGTAATCTGGCATTTGTTTCTGTCACATATATGTAACAATTTTTGTCTATAAACATAATGAGATTCTTTCTATTATGGTCTTCACGGAGAGCCCCCTAATAACGATACTTTAAGCATGAAAGAATCGAATCCCAATTATTCAATACATCTGCGAAAACATGTTGCGCTTCTCGTTGTACACATCCCTGTACATCCATCATATCACGATTAAAATCGAGTGCAAAAGCCGGTACTGAAGCACGATATAAATCAGCTAAATCCTCGGCTGTTTCGCCTAGAATTATTGGAGTGAATGCTGCTAAAAGATTGCTCGTTTCGATTTCTGCTGCTGCTGGATTGCGAGACAAGAGGAGCTGAAGGGTTGAAAATATTGAAATAAATAAATCACAGCGCGAATTAGGTAATGTGGCAATTGCCATAGAAATCTTTCTAATTGACAATGACGAAATTTGAAATCCACCATCATGACGAGTTGAGACAACAGCAGAGACAAGCTCAAGGTATCCATCAACGCCTCCGATAACACCACCAGGCAAAATCATTAAAATCAATTTTAAAAAAGCGGAAACATCAGTTGAATCAAGTTGTAAACTAGAGAGTGCCTCAGGAACAAGTGAAGTTGACTTATCGTCAATATCTGATATCTTCCCTTGCTCGATTAATGAAGAACAATATACTGCTAATCGATGGCATTTTACTGCTTCACCATTGCGCAAAAGAAAAGCTGCCTTAGTAGATGAATCATCGATTAGCCATTTTACCAACATTTGCACAATTAAAGGTACCCAAACAATAACCACAGCTCTATCATCTCCACCAAAACTTAGCTTTCCATCGTTCTCCGAGTCATAAAAGGTAGCCCAGTCTGAGTACCACCGCTGTAACGCTACTTCACGTTGCCTTGCACCGCGGAGTGTGAGCGGACTACTATAGCTATCATACTGTGCAAGTGGCGGCGGAGTGGCGGTGGTGGTGGGATGTAGCAATATTAGTAAAGGGCCAGATTGACAAAGATCTTTAAGCCAATAGGGTATTGATTTCGCAATATATTCAGCTTCAGAGATGAGGTCGAAAGAAGGCTTGATTGAAAAATATGCGATGAATAAGAAGATTTTATGCTTTGAAGGTGGCCGATTCGATAGCCCGCGAAGTAAAGTATCAGTCTGAGAAAGGCATTTAGAAGCTGGTGATAAAGTGCACGTAAGTCTGTTTGCGAGAGCGTATTTGGCATCGAGGAGGACTGTCGAGATGAAGGAGGCAGGCAGTTTGAGAGGACGGGATGGACTGAAGAAGTGGTGGTGGATGAAGATGAGAGGGAACAGCAGCGGATAAGTAACAACAGAGGGCAAAAGCAGATTCATCAGAGCAGGTATGAAGAAATAGGACGGGTATTTATATAGAGATATATCGGGCATAAGAATATCTAATGATAAGCGGGAGGAGAAGAAAGGTTGGAACACAATGTGTATTCCATCCCCCACAATAATCGCTGTCGAGTCATCTAAACTCCCACTTTCTCGGCACCGGCAGCATCACCAACCATCACTACCCAAACAATGCCGTCTCTCGCTCCGACTCTCGCTCCGAGTCCGCTCGGAAACGAAGGTTCAGACGCATTTTCCGAAGCGGAGTTCAATCGGACACGTTCGCGGGCTTCGTCGCATTCGCTGGCCTCATACTCACCGTCCGCTTCCCCGCCTTCTATCCGTCGTCGCCGCCCATCTGGTCACTACGCCCACTCCGAATCCCTAGTCGGCTCGTACGAAGAGTCTTTACTTGCCGGCCGCACTTCGACCCCATCATCTAAGCCCGCTGTGCCGTTTATAGCGCGGATAGGAGTTCTAGGTACAGGAACCGACTGCCCGCCCAAGTTGCGATGCCGGAGACATATTAGTCTCGAATTCGAGGCGGTTTACTATAACTGGCTCGAGTCGAACGGTGACGAGAGTCGAGGATCGCCTTATGTTGGGGTACTTGATTTGGAGAACTACTATGCAGCGCGCCAACGTGAGAACACGAACAACATTACGCGTAAGCCTGGGGCGAACGAATCGGTAGCTGGATATCGCATCCCCGCGCAAGGACAGATTCAAATAGTGATATCAAACCCTCATCGCACGGCGATTAAATTGTTTCTCGTGCCGTATGATTTACGGCAAATGCCAGCTGGCACTCGAACTTTTATTCGACAAAAGACAACAGTGGGAGAGAAGAGTCTTTCAGGGAAAGGAAGCTTGAGACAAGCTGTACATTTGCATGTTGTGCATGCCAGTCAAGGACGATATTACCTGTTTCGCACTTTGAGAGTTGTATTTGAGAATCGAGCATTGGACGCAACTACGGTGACTACACCGAGCACTATGTCGTCGAAAGAAGGCGTGCGCAACGAGACTATCGTGGGAGAGTTCTCTGTGTACAACAGCACTCAGACCATACCGTATAAAGAGCAAAGAAGCAATAGTAGGAGGCCTAGTTGTGGGTCGCCATTGGGATTGTCGATAACGCCGACGAGGACTGGTGATGCTGATATTGGAGAGTATGCAGTCGATGATGAGGATCACGATAAGTCACCGCAAGCACAACAGAAGGAAGGTTGTCGACCTGGGCTATATTCGCGGCTATCAAGATTGTCGCTGTCTATCTCGGCGGAGGATATCCAGGTCGGATTGGGAATATTAGAAGTTGGCGGCGAGCATACCAACCCAGGCACGGGAAACCTTACCTGGGAGGAGCTGTACAGTCGACGATTGACTGGAGGCCATTGAGTATGAGTACGGTTCAATATCTGTCGTCTTTTTTTACGTCTATCTTTACATTTTGGAGTACGGTGGCATTTTGCAGCGGCTGTGGGCTGGGGAACCAGGGGAAATTTGAATATAACATAATCCAAGTATTGAAACCCTACGACTAAGTGTAAGTTCCCTCGTAATACAAAATAGAGAATACAAAGTAAAATGAATCTTCGTGTACTTTATCTGCCTGAAGCGTCTATGCCGCAAAATTATCCCGATTTGGAATTAAACAATAATATGCTTGACTCTCCTTGCACAACCTAACTAATCTCGTAACCCGCTCATTACTAAGCACACACCAGACCCTTACTACAGTCAGCAGGCGGAGATGGCGGAGGAGGTAAAGCCCCCACGACGACTCTGCTTTCGCTCTGTTTTGTTAATGTTTCTCTGGAAGAAACAGGTCGCCGGCAGGTGGAGCACCCGACACTCGGACGAGACTGGCAGCCTTTGCTGGAACCCCGGTGCTCTGTATGACCGGCGACACAGCAAACAGCGAAAAGAGTCCCGGCTCCGGCCATGCTTCTGCTCGCTGCTTTTCATCGCATAAAAGTCGTGCACTGGCGTGGGACTCGATACTTCGCGACATCACATTGCCGTATTTGGCGAGTGGGGCGCCGAATCGGGCAGTTAATTAGGAAAGGCGAACAGTAATGAAACACATTCCCTCCCGCTCCTCGCTCTAGGCTGCTCCTGCGCGTTATCGTTATCTTCATCCAGTAGAATAAGCAAATTCCATTAGTAAGTCCGGCAGAGCTCTCCACAACATACCGTCAGTGGGGGACGAGCGAACGGCCGGCCGGAGCCTCCCGGGGCCCCGCACCCGCCAACCGGAGACGCCGCTCTCTCCGCCTCCACTCTTCCCCAAAACCCCTTTTCTTCCCGCACCTCGCTCTCCTCGCTCCCTCTGCACCTCTCTCTCCGCCGTACAAAAACACATCATGCCTCGCTTCGTAGGTGCTCTCGACACCGGCACGACCTCCACCAGGTACGCTTTGCCGCTTGCTGCCGCGGCGGCGGCCGCTTGTGCCGCCGCTGCTGCTGCTGCCGCCACCACGTGCTAACACCTCGCAGATTCATCGTCTTTGACGACGAGGGAACCCCCTACGCCACTCACCAAATCGAGTTCGCGCAATCTTATCCGTTTGCTGGGTACGTCTTCTTGTGCTTCCTCGGCTGCCGCATTCTTTTCTGCGCTGCTGCCGTCGTTCTGACCGCTGACTTACGCTCTTTGTTCTCCGCAGATGGCACGAGCAGAACCCGTTCGAGATCATCCAGAGCGCACATGAATGCATCAACGGTGCCGTCGCCGAGTTCGTAGCGAAGGGCTACAAGGCGTCTGATATCGAGGCTATCGGAATCACCAACCAGCGCGAAACCACCGTATGCTGCTCCTTGTTTCTTTCCGAGAACCTAATCGAAGACAACTGCTAACCTCGCCACAGGTCGTCTGGGACTCCGAGACCGGCAAGCCGCTCTACAACGCAATTGCCTGGCCGGACACCCGCACTGCGCGTCTCGTGCACGCCTTCAAAGCAAAGCCCGATGCCGACAAGGTCGTGCCTATCTCTGGCCTTCCTCTCTCGACCTACCCTTCCGCCATCAAACTCGTCTGGCTCCTGCAAAACATCCCAGCCGTGGCCGAAGCGCACACGGCTGGCAAGCTCATGTTTGGTACCGTCGACACCTGGCTAGTGTACAACCTCACCGGTCGCAAGAAGTACGTCACTGACTCGACTAATGCCTCCCGTACACTGTTCCTCAATATCAACACTCTTAAATACGATGATTTCCTCATCGATTTCTTCGGCGTTCGAGGTGTCCAATTCCCCGAACTCATTTGCTCCTCTGATGACACTGCATTTGGAGTCATCGCCGAAGGCGCAAATATCCTTGCTGGCGTCCCTATCTGTTCCTGTCTAGGCGATCAATCTGCCGCTCTCGTGGGTCAAAAGGCATTCCAAGTTGGTATGGGCAAAAACACATACGGAACTGGCCTCTTTTTGCTCTACAACACCGGCACAAAGCCTGTATTCTCCAAAAATGGCCTTCTTACTACTGTCGGTTATCACTTTAAGGACGCCGAACCAGTGTATGCTCTTGAGGGTTCAATCGCTGTCGGTGGATCGGCTGTTAAGTTCCTCCGCGACAACCTCAACCTTATCTCTGATTCGGATGAGATTGGCCAACTTGCTGCTACTGTCCCTGATACCGGCGGCGTTATCTTTGTCACTGCGTTTTCGGGACTTTTCGCTCCTTACTGGATTGATGATGCTCAAGGTACAATCTATGGAATCACGAATTATACAAAGCGCGAACATATTGCGCGTGCGACTATCGAAGCTACCTGCTATCAAACTCGCGCTGTCCTTGACGCTATGCAGAAAGATTCTGGATATGAATTAAAAACGTTAAAGGTTGACGGTGGAATGTCAAATTCGGATGTTTGCATGCAGATTCAAGCTGATATTATCGGAATCGATGTCGTCCGTCCTAGTTACCGTGAAACCACTGCGTTGGGTGCGGCTATCGCGGCTGGTCTTGCAATTGGAATTTGGAAAGGTCTTGATGATCTTGAGAAAGTCAACTCAAAGGGAGAGACTACGTTCACATCTGTGATTACAGAAAAGAAGAAGGAGAAGATGTACCATCTTTGGGAGAGAGCTGTCGAGCGCTGCGCAGGATGGGTTGAGGATATTGATGAAGATGAGGAATTACTTTCGGAAGAGAAAAGACTTGAGAGTTCTGTTTCGCTTTCACTACTAAAATAATTTTATTTTTATACATATATGTATATAGGTTGTGTGTACTACTAGTTTCGTTTTGAATGCAACCTCGCTTTTAATTTTTTTATCTTCCTTATTCTGCTACACCGGAGCAGGAGTCCATGCAGTCTTGTAGTCTCCATCCCCGATTTTCATCTCCCAAACCCATCTTTCCTGTCCATCTATAAAAAGCCGGTAAGTGACCTTCACGCTCTTATCATCCTCAAGTTCGACTTCAACTTTTCCAACTTTGGAATTACCATGCGGTAAGTACATAATCGTCACATCTTCTTCATCGACTTGATAATGTGTCCTGATTGGAATATAAAACTGACTAAATGGACTCGTCGAAAACTCATATACGTCTTTCTCAATAATGCCATCCGGAGATGGGAATTTAATCGCTGCAGCTTCATGACGATCTCCCGATAAGATGATAACTCCACCACCAGCAGTATCCCACATCCAATTCAGAATCTGTTTTCGCTCATGTAAATACCCTGCCCAAGTATCTGTCGTATCAACTCCCGAGTTCCAATTCTTTGTAAACGGAATCGATGAGATTACAAACTTGATTGGCGCATTTCGATGTAAGGCCAGCCATGCATGAAAATCTGAAAGTTGCTGTGCGCCAAGCATTGTCTTTTGACTGTTATCTTGCGCATGCTTAAGCGATCGATAAGTACGAGTGTCAAGTAAAAAGAATGGAATTCCTTGTCTCTCAAATGCGTAATATGTTGAGTTTGCGCGGACTGCTTCAGGATTTCCTGCATCTTGATAAATTTTCCAAGCATCAATTGCAGGCTTATACAATTCCAATGAAGAAGGATCATAATCATTAATAATCTCATGATCATCAAAAACGTGCATTACTGGTAATGTGTTCCATTGTAGCCGCTTAAGATCAGCATAAACTTGCCGATAATGACGACGATATGATTCAGTTGTTTTTCCCATAAGTTTCGGAACATCAGCGTAGGTGAAATCTCCTAAAAAGAGAAAGAAATTGACTGTTGGGCGGAGAAAATCATTGATTCGATAGCCGTGAATTGTTAATGGGTTTTCGAATGGGTTATATGGAACCCGTCTGCATCAATCAGCACACATACACAAAGCTCACATACTAAAAAAAATAATACTCACGCTTTAATGCAAGATGACACGAGAAAACTAAATTTGCCACTCCGATCACTCTCAACCGGCGCCGTAACAAAAGATGAGTTTAATCCCGGTAGAGAGTACACATATCTAGCGGACGGCCTCAAATCGCTCAATACGACTTTTGCAGTGTAATCATCATCTTCAAGTAATTTACTATCAGATATAATATATTCAGACCAGGAATCATCCCATTTTCCAAATTCACTCCTAGTCGCGGTTGAAAATTCAGCAGACACGTTGAAGAGCGAGATTGGAACTTGTTTGTACCGCATAATAACTGGTTCTGAAAATGGATCACGCACGACAAAGTGCGCTGAATTTGATGATACATATCCGATTCTTGAAAATACAAGACCGAAAGCAGGAACGACTTTAAAAGAAGTATAAATCAAGTCAACAGCGAAAAGGATAATGCTCAGATTAGCAAAGAGCGTGAACAAGGTGAGATATGGTCTATCGACGCAGGGTATACCAACCAAGATCTTCCAGGCAGGAATTCTGTTTTGATCAGGATTCTCATTGATTTGATTATTGAATGTGATTATAAAGGAAGTGAGGTAGATTGCAAAGAGAGAATAGAGAACATTTGGGATCGCGCTAGATGGAATCTGCGATGGACAAACGTTAACCAGGGTGATTAACCACAACAAAGAAAAGATCATCAACACACCCAACGTAAAAAAACATATCCAACGAATCTGAGAGCTAACGATGAGAAAATACAGAGAATTTCCGGCGTGCTTAGGCTCATTATGAGTTTCTTGAATGCGGGATCTGTAACGGACTGTTTAGGGAATAACAAACAAAATTACTGAGGAATGGAATTGGGAGTTAATAAACTCTAATCTCTCTATCTATATCGTCGCCGATTAGGCAGCCCATGATGACCTCAGCCCTGGTGACTGCAACAAAAATGGCTTCATCAGCTGCTATACAAATGAATTCAACAGTCGTTGGAGCTTTGGCTTGCCAAGTCGATTCTTACTTGAAAACATATGAAACTACAGTTGTCTCGTGCCGCGAGGTAGAGCAACCCAAGCCTACTAAAGGCAAAGCACTCAAGAAATCTGACCAAGAGAACAAGATTGAATATGAACTTGAATTGAAAGATACAATTTTATTTCCTGAAGGTTTGCTAATCGAAATTTTTTGTTCTCCTGCGTCGCATCATTGCTAACAGCGGTCCAAGGAGGCGGACAACCTTCCGATTCTGGACTAATCAGGACTTCCGACTCCGCAATCCCAGTCCTTGCAATTCGCAGAGCACTCCTCACTGCTCTGCACAAAGTCCCGGTTCCAGTTGCGCCTGCGACTCCTGTGGTGCTCGAAATCGACTGGGCTCGCAGATTTGATCATATGCAGCAGCACTCTGGTCAACATCTTATCTCGGCCATTCTCGATACAATGCAGATTCCCACTCTGGCGTGGAATCTCGGTGAGAAATTCTCATATGTTGAGCTACCTCGAAAACTTTCAGATGAAGAGGTTCAAGCGGTTGAAGATCGCTGTAATGAAGTAATTCGTCAGGCACTTACTATCTGGGTTGAAGTTCCACATAAAGATCTCGTCAAGAAAGATAAACTACCAGATGACTACGACGCTGAACGTGGAATCCTCCGGGTTGTTCATATTGGCGATTTAGACGCTAATCCGTGCTGTGGAACGCATTTATCAAACACTCGTGAAATGAATGCGATTTCATTACTTCATCAAGTTCCGAATAAAGGTACAAATAGTCGACTTTACTTTTTAATCGGTGAGCGTGTGCGCAAGTACGCGAATGAGAATCATGCTTTAGTTCGCAGACTAAACGCAAAATTGTCATGCCAAACAGATGAAATTGAAACTAAAGTCGCGCGTTTGGAAAGTCTGCTTAAAGATTCGCTGAAGCGTGAAAAGATGTGGATGACCGAAGTCATTGCTTCTGAAGCTGCACAAGTCAAATCCTCGCTTGAATCCGAGAAGAAAGCACTTGTTTATCGTCCTGACGTTGGTTTAGATTATCTTACTGCTCTTGCTGCTGAAATTAAAGAAGTTAAAGCCGGCGTGTTAGTGCTCGTGGCTGGAGCTGTTAAGCAGGCGGGTGCATTGATAGTACTAGGTCCTGGTGCTGATATAGTCGCTGCAAAGATTAAAGATGAGGGAATTGTCAAGAACTTGAAGGGCGGCGGAAAGGGTGTCAAGTGGCAAGGAAAAGTGGCAGAGTGGGAAAAGGGGGAACCGGATGCTCTGAGCCAGTTTTTTGATAGACTAGAGATTTAGACATGTTTTTGAGATATGTACATTTAACTATTAATGATTTTAGAATACAGTTATATATACAATTAAATTAAGGATAGTTCAATCTAGGATCCTTATGCTGCCGCCATTTCCTACGAGCATCATTACTCGCACCATATCGATATCCGACTTTTCCTGTCTTTGCCGGTACAGCAACCCACAATTTCTTATCAGACTTCTTAACCGAAGCAAATTTATGCTTCCAGTCTTGAATAGCCTTGGGTAAATCCTCTGGCTGCACGTTTTCGAATGAGACACGAGCTGTATTAAATTCCTTCGCTTTCTGAATATAAAAATCAGAAGTCTGGATACCAAGTATCTTAGCAGCATCTTCAGATGCAAATTCTTGATCTTCTGGCATAAGAGCAAAGATCTGCATCGAAGCTTTCCGTGGCTCAACAAATTCATCAACATTCTGCCCATCCGAAACATCGAAAACCACACTAGTCGAGCCATCTTGTTTATTGCTAACGGCACGTTCAAGATCAATTGCCTCGTCATGCTCTTTGAAACTTGGATTTTCCATGTTTGCGTGAGTGAATGGGAACATTTTACTCATTCGGCTGCCAAAGCGCTCCATGTCATCTGTTATTTTGTCCTGTAAATCTCTTGTTAGCACTGGTCGAATAAAAAGTACGACTTCTGAGATAAACGGGAAAACGATCAGGAAATATTATGCGTTCTAACCATGTAATAGGTCTTCAAGACTAATCGAATTTTTACATATGTCTCATCATATAGTCTCCCGTCAAGTCATTACAGTATATCTACATACCTCAGCTTTCATTTGCTCCTCAATTTGAGAAAGCTTGATAATGGCTTCGATACGTTCTTTCTTGACGCCATAATGCGAGCTCATCTCAATAATACTCTCACCACGACTATAGGCCTTGATGATGGACTCCTTCACTCTGTCGGACAACATCAATGCCGAGGTGACGTACGGGTTTTGGGGGAACGGCTGGAGTTGGTCGGTTCTCTGAATAGGACGAGGCTTGTCGCCGAAGGCCTCCGATTTGAACGAACTGGAGCCCTCGCCCGGCAGCTCAGGTTTCTCGACATTAAGCACGCGGCGACCGGGACCGCTGATTTGCCTCTGAGCGATTGAGTTGTATTTCTTTGCCTCTTGCTCGCGCTCGCGCTTCGTCGTCGAGGGAAGAAACTTTGGAACGTTGTTCCACGGAGCATAGCACCAGTAATTTGTGTAGTAGTCGCCATTCATCTGGCGCTCGCCGAAGAAAGTGACCATATGCGAGCGCGGGATGGTGTGTTTGTCAATCGCGGGTGAGCGCTGAGTGAGATATGCGTCTTTCGGGAGGTTGGAAGCCCAGCGCCGCTGCTGCCGCTGCTGCAGCAGTCGCTGCGGTAACCGCAGCTGTATCCAGGGCCGATGCATGGGTAATTGTGTGCTGCGACGGAGAGGAGGAGCAGGAAGACGAAAAGTAGAGATAAAAAGTTATTCGAGGCGCGGCACAAGTGTCGTGGCGCCGAGTGCACCGATCAAGTATAAAAACGCGCCTCTACTCCGCCGGCTCCTCTTTTTCCCCTTTTTTCTCTTTAATGACCTTCCGACGTTTTAACGTTAGAACCATGATGAAAACACACGCGTTGGTTATCGGATCTGCGGTACTACAAGCACGTCGTGTTTGCCTGGACCTTATGCAATTGACGACGGCGTTCGGCGCAAACTTCTTGTTACGTTTAAGGACGCTTTTGTGTACTTTCTGATCCTCTTTGCTTTATTTCGTCGGAAGTCATTGGTTGGCTGCTTTTCCGGTGGTGACGATGCCGTTGCCATGGTGTAGACTATGTTGTGCTGTGTCGCTGCATCCGTTTGGACTGTAAGATAAATTTGTGTAGACAAGTAGAACAAAACCACATCTTCCTAATCCAATGACGGATATGCTGACTCAGATATTAATCACTGACTGCGGCTCATCACTGCGCTGGGGTTGGCTGCACACTTCGGGATTGGAGCAGATTACAGACTGCAAGCACTCCTTCACCGAACACCTGACGAAGCAGAGCGAATAGCACCCTATCGGATCCGAGGTTGGATGACATGTCTTTGCTCTCGACCATTCGCAGCAAAGCCGCGGCTCTGACGCTCTTCGACGCGCCAAAGACTGAACCGCGGCCGTCTCGCGATGAGATCTTCCAGCAGACCTTTCGCCTGCCTCCAGACGCTGTCCTCGAAGCTGCCATCTCGATAGAGCTCTCGCTGGATCCTTCGTCGTCGATCTTCTTTGCCGGAAAACTCATGCTCTCGCAGGCGTTTCTAGTGTTTGAGTCTTTGGACCAGCGAGCCTGCTCCTTCGTAATCCCGCTCCTTGCTATGAAGCGTGTCGAGCGTGTCGCGGCAAAGACCTATCTCTTTGCGCTCTACATCGAAACCATCCACGGCCGGAAGCTTAATCTCCAATTTATTGGTCTGAGAACCCAGATCGAGGATTTCTGTGGCCGGCTAAAAGCGAATTTGCGCGCAAACATGTCCCGAATGCGTCTCTTACGTGACTTTCTCCCGACCCTATTCTCTGAGTACATGCTCGCAGATCTCGCTGGAAAGCATCATCAACAGCAAAATCACAACAGAGAACAACCTGCTGGTGGTTTAGGTCAACTCTTCAAGTATCCAGGTGACGCGCGTAAACTGCGTGACAAGTCAAAACTGCGTCTTTGGGTTGAATACATGCGCGACCACGGCCGCAATCTAGATCTCGTTCGTCTGCCGACATTCCAAAAATTGATCCGTGTCGGATTACCAAATGTTCTTCGCGGTGAAATTTGGGAATTGACCTCAGGTTCAATATTTTTGCGTCTTGCGAATCCAAAGCTATATGATAGCTTGCAGAAGGAATATGCTGGCCGTACCTCACTTGCAATCGAAGAGATCGAGAAAGATCTTAACCGATCTCTGCCGGAATACCCGGCCTATCAATCTGAAGAAGGAATTGAGCGTTTAAGAAGGGTGTTGACGATGTATAGTTGGCGGAATGAATCGGTTGGATATTGCCAAGCCATGAACATCGTCGTCGCTGCTTTACTCATGTATGTATTTCTTTATTACTCTTTATCACTTTGCATCACTGCTAACGGCACTCTAGTTATATGAGCGAAGAGCAGGCGTTTTGGTGTTTGTCGATGCTTTGCGATCATTTAGTTCCCGGCTACTACTCTCAGACAATGTACGGCACTCTTCTTGACCAACGTGTCTTTGAAGCACTCGTCGAAAAGACAATGCCAATCCTCTGGGAGCACCTTGTCAAATCTGATATCCAACTCTCGGTCGTGTCTTTACCTTGGTTTCTGTCGCTTTATGTAAACTCGATGCCTCTCACCTTTGCTTTCCGCATCCTCGACGTCTTCTTCCTCGAAGGTCCCAAAGTTCTTTTCCAAATCGGCCTCGCTATCCTTCGTATTAATGGCGAAGAACTTCTCGATGTCAATGACGACGGTTCGTTTATCTCAATCTTGAAAGACTACTTTACGCGATTAGGCGATTCTGCTCATCCGACTTCGCAAAACGAGAAACTCCGCGAAGTAACAAAATTTCAAGAATTAATGGTGGTTGCATTCCGCGAATTTTCCGTAATCACTGATGATATAATTTCTGAACAGCGACGCAAACATAAATCTCATGTCCTCGACGGGATCGAGAATTTTGCAAAGCGCACTCAACTTCGAAATTTACACAAGACTGGCAAATTAGTACCAGAAGATTTGTCAAATGTTTATGATCGCTTCTTTCAAGCCTTACAATCTTCAAGATTAGGATTAGGACCGACGAAGACGTATATGGATATTGATACATTTCAACTGTTTATGCAAGGAATAGCAACGTGGGCAGTTGAGCCGCATGATTTCTTATCTCGGATATTTCATAGATGGGATACCGAACTTCGCGGAGGTCTTTCGCTTCAAGATATAGTTACAGGTTTAGGAGCAATTAAGCAGGAAGATATCATGAGCTCAATGGCGTACTATTTTGAACTCTATGATGAGGATGGAGATGGTAAAGTAGATCGAGAAGGAATTCTACAAATGTCGGAAGGATTGCTATTTATCACTCGCAATCTTACTCCCCGTATCGTACCTGAGTCGACTGCTGATGGATCAGGATCACCAAATGATGGTCAGACAACTTCTCCTAATGGCACCTCACCATCTCCCTCACCTCCTACACAACTTCCCACCTACGATTATTTGTCATCAGTATCAGCTTTTATCCAACGAGCGTTTGAATACGCAACCCCAGACGATCTTCCTCTTTCAGCACAATTAATCGATGCACCAACTGCGAAAGCGAACGCAGCTCTAGATCCAAATCATCCTTTACACATTACACTTCCGACTTTCCGAATGGTTGTTCTTGCTGATGAAGCACTTGAGCGATTCTTTGCTCATGATTTCGCAGATTCGATCAAACTAACGCCTGCTAAAGGTGCGATTAGACAAAAAGGTACTTTGCGTGATCTATTTGATAGCTTGGTATCAGATAGCGTACGCGTTGCAGGTGAAGTTAAGCGGAGGATTGATGAGATGGAGCGACAAGCGAGAGAACAGCAAGCGCGAGAGGATGCGATGGCAATGCGAGCTGCAGCTGCTCAAGGTGAGAGTTTACATGTTCAGCAACAAATCTTGCTTAAGCGACAGCAACAGCAGGAGCATCTACAGCAACAGAAAGCAGATGAAGACGATGATGAAGAGGCGGATTTGGACGAGCTGGAAGGTTTGGGCATTGAAGTACCGAAAGCGAAGGTCGACGTCGCAGTTGACAAGCTCGAGGAGTAGATCAGGATAGCTGTCGTCTTAGGTTATTTAATAATGTTAACATATAAAGAAATTAAAGAGAATGCGCTGGAGCTTTTAATGCGGGTTTTCGTTTGTGATATTTCCATTTTTTTTATTGTACTTGTTCTGGCCTTTGTTTGCGTTTTTGTTTTTTTTTGCGGGCTATTTTAAAATACAATGGGAGAAAATATACTAAACATTTAAACTGTACAAAGCAGAAATAAACCAACCAGAACCAATTACATAGACTTCAAATCAATCACACGAAGAAATAAACCTCTTTTAATATTCGCGCCGGAGAAACCACGCCACCCACCAACTTATAATACCTAAACAAAATGACATTCCTAACGCCATAACTGTAGATGAAGGCGACAACGTCGCCGTCAATGCTTTCCGTGCATCAAAGTTAAACCTTCGCAAACCTAGTAACCGAGCTGTACCATTTACATGCGCAGTAGGCTGTGGATTCATGATTGAGGAAGATGAAACCTGCTCAGATTTCCTCATATCAGACAATACAGCATTTTTATCAAGTAATATCAAGCTGCCATCCAAACCATCATCCCCATGCTGCATTTGCTGCGCATCGCTTTTATTAGATGATAAAGCACCACGTAATACACCTGGTAATTGAGCTAATTTTCTAGTAGTACTTCGTCTCTCTCTCTCAGCTCTCGCAAGTCTTGCTCTTCGTTCTTTCGCTTCTCTAGCCCGTTGCTTTTCTAGCCTTTCTCGCTCTTTAGCAGCTCGAGCATTACTTTCGGTAATTTGCTTAGTAAGCACTGCTTCTAATGCATCATAGCTTGCGCGCTCATGAACTTCATTGAGTTCAATATAATCATATTCTTCTTCATAACTGTATTTTCGTCTTCGCGCTGGTAAAGATGAAGTTCGCGTTCTAGATTCTGGACGACGGCGACGTCTATGAATAGTTTGAGGTGACGAATCTCTTTGTATGGGTAATTTTTCATTGAGATGATCGCCATCTTCGCCTGTCGTTGCCGCGGAAACCCTGGCGTGTTCGGATTGTAGGGTTAACGTCTTGAGAACAGAGTAGTCCGATATTGAATTCCAAACTGGCAAAAGTGTATGAGGTGGATACTGAGAGTGTAAAGCCAAGGCTCTAGAAATCGCATCATTAATCGCAATAGGTAAAGGTTGAGGGAATCGAGATATGGTAGCTTCGAGCATTTGCGCGTCTTCTTTATCAAATGCGAGTAACTCATCACGACGACTGATAAGAATGACGGAATAAAGATAGATTGGCATTGCCATATCATCTGCTGCAAAGAAAAAATCGTAAAGAAGTGTAATGTCTGGATATTGCTCCATTACATGAGCATAGAGAGTAAGGATTGTGGCGAGGGCGTAGTGAGGTCGAGTGTACTCGAGTACGCTAGCGACTGGACGATCGATGAATGCTAGAAGCGGTGGTATCAGTCGCAAATGATCTACTGATGCTTCCAAATGTGGCATCATAAAATCGCGAAGACGCGTAAGGGCCAAATATTCAAGAATAGGGACCGCTCTCCGTCTGCCAAAGACAAGATAGAGAACTTGAGCTATATCATGAAAACCTTGAAAATACGAGAGCTGTGGATGAAGACGAAGAACTTGGACAATGAGATCACATAGCTCGTTACGATCTGCGCTAAGTAAATCTTCTGAGGTGTCGGGGTAGAAGTGAAATGCGCGGTCGGTGTCGAGCTTGACTTGACTCTCCTCTGGATGAGGAGCAAGGGCTGATTTCCAGTCTGGATCAACGAAAGCGTCGGCGTCGCAGCCGAGTAGCAAAGGCCCTACCGCGCCAGTCAGCATAAAGTTCTCGCACAGTGCAAGGAAAACGAAAACACACAAGCCAGTCTACGAATCGAGTCGGTCAGTAGGCCACCTTTACTTCGGGCAAGCCGAACAAGCGCAGCACGATCACGATTCGCGATTGCGCTCGTAATCAGGGCTTCTTTCGTCTGTCGCGGCTCCTTCTCTCGCGCACTTCCTAATCTCGGCGATGGGAATATATTAGAGACCAGCAGTGGCGGGTCCATGGCTTGTTGAGTTACAACTAATGCGCTGGAGATGCCTCGAGAACGCAGCAGCGGATGCGATGACGTGGGGGCAAAATTATGAAACGCCCTAATCGGGTCTGAAATGGGGTTTGACGCTGATTAGATGAGCAGAAGCGCATCGCGATCTTCTTCTGTCTTCCTTCTGCAACCGGCCTCTTTCCTATATAATACTATCTCCTTCCTCATCTTCTCTGACTTCCTCACAGCAGTCCGCAGCTCAGTCCGATGTCGGTCGCGATCGCAGACAATCTTCCGACGCCGCCGTCGCCGACAGAAGACCGCGCTCCCAAAGTCTCATCTCCTCACCCGAACCTGCCTCTCAATGACGGCAAGTTCCATCTTCTGCTTGCGGCTTCCGGCTCAGTGGCTTCAATAAAAGTCCCTCTTATCGTCGAGAAACTCTACAGAATTTACGAGCCCTCCCGAATCTCGATCCAGATCGTGGTGACGGCCTCGGCCGAGCGATTCTTGCCTGCTGCTGATAAGCCGCTCCCAGCGTCAATCAAGCTCTGGCGCGATGAAGACGAATGGTCGAATTGGAGCGATAGGTCGGATCCAATTATCCATATAGAACTCAGAAGATGGGCGCATTTGCTTCTTGTCGCTCCTTTATCTGCAAATACTCTCGCAAAGATCGCTGGTGGCTTGTGCGATAACTTGCTAACCTCTACCGTCCGCGCATGGAACCCCGCAGTACCGATTCTTCTCGCTCCGGCAATGAATACGTATATGTACACAAATCCAATCACGAAGCGCCATTTACGCATCATCGAAGAAGAAATGGAGTGGATCGAGGTGTTGAAACCAGTAGAGAAAGTTCTCGCATGTGGAGATATTGGTATGGGCGGTATGCGTGAATGGTCAGACATAGTTGAGATTGTGGTTAGTCGATTTCCGCCTCAATCGTTTCCTCGAAAGAGTGAGCAACCGATCGTGGATCATAATGGATTGACTCATGAGAAACTGAGGCATTTGGCTCATGTTGAGCAGACTGGTCACATCAGATTTGAGGACGAGCTAGAAGTTGAGAGTAATGCCTCTGAAACTGGAAGCGATGGTCGGACACATGTGCTCAAGGAGTCTCATACTGCTGGCTAGTAGTACGTTGTTGAATGGGATGGTTGTTATTCTTGCTATTGTACACAATTTTTAGACTTAGGTTATTGGTGTTTCGGGGTTATCGTTTCTAGCTCGTGTTTTGTTATAAATCAAATTTGACATTAATCACAACTTAGACGCCGCTCTCATATAAGAAGTCTCTAAATCTCCCTTCCGATCCCTCAATAATCGTCTGAGGATCTTACCCGAGGGACTCTTTGGAATCTCGTTAATAACGACGACGCCTCCATACAGTCGTTTATGCTTTGCAACGCGCTCATCTACCCATCTATGAATAACCTCCGGATCACCTCCTTTCGATAAAACCACAAACGCGCGCGGCCGCTCCGTAGCCTCGGATTCTGACCAATGCCCAATAACCGCTGCATCAGCAACATCAGGATGCTTAAGAAGTAATGCCTCAAGTTCAGCAGGCGCAACTTGGAATCCTTTAGATTTTATTAATTCTTTTGCGCGGTCGACAATCTTATAATAGCCATCAGCATCGACAGAAGCGATATCACCTGTACGTAACCAGCCATCGCCAATTAACACTTCTCTGGTCGCACTTTCATTATTCAAGTATCCCATCATGACATTCGGACCGCGAATAAGTAATTCTCCAGGTCCACCACGAGCCACATCCACTAATGTCTCAGGATCAACTAATCGCGCCTCGGTATTCGGTACAAGCGATCCAATTGTACCGATCTTACTCTCGGGCCTATTCGTCGGCGTTGCATGCGTCACAGGACTCGTTTCCGTCGTTCCATATCCTTGGCAGATACAAACCCGACCTTCGCCTAATCGCATCGAGACTTGAGTTGCAAGCGACTCACTCAATGGAGCAGCACCACAGACGAGTACGCGAAGATGATCCTTGACGGTAGGGTACTTATCCAGCACTGGTGATTTTGCGAGCAATACCATAATAGGTGGCACCACATTTGCGTGCGAAATACGATAAACTTCAACCGCTTTAAGAAAGTCTTCAAAAACAAAATTCGGAAACACAACAAGTTGAGCACCAAGATAGGGAGTAATATAAAGATGAGTTTGAAGACCGTACATGTGCGTTTGTGGTAAAAATCCTGCGTAGATTCCGAATTGAGTAAAACTATGTTGTGCGTGAGCGATTGATTGCAAGATGTTATTCGCGAGATTAAAGTGTGAAGTCATGACACCTTTGAATTTACCAGTAGTTCCCGACGAAAAGCAGAGGTAAGCCAGAGTCTCATTTGAGGGCTTGTCGAGAGCTAAGGGATTTCCTTGGGGACCATCGCCAATCGAGAGATCGATGCTTGCCTGCTTCGTAAGTTCATTGAAGGAGACTACTGGAATGCTTCGTAACTTGGGACGGCATTCGGATGCGACAGTAAGCCATTGCCCGTCCATTGCAATGACGAGATCGGCGCCCGCGCTCTGCATTTGCTCGGTAAAGTCCCCGTGCATGTAAGCTGAGTTGACAGGACTAACAACGCCACCAGCCCAGAGAATTGCATGATGTAAAGCGCCGAGGTAGATATGATTAGGGATTAAGAGACCCACAACGAATCCACGCTTTACTCCAAATCGCTGCTTGAGGAAGACACAGAGTGCACGCACGAGGCGGAAATGGTCGGCGATTGAGACAGTCATTCCTGTTGCTGCGTCGGTCATTAAAGGCATGTGGCCTCTGTCAACGTGATAAGGAGATGACTGGAGGAGCTCTGGCAGGGAGCCGTAGAAGAGCGGAATGTCTGCAGTTGCGGAGCGGTAGATGATCATGGTGAATTGAAGCAGTTGGGCATATGCTATGTTGTGTTGTTGTATGCGTATATCTACATAACAACAGAATAGACAGAGAAAAGACAGAACAAGAGCAACTTTATGCGCGGAACCAGCGCGACTAGGAGCCTGTTTCCCCGCATTTTGTGTAATTTTGTATTTGCCTCTGCCGAAGCAGCATCAATCGATCCAAGCACTCGCCCCTTTATTGCTCTCCCAGCCAGCAATTTGTCAAATTAGCCATTAGCAGAGTCAACCAGCAAGAAGCAGTTAAAAAGCCACAGGAGCAAGATACGTGAGTGTACATATCTCTGTTCGACTGCCGAATATAAGGATATTCTACATACCCCTCGTCCTCCTTTATGCTTACACTGACGTCAGCCGTCCGGACCCCAATACCCCAATTTACCCTCCGCTTCCTCGGCCATCTCCCAATCCAGCCACGACACCTCCCGCCACTATATCGCTTTTATTCTTATATATCTACCAATTTTTTGATAATACCACACGATGACCGGTGCAAATTTCGCAAAATTCAGCAGTGCTGAAAATATGTCTGCGGTAAAGGCACGAATTACTGATTTCCGATTACGGGTTCGGCTCGCAATCGCAGCTTTCTCTGCGGATCCGAATGCCTACATCTGTCGGCAACTTCGACGAGCATCTTCTTCTGCAAAAGCGTTCAAGAATAAGGGTATCGAGACTGCGAAGGGTATTACTAGAGTTTGGCAATTTACTTGATCATAGCATGATGCGCTGCAGACTGGTCATGCCGAATCAGGTGGACTGCGAACTTATCAATATCAGAACTGTCGATGGCTGCTGCTGTTTATACTGACATACTGCTACTGTTTCTGTTCGATTGCTTTTGTGATTATTTGCTTTTAGTTGGAGTCTTTCGTTTATTTATGGGCTCTATTCTGATCAATACAGTAACATCTATTTGCCGTACTTGTAACAGCAAAATAGTACAATCTGTAAGCTATTTAAGGCTTTCTTCGTAGATACTCATTAGAATTTCAGTAAGTAGCATACCTTATTCCGTTAAACACTGCCTATACTCGAGGCTGTGTTAAGATGGGAATGAAAGATGCATTGCCTGTCTGGTCCGGTTGGGAACTTCATCAAACTCCCAGCGCCAAATTCTACGAGCCTGTCATATCTAGTCTCCCTTGTTTGGTCCAGGCGCATCAAACAGACACAAAAAAACATTAAACTACACTTTCTCACTCTTGATTAGTTTAACCAACGATTAATTCACATTCAAATATTATTTCTGATTTTTCGCTATTAAAGAATACGTCTCAAATAAGCGTCTACGGGTGCCCCCACAATGCGATAAGAAACGATAAAATTTCATTTAGATTTCATCTTATCTCTCTCCTCTTTTTCTCTTCTTCAACAGTAGATGGAAGTTTCCCTCTCAACCTCTCTCGATTCGCTCAAAGAGATCACATTTGGTTCTGTATGCTTTTCTATTTTATCTCTAAGCTAGCATTGCGAGGGAAGAACTGAAGGCTAATGATGAACAAATTAATAAGGCAGCCGGTATAGCGGGCAAATTATTCGAATACCCGTTCGATACCGTCAAAGTGCGTCTTCAATCACAGTCCGATGATGTTCCTCTGAAATTTCGTGGCCCATTAGACTGCTTTAAGCAGACATGGCGGAAAGAGGGTCTTCATGGTTTTTTTAGAGTATGGCTTCTCAAATCCACTTAGTTATGACTTGATAGTTGACATTGTAACTATCTAGGGCATCTCGTCACCATTAGCTGGTGCAGCGGCTGAGAACTCATCGCTTTTCTTCAGTGTAAGTATATTTCTACCTTGAATTTAATTTTTCCTTTTTTAACATTTTGCAGTACCGCCTAGCTCAAAAGAGTATCCGGTCCTTCTTCTATCCAACGTTACCCACCACAATCGACCTTCCAATGCCTGCCCTCCTCGCTTGTGGTGCAATCAGCGGTTCTTTCGCATCTTTCATCTTGACTCCAATCGAACTCATCAAATGCCAGATGCAAGTCCAGAATATGCGTCTATATGCTTCAGCACCGACGACCCCACGTCCACGAACTCACATAGCATCCAATGCTACCCCTGGGACTTTAAACCATTATCACCCTGTATCTGCAACTCCCTCTTCTTCCGCTGTCTCTTCTCGTGCCCTATCATATTCTGCTTCCACTGCAAATCCAGCCGGCGCAGTATCGCTTGTTCTTCAAGTTTATCGCGATCACGGATTATTAGGATTTTGGCGTGGTCAATTCGGTACTTTCCTTCGTGAGACGGGTGGAGGTGCGGCATGGTTCGGTGCTTATGAATACTTTGGATTGATTTTGCGGAATCGCAGACAGGCGTTATCATCTTCAGCGTCTCCCGAAAAGGCTATAACCAATGGAGGAATAGGAGACGCAGGCAATACGATGTCAGATTCAATGCTCGCCGGTGCTGCCGCAGGTATTTCATACAATCTCTCACTTTTCCCAGCTGATAGTATTAAATCTCGAATGCAAACAGATGCAGTTTTGGCAACAGGTAAAACCGAGACTATGGAGAAAGGATTTTGGACAGTGGGAAAGGAAATGTATAGAGCGGGAGGAATTGCAGTCTTTTACAGAGGCTGTGGAATGACAGTTTTGAGAAGTGCGCCTAGCAGCGCGATTATTTTCTTGACGTATGAGTATTTAAAGAAGACTTGGGCTTGAATTCGAGGCGACTCGTTAATGTCAACTAAAATAGATTTTGATACCATATTTTATCTACTAACCTCATTTATTTTTGATATTTTTTCACTCACTGCTGAGCGAAGCTGTTGGCGACGAAAGCCGAAATTGCTACTCCAGAGGTACACTCTTATGTTGACCTGGTCGTAGAAATGTATCCATTAATATAACTTATCAGAATGACGAGTACAAATTGTTCAGTATTCCTTGCGGTAGTAATCAAAACCTTGTTCTTCGGGCTTTCAGGAGGCAGCAAGTGATGAGTGGACTTAAGTCGGCTTTAATCCGGTATAAGGAAAATCATGCCTTAACTTTATATTGTTATTAACTCAAATTAATTAATTAAATACTTGATTTTGGTTAAAGTTGTAGTCTCCGGTTTCTCTGACGGTCCGTCGTAGTCGTCTGTGGGCAGGAGGCTCGGTCATACGCGTTGGCCTGCCATTCTTTCGAGTCAATCTTCGAGTTATAAAGGCCTAAGCTCGAGCTGCTGCATACTTATTAATCGATACGAATAAGACGTCTTGGGTGTCAAATTGGACTTCAGGAGGGAGACAGTAGTCTGATAAAAGGGCCTCCAGGTGAGTTTACTTTGACTCTTCGGGGGGTTTTCGCCTGGGGTCGGGGTTCGTATTCGTTCGTTTATGTAAACATAAGGTTGGGGTTCATCCCAATGACGAAAACCCTATGGCGATTTTGCGTTTATATGTGCGAGAGGGAACGTCGATCTAGTGGGACCTTGGATTTCGTTGTTGTTTTGTAGGCCTTTATTTTGTTAATCGGAAGTAACTCTCAGAAGCCATTCACAATTCAGTGCTCCTCGGACAGCGTTATCCTATCTATGCTGTGTCTGCATCTACAATCGGCTACATTCCCTAGCGCCAGGGATGACTCGACGGTCGTTCCACAGTATCAAGTACCGAAGCAACAGACGTGCAGTCCTCAACTAGAGAAAGCTTTAATTTTTCTGTTAGCTGCTCGTCCATATGCCTACCGTCATATTCGTGCCGATGATAATTTTAATTATGATAAATCATCTTGAGAAATCACGAACAAGAAATTAAAAGTTCTTATCGGGTTTAATCGCCAGAAAGCCAGTCGACGATCGTCTGGGGCATCCCCTTCGCAGACTACATTTCGAGTTTGCTTATCTGGGGGGAATAAGGTTTTCCTAGCCGAAGATCTCGGCCACCCGTGTCCTGTGCACTCATTGTTAGCTATCCCCACAAAGAACAGGCTTCCTTGTGGGCTTGGGTTAAAATTTACAACACGGGACGCAACTTATGATGCTTTTTGGACCCTTTTATGCACCACAGATGCATCTGAAGTTCGGAATTAGACGTCGTTGGTCAGCATTATCAATATCAATCGAGAGTCTCGACGGGTGAACTAATTGACAGCTATGGAACTGCATCCGCCCGTCCACGTTGCTGGCAGTGCTCATTCCCAATCTAAGATCTACTACTTTGCACCGCAAGAGCATAACGTAGTTGACAGCACCAATAACTTATCAGCTAGCTCGCGCTGCCTACCCCAAATGACTCTTCTGATCTAGCCCCCATTCATTCGGTGCTATCTCCTATCAATGATCTGGTTGACGTGACTCTGACCGGTAATGCACGACTGTACTGTACTGAGACTGAATCATGTATCTTTCTTAGCGGGCTTAGCGATCTGGTATCAGGTACCTAATACCGTCCAATCTTGTCGTTCTATACTGCGCGCACTATGAAATCCAAAGCCTATCAGTTGGCGGCCAAAAATATCTCACATGCTATCAATTCAACTCTCTTATAAATATAACTAGACTCCCTTCGCCAAGCAGCGCTTCGTCTCGCATTTCTCGCCAAGCAGGTTGTCCATCGACACACACTCCCCCATCCAACCTTCCACGAGCAATCAATGGCATTCGGGATCTTCCGATCAGGCCCAATTATCCCCGGAAACGGCGATGATGGAAGACCAGCGCCTGTACTTGAGTTACCTGAAGAATCTCGTGCTAGAAAAAGAACTACTGGCGAGAAGATTTTGATGCGTGTTTGGGATTCTTTTGGGAAATGTGGTGAAGAGAGAAGCTTTTTGTTAAAAATCGATGCCTTTTTATTGTAAGTTTTCTTACTTTTTTTGTATGACGAGATAATTAACAATTCCTTAGATTGTATATTGTTCTTTCATATCTGATCAAGACTCTCGACTCGACTAATATCAGTATGTATTCTCAATTCTAACTGCTGTATGCTCTACGCTAATCGTATACCAGGCAATGCCTACGTCTCTGGTATGAAAGAAGATTTAAGTCTCTACGGCAACGAGCTTAATCTTTTTTCAACATTTTATTCCGTTGGGTATTTTCTCGGTTCAGTTCCTTCACAATTTCTTATTAATCGAGTGAGACCTTCAATTGTGATCCCCTCTATTGAAATTGTTTGGAGTGCCGTTACTATGACTACCGCTGCTTGCCAATCTGCAAAGACTATTTATGTTGTACGATTATTGATGGGTCTTCTTGAAGCTGTATGTTTTCCCTCAATAGACTTTGCATTAACTGATCAGCTAATAAGTTGAAAATAGTCGATTTTTCCTAGTTTTAGTCATATTATCGGTAGTTGGTATACCCCTGAAGAGCTAGGAAAGCGTTATTCTCTTTTCTATATGGCTCAACCTCTGGCAAATATGTTCTCAGGATATATTCAAGCTGGTGTGTATACCTCAATGGATGGCTTGGGTGGACTTCAAGGCTGGAGGTGTGTACTATTCTCGTGATTGTCAACTTGTACTAGTATTAACGAGTGGCTTGTAGATGGCTTTTCATTATTGATGGAATTATATCAATTCCTATTGCATGCTACGGATTTATAGCCCTCCCAGATTATCCCAACAAATGCTACGCAATCTATCTCAATCCGCGAGAACTTCAGGTCGCAAATATCCGAATGCTACGTACAGGTAGAAAAGCCCCTGAGAAGATTACGAGGCAGAAATTCTTTGCCATGTTCAAAACTTGGCGTCCTTATGTCTTTCTTCCAATGTATAATTTTGCTTTGTTGGCGTATTACTTCAGTTATTTTAATCTTTGGTTGACGGCCCTCGATAGATATTCAGTACAGCAGATTAACGTTATTCCTACTGGCGGCTACGCCATGGCATTAGTTATGGGCTACGTTTTAGGTAATATTTCAGATATGATTGGAAAGCGATGGCCATGCTGGGCCTTTGTCATTGTCTTGCAATTTATAGGTTGCGTGATTCTAGCAGTCTGGCCTCCATCATTTGGTGCAAAAATGTTTGCATTTATAATTGGATTTATTGGATATGCTGGATTTCCCCTTATGCTAACTTGGTCGTCTGAAGCTTTCCAGGATGATCCAATGTCGAGAGGTGTACTAGTCGGCCTGGGAAATTCTGTTAATATGATTATTGGATTCTGGTGGTCGTTAGTTGTTTACCCAGCTGTTCAGGCACCTAATTACAAGGCTGGGTATAAAGTAATTAGCGCAGTAATCGGACTTCTTGCGATCTTTGTATGCCTATTCGGATATATGGTTAAACGTGAGCAAAAAATGAAAGGAATGGTGATTAATGCGTATGGATTAGCTGTTGATAAAGATCAGATGCAAGAAATGCTGGAACAGGAGTACGATATTGGAAATCGTAACGTAGAGGTAGCTGAGAGTGATGCGGAGTCTAATGAATTTGCGACGGAAAAGAAGAATGGCCCGAATGTTTCCTTGCAGGGAGTCCATGAGTTGGCATAGGTTGTATGGTATTATTTTGTACGACTTTTGAATGTCTAGCTCTCAAAAGCTATTATCCTTTTTTGGCTCTTGATTTACCTTGTCATGAATCCTCAAAGTCCTCTCGATCAAAGAAAAATGAGCCTCACAAAATGCGGCATCTAATAGAGCTTTATCGTCCGAACTTTATTGCATAGCGCTTGAGAGGTACGATAGCGCGAAATATATCTAGGAGATAAGTTTGCTGAGATCAAGAATATTATGCAGGTACCAGTAAATAATTTTGCGTTGATGGGAGATGCCAAACAAATAGTGATTGACGTGTTCAGCTGTGCTGCTATCCAAGTTTGTTTGGAAGTGTTGGAGCAAGTGGATTTGATAAGAAATTAAGCGAACTCCAAATGATGTCGCGGCCTACCGATCAGCCGGCCAGCCACATGTACAAGCAATCATTCAGCAAGATTTATTTTATAATCTATTAGTAAATTGATAATGAAGGTATTGGCGTCATTTATTATCATTAGTCCAGCAAAGACATGCAAACATTAATATTTCAAGCAACAGATAAATATGTCAGATATTCCTCCGATCTTGACAGAGCATAATCATTTCAACTATATGCATGCAATGCATCTCATCTCCAGCACTCGGTTTATTATTCGCAGTCTCGTTGTATCTCCAGTCGAAGAATCCATGATTCGACGTGAACTAATATATGCTGACGTACCAATCCCTTACATTGGACGAAATGAACCTGTAATTTCTGTTTTCTAAGCGTAAGAGAGTCGGTAACTGTTTCACTATCGCATGGTTGCTAAGATTTGATGACAATGTTTGAAGATAAGTTAGGGTATCAAGTGTAGTTTCTCGCTTCGGCGGCTCTGAATCTGGCTGCTTCGGCGGTGAATCAATCGAATAGGACCGCAGATAGAGGTGAGAAAAGATCGACCGGGGACTCGACACACCGACCGCCATTGGGGAGCAGCACACTCGCATCGGACGGCCAGCAAGCAAAGTGCCAGCAGCCAATTGCACGGTTCTTTGGCTACCGTCTTCGTTTGCTGTAGCCACATTGCCGAGAATATAGCTCCAAAGCCTGGCGCACACGTAGAGCATGAAATTACTGCTGTAGTGTTCCCGTTTTGCGCGCTTTCTACTACACCCAATACATTGCCTGCACATTCTGAGTCCTCAGATGTCTCATGCCGTAGCAACTAATTCACCTCGTGAAATAACTCGTGATACTGATTCATCCCGTTTTTTATGACCTGCATCTAAAGCTGCAGGTCGTCTTGCAATAAGTCACACTTGATGATGGGTACTAGCGGCCATGTCTTGTACATACACCTCCATATTAGCCCCGAGGTCCGGTACACCCACTTCAAACCGACTTCGTGAACCCGTTTTATGAGATAACCAGGAGTATCATGCCTACCACAATCTTAATAAATATGATTGTCAGGCGGTGTAGGCGGTGTATGTCTGACACGACGACAAACGCTATCGATTTGGGTAACGGTACTGCTTACATAGTCGAAAATGGAACGAGCGTTGAACAGCTATACGCGCAATTGCATGTAACCTGCTCTGGGAGATAGTGTTGATATAAAGATTATGGTACAAAACAACGGTTCCATCTCCATATGAGTAAGGACAATGCAGCAAGTCTCAACTTTGAATAAGAGGAATCAGTATTGGGGGCCGGGTTACAATATCGATCTGTAGGTAGGCGAGGCACTGCATCGAAGTACCCATATGAGTTTGAACGGCATGTTATACATTTAATACATCATGCACTATTATCCTGGTATGAATTCAGCGTCAACGATAACGTACAGCCGGACAAATCAGGTAGAGTACCCCCTGTTTTTTGGGCGAGACTACAAGCCGAAACTGGATATTTTCTAGATACTTATGAACAGGTTGATTATTGTGCGGCGTAATTAGTCACAAAAAGTATGAATTTCGCACCGACTTTTTACCGGTTCACACATTAAATCGAAAAGTCGGACCTATTCCTTTTTTCCGATGATGATGTATGGGCCTTCAATGTAGGCATCGCTATACAAGATCGTACTTTTCAAGCATGCGCATGCAATGCGTCTCATCTCGAGCACTTGGTTTGTTATCTGCAACCTTGTTGTATCTCTAGTCGAAGAATTATCTCTCCACGATTCAGATTGTTGATATAGCCCAACGGGGAAAATATAATTGACCAGTAACCCAGATATTGTCCTACTCATCTGCTCCTCGTCTGGTACAATCATCTATGTAAAGCAAAGAAATTCAAATTTTTACGTACAGATTTAGTTCCTCATTTGCATGATGACTTCGACGGTGATGGAAGACCACGACCATTTCCTTAATCACCTGAAGAATGCCGTCTTAGAGTTCGTGTTAAATCTGACCAAATATTAATGAAATTTGGGATCCGTGTGGAAAAAAAGGGTCAGTGGAGAAGCTTCTTATTAAAGACAATCAATTGTGTTTGACTGTTGGCGCGAAAACCAATGCTCATAGTGATGCTAGAGTAGGTTGTATATTATGTTGTCATGTTTGAAGACTCTTTATTAGAATGCATTTCCTCTCGTCTTAATCGCATCCAATTTTATAAGAAGTTAACTTACAAACATCAGACAATGCATCGTCAGCGGCAGGAAAGAGGAACCTGCCCTTTCGTTCCGCGAACTTAATTTATTCTCGGCATTTTACTCTGTCGGATAGATATTTCTTCTGATTAGTTCCATCACCAAATTTACTTATGAGTCAGACCATCGAGTGTGATCCCTACTATTGAAATTGTATGAAGTGTAGCTACTGCTACTACTGCTGTTTATCAGTATTTAAAGAGTCGAAGACTTTTTATGCCGTTGATGGGACTACACGAAGTTGTACGCCGTCTTTATTCTCATTTCAACAGGTGACGCCGATGTACGAGGTTTATCTTTCCTAATTTTAGTTTTATGATTGGACGTCGGTATGCTCCTGAAGAATTTACAAAAAATTGCTCTATGTGGTTCGCATACATGTTTTCGGGATATTCAAGTTGGTGCCTATACTTCAATGCAAGGAGTCTCATACGTCGGCGGTAAGTTCAGATATGCGCTTTGCGTACAGTGAATGAGTAATGATGATCCTGAATATGGACCTACATTATCGACAGAGCTATTTCAAAGTTGACTGCATATTACGGATACATAGCTCTTCAAGACTACCCCAACAAAACTGTTACTAGGGTTGCTCCCGATGAGTTCTCGTTCAAAGGACAGGATTCAGCTCGGACTATCTGCGATATTCAAATTGATTAGATAAAGTTTGTATACCATGTTCTCTTTGTGCTTGAAGCGTGGTTGCTAATGTAGATCCGAGGTCAGCCATCATGGCCTCTCGAGCAGCCAAAATATCAAGTCTCTTCAGCACTCGAGACGAACGATTTCGCGGCCAGTATTGACGAAAATATGCTAATGCATATTCAATTACAAATTAGCTGGAACAAGACAAACATATAGACTCAACTTAATGATGTTTTTGCCTACCGATTAAATGAGTTTTCGCAGAGTGGAGTTGAGATTGATTTTGAAAGGCGGTTGAAGTTCAATGCTTTTGAGTCGTTGGAGAGAGTACAGTTCGTATGTCATCCCCACCTTTTACAAAAAATGCCAATAGTTTATTGTGAATTTTCTAGGTTGCTGAGAGACTGGGTTTCCTCGAAACTGGCAAAGACGTAAATGATATTTTTAAATCATTCGATCAACGATTTATTTACGACTTCCTAGTCGGAGTCTATTCTGAACTTCACACATATTTAATCAACTGAAGAGTTTTCTCAAAAAAAAAATCCAGCTGCTCAATTTCGCTACTACTCAAATCGAAAGTTGGACTAAAGAAGCAGTTAATTCTGGTGGAAACGATTTTATTAGGCCACTTAACACTCGCGAACTTCATCCGAATACTACTCGCAAGTCACAAAGCGCTCGAGAAGCCACCAGAGTCAAATATTTTTCCAGAGTATGGAAATCATAGACACTATGACGAACCCTATCCTTGTTCCACTTAATAATCTAGCGCTCCTGCGCATGTATTTTCATTATTTAATCTTTTTAAAATATTTGGAAACTTGTTGAGCACGATGTTATTTCAAATGGCGGATATGCACTAACAATGGGAATTTTTTTATTAAGTAGTATATCAGACATTATTGGAATACAACTTCCGTGTTGAGTTTCTGTTCGTATATTAATGTTCATCTGATGCTTGATATTTTCCTAATGGCAAGGGCCGTTTGGCGCAAAAGTGTTCAAATTATCATGATTGGATTTATTGGTATAAATGGATCCCCGTTAATGTTAACGTAGTATTCGGGAAGCTTTTTCAAGATGATCCACAATCAGGAGGAGTTATGATTGGTATGGAAATTCAGTGAATGGTTATTGGATTTTGATGCTCATTGGTAGGGTATCCTGCAGTGCAAGCACCAACGAAGCAGGGAATGAATTTATTTCTGGACTCAGTTTAGTTTTCTGTGGCCATATTTTGGTATATGTGAACAACGATTGAATGGTAAGACTATTATTGAGTACAGGTTTGCAGCTGTAGCTGAGCATTTGTTTGGGAGAGCGGAAGTGCAATTTAGAGATAGGGGAGGGAGATGTAGACTTAAGATTGACTGTGGATGTTCAAAAAACTAATACCTGATTAGTCGTAAATTACTCTGCTAATATTATAGCATTATGATGAGGTTGAAGGTAAAAAAATCTTGTGATTTTCGATCTTGACGTGGGCCAACTTAATAGAGTCATGTGACTGCCGAGAGTCTGCCGGTGCGAGAGATGCTTTGAGGCGGATCTTATCGTCTTAATTCGTCTTCGCCGTTCTCTAAGTCGGAATTGGATTTTATTACTCTTATTTATTTACTCTGATTATTTTTTGTTTTTGATTCTGGCTTCTATTGCTGAATATGCACAATAATGACTCTCTCTCCGATCTCAGCATGCAGCTGAGGACTACTGCGCCTCTAAGAATCTCAAGCAGAAGACGTTCTAAACACTCTTCTGGCTCGAAGAAATGAATTGTTAGGCAATTCAGTCTTTTGATGAAAAGTCTACTAAGAACTGATATAACCATTTATAGCATCACAAAACCACCCCGTCTGCCATCAAATATTGCACGACCAATCAAGGTGTGGGTCCCTGGATCAAAATTTTCACACCTTCGCCTTTAACAGCCATATTAAATGCGTCTTCAGCATTCTCAAACTCAACACGATGCGTAATCAGCTTCTTGACATCCACCAAACCATTTGCAATCAATTGAACTGCAAGATTATAATCACCAGGGCCATATCTGAAACTTCCATAAGCTGTAAGTTCTTTGATAGTAAACTCAGCAATCGGAAAAGTAATTTCTGAGCGGCCCATACCTGCCTGCACGTATGAACCTCCACGATCCAGAACGTTAATGGCAGTGTTAACTGAGGCTTCAGCGCCCGACGCATCAATCGCAAATCCCAGAGACTTTCCATCTTGCATATTTTTAATTTTAGCAGCATTTTCAACTGTCGAATCTCCACGAATCGGAAGAAATGTATGCGTTGCGGCAAGAGAGAGAGCAAGCTCAAGGCGAGACTGGACCAGATCGACCGCCAGAATAGTTGTAGCTCCGAATGCTTTAGCGACTGCACAACAAAGCAGCCCCACCGGTCCAGCTCCAAACACGATGACCGACGCTCCCGGAGTAACTTTTGCGAGCTTAACGACGTGGACTGCAACTGACAATGGCTCCACCAAAGCACCCTCTTCCAAAGATACATTGTCTGGTAGCCTATGACAAAAATCTTCAGGAAGGACGTAGTATCGGCATAAAGTGCCGTCGTTCGGAGGAGTAGCAGCGAACTTCATGTCAATACATAAATTATAGCGGCCAGATTTACAATAATTACATACGCGACAACAAACTCCTGGTTCGAGGGCGACTCGATCACCGTCTTTCAGACCAGTCACATCGGGACCAACGTTAACAACTACACCTGCTGATTCGTGCCCAAGGACCATTGGTGCTTTAACAACGAAAGAATCAATAGCCCCGTGAGTGTAATAGTGCACGTCCGAACCACAAATGCCAGTTTGCTTTATCTCAACTAGAACATCTCTTGGCCCATTCAGTTCCGGAATCGGGCGTTCTTCAAATGAGACTGTTCCAACCCTGTGCAATACAAACGACGAATTCTGTTGTCAAACCAAGTCAGCGAAAACTACCCACCATAGACAAGGGTTTCTTCTTATAGACTTTAGTTCCAACTTACATTTCGTGGGATTGCCATTGGTCGATTCGAATAAGTGCCCTATCTTAAATATTCAAAGAAACCTAAGAATCTGCGTGAGATGTTTCGCAGTACACGAATTTGGAGAAGGAAAAGCTTTACGGTGAAGAAATTGGAACCACTTATAAAGTGTGAAACGAGAGCGCTGCCGTCCTGAAGATCCACGCTTCGGTAAGACAAAACCCTATGACTTCGATAAAGTCTTGGCAAAACGTATATTTCATCTGACAGACCATGGACTAGCCCTATATGGCTTAGTCTCGTCAATAAAGCTAACATCTTTGCATAGGGTTCGGAGATTAAGTCATACGGAAGGAAAGTTAAATGGACAAACCCAATCGAATATTTGGCGGCAGAATATATGGCCACTGTAAGGTACTAACGGATATTTTTCTATAATCAAATTAAAAGATTTTGAATCGTTTTTATCTCACATAAGTGAAATCCATGCAAAGGGTGTACTTTACCGCAACTTTTCACTTTGCTAATTTAGAGCGTAACTTTTGACAGTGCACAGTATCATTGCGGAGACTGATATATACATTAAATATATTGACAAGGAATATTACTACATGAGACATATGAGCATGAAATTTGAACAAAACGATCAAGTATTTGTTAATCAAACTATTATCCCTGCTGGTGGAGATATGCATAATGAAGAATTGGTATGCGAATCAAGTAGATAATCGGCCGCCTCAAGGTAGCCAGCAAGATGAGTGCCGACTGCAAGTTAGATCTTTCTCCATCTTATGATAAACCCCTATATTTCACATCAGTCAATTATGCAAGCAACGCTCAGTTCCTGAGGAATGTGTCGTCGCGCCAGTTGGATGACCGTATGCTTTTCGCAGATCCCAGGATGGCTCGGTCGAAGCAGAGATTTCCAGAATCACACAAAATACATCTCAAGAGAGCTAAAAGTCACCAATTTCTCGACAAGTTTTCGGATAGTACTCAGGAATGGGCTATGACTAGATCCTTGAAGCATTCCGCGTCTGGATTACTGAATCAATATTACCAGGAGACGCCGAGCTCCAGCATATTGTTTATCCGAATGCGCCGCCATGCTACTAATTTGGACGCGTCGACTATGCCGGATGCATCGATTTATGATATCAGAAGGAGCCAAGAGCCGTATATCCGGCAAGAGCGAGATATTATTGGATGAATAAGAGATAAAGGCCGGAAAAGGGAGAAACCATGATTTGCTAGACTATTAGTGATTATGACAAACAAACTTCCTCGCTTCTTCCAAAACGAGCAATATTGCATATTTATTGCATATAATATGATCAAAATGTACTATTAGGTCCATCTTATTTGAATTTTTAATAAGATTGTTATATAATTATCATATTTCTATAAATGATTGAGCAGTTTACGTTCAATGCCTAGAAGTCAGCTAACTAATACTGCAGGTACTAAATTTAAAAATATTATATTTCCTAACACGGAAGTGCTTCCGGGACTTTACCTGGGAGCTTATGGTTTAGCAATCGCGTCATTGGGCGCTAGAAGCGGGGCCGTAGAACTAAAGTCTAGCTAAGTTCGGACCCCGCACAACACCACTGTAGGCGAGCAGCACTTCAGCCATTAGGCGTGGCCGATAAGCGAGCGGCGCAGCACACCGCAATTGCGAGGAGCCTAACAGTGCAAGAAGATAATAGATTTACGATTTGTTTCTGGCCGCAATTGCAGAATATAGAAAGGCGGCTAGCCCTGTCGGAAGCGGCAGCATAATGAGAATACGCTTTCTTGCGACAGAATTCGATAGGCTAAGCACACGCATACAGCTAAAACTGATCAGAAGATGATACTTTGGCTGACAGAGACAGATTTGCTTTCGGACTGCTGTGCGTGGCGTTCGCGTGCAGTTCGCGCGCGCACTATCAAATTTCTCGCGGGCGATCGACAATGCTTCGCGAGCTGAGGCCACGGTCGAGACAGAACTGCTCGTGCTGGCCAGCAATTGTAGACGATGTCACCGTAGATTGGCCAGACCTGTACCTAGAGCAGTTCTGTAAGTGTGCGTTTTCGTGCCTTCTCTCCGTAGCCAGGCAATGAGATTCTTCTGCGATGCCAGCTGATGGAGAGTGAGTGGGAGCACTGTTTCGCCTCCGCGCCGTTGTGCAATCTGGATGTCCAATAGTCTATTTACAAGTGAGGGGCAGCCAAGACCCAAATCAGCCAAGCATCTGCAGCTGGACCAGAAAAGTTTGATTTTGAACACGACTTTTGACGGAGCCGGTGCCGCAACTTCCGAGCAACGTAGACCTGGTGGTACAAAAGAAACTGATCCGCCATTCCGGACGTCATCGCTTCTATATTGCGTCAACAAAAACTTCCACTTTGTTGATCATGGAAGGCAAGGCCTCAGCCCTTTCAGGGCAAAATGCTCACCTCGCACAGCGAACCCTTGCTCTCGCTGCCGAACAGAATACCAATCTCAGCTGGGTCGAGAGAACACTGAGACCAAAGAAAATTAGTGCCAGATATCCTATCAAAGGAAATGCATTACTTTTCGCTACTTGTGCCTTCGGCAGCTTGGGCGACTCTCTTTTTGGTTATAACTCTGGTATGTGCGAATAGGGTTTTTCGTCTCTGCGCGCAAAAGTTCAAGTCTAAGATTTATAGGTATCATGTCCGGATTACTGGTCAATCCAATCTTCATTTCGCGCTTTTTTAGTGCTTTTGGAGGAGCTGATGGTACGACTGTTTCTATTGACCCTTCCATCACCGGCATTGCTGTCTCCTGCATGCAGATATCGGCAGCTTTAGGTGCCCTCGTCGCCGGAAGACTTGGAGATATAATTGGTAGAAAGAAGTGCGTCCGCATTGGCGCGTTTATTTACTTTTTCAGCGCTTTCATGCAAATCTTTGCTCCTGGATTTGCTTGCTTCATCACTGGACGCACGATCCAAGGCGTTGGTGTGGGATTCCTTTCCATGACCGTTCCTATCATTCAAACCGAAATTGCGGCACCTCATAGACGAGGTCTGATGGTTGGGATTGAGTACACTTGTCTTATTGCTGGATACATGTTGTCGTGCTGGGTGAACTATGGGTTTTACTTTTTACTGCCAGAAAAGATGTCATGGCAAGGCCCATTCATTATTCAGATCATTCTTTCCTTTATCTTATTGGCCATGTCCTTCTTTCTCCCGGAAACGCCTCGTTGGTTAGCAACAAACGGATTTTTAAAAGAGAGCCTTCAAACTGTTGCTGATCTTCATTCGAATGGAGATATTGAGGATGAATCTGTTCAACACACTTTCCTAGAGATTCAAGAAGCGGTTCTCCATGAAGCAACCATTGGAAAGTCTAGTTGGACTGTAAGAGACCTGATGTGTTGAAGTTGTTGTTCCAGTACTAATCGACATCTAGGAGATGTTCACTATTTATAGGAAGCGAACTATCGTGGGAATTACAGTTCAAATGTTTGCCCAACTGAATGGAATTAATATCATTTCTTTCTATCTCCCCAGTACTCTTGCGGCCGCGGGATTCAACGAACAAAAATCACTTCTCTTCACCGCTGCAAATGCTATACCATATACTGCTGCGACTATCGTGACATGGTGGCTAGCCGATAGATGGGGTCGTAAGCCTTTGCTTTTACTTGGAGGTAATTATGAGTTTGTGTTTGGATTCCTGCACTTTGGCTAAAGCTGACCTAGGTGTATTAATGGCAACATTACTTGCAATCGTCTGTGTTTTCACTGAAGCGGATCTACCAGTCAGTACCAAAGCAAACGGCCAATATTCTTTTGTGATGCTCTACAACATCGTCTACGGCTTCACTTGGGGTCCGATGCCATGGCTTTTACCGGCCGAAATATTTCCTCTTCGCGGTCGGAGTAAGGGTATGGCGTTGGCGACTACTAGCAACTGGATTTTCAATTTCATAATAGGAATGGTATCTCCCGATGCTTTCGCTGGTATTCATGGTTATTTTTATATTATCATTGCAGGATTTTGTCTTTTCTCGGCTGGGCTTTCTCATTTCTACTATATTGAGACCGCAGGCTGTACTCTTGAAGAGATTGCAGTCGCATTTGGTGATAAGGCATTTGCCGACAACGACCATGAGATTATGGAGATTGCGGAGCCGAAGAATGGCGAAGGAGGATGCACCGGTGCTCTCAATGGTTCACTTCATGATTTTAATAAAGAGAGATTCTAAATTTTCGTAATTACTGTGACAGCCTGTATGACGATAAACCCTTTTTTTTTTTTTTTTTTTTTGTTTTACATTATATTTAGTTAGCCTAATCCACAAGTTGATCTCCCAAGCGCGCTGAACTCCCCACCATAGTTGCTGCATCAAACTGGGATATCTCAACAACTAATTGAAGATATTCTAGAATTAGAAATTATAGCGAGGTCTATATACCTGGTGTATACGGTGCAATTATGCGAGAGGTCTCAATTCAGATGACCTACTTCCGACAGCATCGACAAAGTTGCTGTGGCATGGCATGACCAGTTGGACACTTTGATCGATTATCTCCTCGACCTGGTGGCTAGAAGCTAATTGAACCACATCTGCGATTGAGTGGGCGTGTAATTAGCCCTTTCATGATCTTCTTTTCCTTTGTATTTTGCTCTGACAGCATTGTGTTTCTCTTCCGAAGCCTTGCTCTCTCAATCTCAAGAATTGAGGCTTGTGTGCGATTGAGATTGGACGCCGCACTTTTTAAGGCTACTGAAGTTTTGAATAAGAGAACTCGTGGGCTATCCTGATGTCTTTGGAGGCGCTGTGGTACGTACTTCGTCTGAGATCCTGCTTCATGTTTTGTTAGTGGTGTTTGCTACTCCAATTAATGCGCGCTTGTAGGTAAGGGCGACGGCGTCAAGATGAGCTTGTCAAACTCCGAAACCACATCAAACGGGATCAATCCTGTACGTAGAAAGCTGCCCCGAATGTTATTCGGCGTGATGGTACTAACGAATACTTGCCTGAGAGCCTCTAATAGGTCCCCATTCTCAACATGATTGTTACGGCAGCGGATCATGTTCTTAACTTAATCTCTCTGCTGTGTGCACGTTTCTATGGGCCAACGCAGCCACCGTCGAGAGTGTAGTGCAAATAGGATGAATGTGGAGGGATACAGAGTGTCAGAATTTGATGATCCTTGCAAAAATCCAGAATTTCGAGGGATTGTGGCTGCCATTGCTATCCATATTCAACAACATATGCATGTCCTTTGTCGGTTCTCTCTAACGCAGTAAAAATGATGCAACCACTTGAAGCCATGCTCGAGTGATGCCCATCCTTTGTCTCTCACAGGCAAGACCTAATCAGATATGCAATGACGTTTTATCAGGCGTTGTAGTGCTGTCGGCCTTTGAGGCTGGCAAACGTCGGCTTAACGACAACAGTAGCCCATTCTGTATTCCCTGGCCTAAGCGATTTTGGAGTTTGACGTCTCTCGGAGCCTGTATAGCTATGCGCGTCCCGATTCGGCCCATTTGGAAGCTATCTTCGTCGAACAGTAAGCTTTCGTGCCGGTTAATGCCGGCTGGAGGCGCGTCGCGATCGCAACCAGCTTGTCGGCCATGTCTCACCACATACTGTGATCGAGGTAAATATGCGCGCGCCACCGACAAGGATACATGGCCAATAATGAAACGATCTTCTAGATCTGAGAGATTTTTTAAAAAATGAGGAGTGCATTCAGTTGGTGACGAGATTCCTTTGAGGCGATTCCTGATCATACTTTTCTTGACTGTGAGGACCTCCGTCGTGGCCCACTTCGATTTTACTTCACCTTGTTCGACGGTCATATCTCCCTTCATCTCCCTTCAGCGCAAGGATAACAAAATGGGTATTGACTATCGCAAAACATTGTAGGCCGATACTGAGGTTGGGATCGAAGATACGCCTAGCACAGAAGAGGAGAAGGGTGACGCTGATGTGGATGCAGACGAGAGCAAAGGAGTCAATGTTGATGAAGTCAGTATCTCCATTTGCATTGCGCCATTGCACTATGCTAAGGATTTGGGTGCTGAAAAGGAGAGGTTTTCGTTACTTTCAAATCTGGTTAGTTATCACGATATACTTGATATTTGATAGATTTGCTACTATGTTGTTGCAAGTCAATTAGGGGCGAAATTTCATTTGCTGAGATATGGCATATTATCGTTATTAATTAAATCGTTTACAAGTATTTACAATAATGCATATAAACCAAAGTTAATAGAGGAAGCCTAACTTTCATAGTTCATAAATGTAATACTGTTTCCGTAAACATTCAAATATACAAATAAAGATCTATTAAGGATATAAAAGAACAAATAAATCTATAAAAATGTTTCAACCACACTCTCAATAAGCTATTCTCCATGCGATGTACCATACCTAATACGTATTTTCTTCTCAACTTCAGTTTCTCTCCAGCTCCTCCCATTTGATAGCATACCTCCCTTACGGACTAGCAGGGAGCCGCCATACGAGTTTTAGCATGCACTATCTTAAAACTGTATGATCAAGCAAGGAGGCTAATTGGGTACCCTATGATTGCGCTTTCGGAATTTGTAGATACATTAGAGGCACATGCTGAGCGCTCCCATGCGTATCTGCCTCGCCAAAACTTGCACTGACAGTCGGTCGTTTGATTGTCGCCTTGTATGCCAGAGCAGGCTCCCACCACATACTGACGATTACCTCCTCGCGCGGAATGTTGTATATGCGTGATATGGTCTCGGTAGTCAAGACGTTTGATTCCTTGACTTGGTCGTAAATTTTCCGGTCAGAAAACATAACATCAAATGTAATTTCATATGGCCCTGCATTTTTGCTTCGAAGAACACTAGCTAGCGATCCGAGGTAGGCGAACTCGGATGACGGAGGCTGCCCTAACACATTTGCCGATATCTGCTTTGGAGGTTTGGGAGGAGTGTCGCTCGTTTTTCCATTGGTACCATTTTTCTCAGTCTTTGACGGATCTGATGGAGAACTGCGGGCTTTAGCAGTGTTCGATCCGATAACACTGTTAACCGTTATCGGGAATAAAGAGGTAGGATCTGAAACAGGCATGATATGATACATGCAAAACTCCGAGTACTGCCCCAAAGGAATATCGAACGGCGAGAAGGGCATAGCAAAATTACCTGAAGTGGCAATTTGATTAGGGTAAGGACCGTGCATGCACCAAACTCTTGCCAAACTTGTGACGTGTGATGCTTGTTCTTGCGTCTCTGCCCATGCCTCGCCTACGATGCAAAGCTCCTTGGATGTCGCATTCGGTTCGGGCTCCAAAGACTTCATGATAGCTCCTTTACCATATAGATGCGTCTCAAATTTGAAAGGAAAGGTTATGAGTCCCTTGAGCCGTTTTTGGCCCCGTTCGAGAAAGTCGTCTATTTGCGAAACTAGAATTGGATCACGGAACCCACCAATGAATGCGCTTCGATAGCCTTTGAGTCTCGCAGCCTCCAGTTTGATTGTATACTGTGTCTCTGGAATGAAAATGGATCCTCGTACACGAACAGTCCTCTGGTCAGGAAGCTCCTCATAGGTAGCTGGGGTCAAATCAAGAGCTCCACCGGGGCCCAACAAGTGGTCAGGACGGCTCTTCTCATATAGGGTGTGGGCAGCGACCGAGCTTTTCGTACATCTAGCCGCTAAGTCCAAAGGCCTGATGTCGAAGCTATCATTCCTAACAACGGCCAACGCCTCTTTACTCTTCGGATTTGCGCATAATGCGCCGCACTCCATGATCTTCCCCATGTGATAGGCAATCCCCAGATCGGTAAAGCCTTTCCATACGCAGAACGCCGCGTACGGGGAAGGGTCATATGCTCTTCCGCCCACAATAATATCAAAGTTGGGGTTCTCGTTCATCGCCTTCAGGTACGGCTCTAGACCCATCTGTGCGACGATCCGGGTAGCGTCGTTGATATCTTCGATCTTGAGTTCCGGAACAGCCGGAGTGCAAGGAGTCACTAAACCATCATTGTAGTTCTTTGTAACTAAACCCTTGTCTATTTCAGAGTATATACGGACAATTTCCATCGTACGATATCCTTCGCGGCTTATGATCGTTTCAATGATATCGGCGAGCATATCCACGTGGTGATTGGCACCATCGCCGCCTGCTGAGCCTACTGGGAGTCAACACAAGAGTCTATACACCTAGGTCCAAAAGCACAGATGGAGATGCCATACCAATAAGCACCGGTACATTGTAAAAATGACATGCCGCAACCATAACGCTCAGATCACGTTCATATGACTTGGGAGAGACAACCGTAGTACCTATAGCGAGCTTAGAGGGCCCACTGTCTGTAGAGCCACTGTCGAGAATGACCGCGTCCACTCCATCTTCGATCGCAGACCAGAATAACTCTTCACTGAAGCCATAGCCCAACATGCCAATTGGCGTCAAAATTCTCAATTCGTCCTTCATATCTGAAATTTAGGGTAGTTGTCGGAAACGGTATCAATCAATGATCATGCAATGAATATTTGCAGCTGATTATAACGAGACATGCAAACGCACGATTATATAGCAAGCTACATCATCAGGGGCTCGGATAATGCGGAGGCAATGATGTATGAGTGGGAGTAGATCGCGATCATAGGACGCCGGGTTCGGCAGAAGGCCGAGTTCGGCGGAGAGCCGAAGTCGGCCCGGAGCACGTATAGCTTCAATGTGAAATTGACGCTTCTCCAATCGGGAGGCTAAGTAAATAAATATATTTAACGCAATGAACAGGTGGGTATTGATTTGGCAAGAACTCGCATACCTCGTTTTGCAACGCTAGGAGGTGCGCTGCGTACCGAGGTAGTTAGGTCATAGCGACCGGCCCCAGTAGGAACATAAAAGTTCATATTCTGTATAAATCTCCTCCAGCATTCTATGTAGCAGTTCTACGAGCCAGTGCTACTACTGAGCATGATGTCCGCGCGTCCCTCGTTTGACGATCTTCCTCTGAGTGAAGAGCATCCCCCTTATTCAGCATGGGGTCTATATGGCGAAGGAGATGAGTTGGGAAGTCTAAACCTGTTAAGGCCAGAAACCGTCCTTGCTGCGAAGTCAGAGATCGTGACAGGAAAAACTATTAGTCTCAAGTTCGTGAATGCCATTGGTATTTTGAAGTACTTTTTCTAATCTCTAACTATCTCAGTCTACCATTGAACGTTCCAATCGCACCCATGAACCCAGCCCGGGGAGCTTTTAAGCATCGCATTTTTGCAAAGCCATATTCAAACGACGACCAACTAGATATCAATACGCAGAGTTCTAGTCAATGGGATGGCCTAAGACACTTGCCATATCAGGCGAGCAGGAAGTTCTACGGCGGTTTCTCTCAAGATGAGATTAGTGGCCCTTCACCAACGAGCCGTGGGGGAATACATAGTGCGTAATGAACTCATCCCCGATGCACGATTCTCGCTGACCGATTTTAGATGTTGCCCGAAAAGCAATAGCAGGTAGGGGAGTGCTTCTAGACTTCAGGTCTTGGGCCATGAAGAATGGGATTTCCTATGACTCCTTTAGCACCTACCGTATAACCTTGGAACAGCTATTAAAATGCGCAGAGGATCAGAACACAGAGTTTAGGGTCGGCGACATTTTGTTAATTCGGTCCGGCTGGGTCGAAGACTACGAGCGTCGATCTGAAGAAGAAAAGATCGCGTTGGGAGGTAGAGACGATCGAGCCTTTGCGGGCGTTGCAAACTCGATAGAGATTGCCAAATGGCACTGGGAGATGGGATTTGCCGCTGTGGCTGGCGATGCCAACGCTTATGAGGCCTGGCCTCCTAGCAGGTCAGAACCCTTGAAGCATGCTTTGCATGAAATCTTCTTGTCAGGATGGGGTATGCCAATCGGCGAATTGTGGAATTTGGAGGAGTTGGCTGCCGAGTGCAAGCGTAGGCAGAAGTGGTCTTTCTTTTTAACAAGTCAGCCTCTGGATGTGCCTGGTGGAGTGGCTAGCCCTTGTAATGCAATGGCAATCATGTAGAAGACAATCTAGAGGAGTCACCTATCAATGCAAACGCTACTTCTGCTCTCAAATGCTGTTTCGTTGTAGACCATTCGTCACCAAAAGTTGTAAGCACTGGCAAAGACTCTCGTCCTGTTCCGCCATGTTTTCTCCCAAGTTCGTCTGTCCCAACTAGGTAGACCGATGATTCGCAATTACTGAATTCTGCTTCAGCGAGAATGAATACAATACGGAACCCTCCTTCGTTCTAATGTTCCATAGTTAGTCAGCGACGCCTAGTCGGATTAAACCGTCAGTCCAGCCTCTTGCTTGCCTCCTTTCGCCCCCACTTCATCACTGAGCGTGCGGTTGCGACGATCCACCTTGACTCCGCAAATGAGTCTAATTTGTAAGTGCAATTCGTCAGCCTTAATATTATATCCTAGCCCTACACGAGTACAATCTACCTTGCACACTTTCACATGCCGTCTGCCTTTGTTCGAACTCTATGTGCAACGCTTGGCAATATAAGACTTGCGGAGGCATACGCCCCGCGCGTGGAGCGTGGCGCCGACTTCGCTAATCCGCCGAGTCGCCGCCGAAGATTGAACCCCTGATCGTGACGTCGACCATAGAGCCGCGCATGACAGGATCAAAAAAAGGATGTGCGGGGCCCCGCATCATCAAAATGAACCAGAATCAAAAAAAGCAAAATATGCGGGGCCCGTCGTTATCGAAATCCTATTAATATGAAGAGGTAAACGCGGTTCTCTGGGAGGCATTTTTTCCCAATTGACAGTCGTGAAATATTTCTTTGCGCAAACATGGAGAAACCAGACGACACAAACGTTGAGGACATTGAAAATGTCAGTAGCGGACAAGATATGTCCAAGTCCGAAAAGAATGGCATGGAGATGCACGAAAGGGCTCTACTCACCCCCGAGGAGTACCGCGCCGAGAGACGTTTTGTGCTGAAGCTTGACCTGATCGCCTTGCCGCTCATAGCGGTGATGTACTTTCTGGCTACTCTTGTGAGTCATTACTGCTCGTTTTCAAACAGGGCCATGTTAGCTGATTGGTTCAGGACCGAGGAGATATCAGCAATGCAGCCGTTGCGGGAATGACTGATGAATTACGCATGACAGCGAGTCAACTGAGCCAATGCGTTGCCTTCTTTTACATTGGCTATATTGTCTGCCAGATCCCTGGTAACATTTTCATCAAAGCGATTGGACCGAACAATCAACTAGGCATTGCGATGATTGGGTGGGGGATTGGAACTACTGTGTAAGAGAGACCCTTGGCAAAATCTTGACGTGCGTGTCTAACTGCTGTATTTAGGCTTTGCAAAGCACAAAATTGGCAGACAATTGCTGGCATCAGGGTGATGATCGGCGCCATTGAAGCATTCATACAAGCCGGACCATTGTATTTAACGCTGTGGTATCGAAGAGAAGAGCTTGCAACTCGGGGAGCCGTCTTCTTCTCCATGATGGCTGTCGCGGGTAGCATGAATGGTCTAATAGCGTATGGCGTTGAGCAGAATCTGAATGGTGTAAACGGATGGGCAGCCTGGCGATGGATCTTCCTCATTGAAGGTGAGCACGATTCATGCATCCTTTATATCCTTTTTGACGGCATGCTGACGAAGCTCTTGCAGGAATCATGTCCGTTGGAATGGGCTTTGTTGTCCTGGCACTGCTACCTTCAACCCCCGAGAAGTCCAAATGGATGTTCTCCGAGAAAGAACGTGAGATAGCAATGCGCAGGTTCAGAGAAGGCTTCAACGTTGCTCATAGCAAGATTCAGCCCAAGCAACTGATTGCCGTGGTTAAGGATCCCAAAGTGTGGATTTATGGTAACTTGCGAACATTATGACCTCTATGAATGCCGCTAACTTGATCATGCAGCCTTTTTATACTCGTGTATGAATATCAGCCTGGCATCCTTCTCAAGCTTTTTGCCAGTGATGCTTCGTGAGCTCGGATACTCGACACTTAGGACCCAGCTGATGACCATTCCGGTCTATATTGTGACGGGCGTGTTCACTGTTGCTCTGTGCATCCTATCAGACAGACTAAAGCAGCGAGGAGTTTTCCTGTTTATTTCATTTCTCTTGGCGGCCTTGGGTTGGTTGCTACTGATCGTCAGTGACTCTAGGAATCTGTCTTTTGGCAGCACATTCTTGATTGGAATGGGTACATACCCCGAGGTAGTTCTAATCCAGAGTTGGATGAATTCAAATATTCTGGGATTTACGAAAAGGTACCAACCCTGTGTTTTTGACTGCTTAGGATCATGCTAACATGAGAGGACAGAGCTGGCTCTTTGGCATTTGTGATGGTGTTTGGACAAAGCTTTGCGCTCCTCGCAGCTGAGATATTCGACACCCCTCCCAATTACTACAGGGGCAAAGGGCTCTCGCTGGGCGCGGTGGTTGTTGGGGCAGTCGGCACGGGGCTGCTCGTGCTCTACTTGAGACGCGCGAATGACCGGAAGATCCGAGAGCAGGACAGCGAGGAGGCGGCGGCGAAGCGCGCTCTGAGTTTGGAGGAAGTCTGCGATGACCACCCAGACTTTAGGTTCTGGTATTAGTGGTGTCTATGTATGTAACTAGGTAGTTAACTACGGAGTATTCAACTGTTTGATTGATTGAATGAGCCCTTCCGGGCTTGGGCGATGCAGACCCGGAAAACACGACGGCAGATGTACGCTAGACCCACGCAATGCATCACGAGCGCTACCCGTCGAATGCGGGGTCGCAGTAGGGTCCGTGCAGCACGCAAAATCTGATTGACCAATGCGGCAGTGGTGAGACCTGCCCTTTGACTACTTAGCCCACTGAGGACTCTGATCTTGGGAAACCACAGCAGTGCGCCGGTCTCAGCAGCCCTAACATCCAACAGGCGCGCCGGCCGGGCTGGTGACGTATGGCCCGTGTGCAAGGGATTGGTACGTAAGCGCGGATTACGCGCACGTAGGATCACGAGTACGTAATTTGGAGACGGAAGGGCATAGTCCCGAGACCGAGTATAAGAAGGACGAATCGTACACTTGAAAGAATATTGGAAAGATGGAAACTTCAATAAGGAGGTTTGAAACATTAAAGAAAAGATCTAAAAACAGGGCTCCTCGAGCGATTAGTCTTCCGAAGTGTACCTCTTTGATCAATTGATATTTGATTTGACCTACGATCGAGATGTCTACCCAGAGAGGAGGACCCCAACCCTCACACCTTGCCAACTACATCTCAATGCAATCGAAGGCGTAGATTTTCTCCTTGGATACTCAACTGCATTTTGAACGTATTCTTTCTCGCCGGATACTTTTGCTTGCATTGTTGCATTCTCGAATAAAATGAACCCGGCGGCGAAGAGACACAAATCCGTGGCATGTGTCCACTGCCGGCAGATGAAGGTAGGCGCTTTACCAATAATCTTAGACGTTACCTCCGCTCATACATGGATTCTCAGCTGCGGTGCGATTCTGGAGACCGATTCCCAGCACCGTGCTCCCGATGCCACAGGGCTGGCCGTGACTGCTCTATCAATCCGTCTTTCAAAAGGATGGCGAAAAAAGAGTAAGCTAGCCCGCCACAGCACCCATCGATCAATACGCGTATTAACCTTGATAGCCGTCTGGATGAACTGGAACGAGAAATTCGTGTACTTCGTAATGATTTATGGGACTCATCGGCCAGTGTCGGTGGTGTAAAGAACCCTTCGGATACCTCCTCAGTGGCTGATAATTCGGACGATCAACCAGATGCACAGGCCCAGTCTTCCACCACGGAGCCAGGGACGCGTTCAGCGGAAATCCCAGACCTCCAGGCCTTGGAGCAAATCGTGGTATCTCGCGAGCTATTTATGAGGATATTGGACGAGTACACCCATCTCGCATGTTCCCGTGTTTACTATTGTGCTGACTCGTCGTAGATACTACCGATACTACCATCCCAGATTTCAGTTTCTCTCGACAAAAGAAAAGGTACTACAGGATTGTGGTGCCTGTTCCCTATTGTACTGGGCAATGGTTGCCGTGACATCAAGGTCCGTCCCAGAGTGCCAGGAATTCTGGAAAAGTCTGAACTGGCCGCTTAGGCGTCTGGCAATGGACAGTGCGATCCGAGAAACCCCTTCACTACCTTTGGTTCAAGCATATATACTGTTGTGCGTCTGGGCAATGCCCTTCGGAGCGGTGACTGATGATCCTTCTTGGACTTACTGTGGGATAGCGACGCACAAAGCGCAGCAGCTTGGCCTTCATCGACCGAATCATCTCAATGAATTTGTTGCGGGTGCTGGTTTGGATAACGAAATGCTCGCATCGATGAGGAATACATGGCTCGCCTGCTTCATCGTAAATCAAAAGTCTGCTCATTTCCTCGTTCATATTTTATTGCTAGTTGCTAACAACCTAGTGTAGCATCAGTTCTAAACTCGGTGTGCCGGCTACCATCAGGCCAGACTATACCGTCATGCAAGCTCTAAACAGTGACGACCATTGTGAACCAGCGTTCCGTCAGCTATTGAACTTAGCACAGCAAGAAGCTACATTTTCGAGCCTACTGGGCCAAAATGTCTCAACTGCAGATGGACTTGCATCTGATCCGCTTCCTGTGATTCATGCCGCCGACTTGGAGTTCGAGCAGTTCGAAATAAGACACAAGTCAACCTGGTCGAATGATGTCGAACGGAGTTTTCTTGGTGCCAGGCTTAGACTTTATTCATATGCATTCCTCCGATCCGAGAGATCGATAGACGGCGCCCAGGCTATAAGAAATATCTCTTCGCGGACCTCTATCGCTTCATATCTGTCCAAATCTTATGCAACTGCTCTGCGGCTGATAGCAATCTCAAGTCAAGCCAAGGTGACAGATTACCCGTCTTCTGATTATTCACATTTGTCAGAAGATTCTATATCAAATACATCACACTATTGGACATCCTCGGACGTTGCCAACATAATTTTGGCCACGTTTGTGTTGCTGCAACTCACAAGAAGTTTGAACTCCAGGGTGGACGATGATACAGAGGCCGAAAATGCAATCAGTCGAGCTTGGTACTTGCTGTCGTCCCTTTCAATATCTAAAGGAGATCACTACAACCGGATCTGCGACATCATCGAGTATATTAGCAAGTTCAAGTGGCCTTCAAGATCCGAGCCAATATTCCTTATACGATCTCGTATGGGCGCGAGCATTCCAATCGATCTAATACAACGCGCACGTCGAAGATTTGTTGATGGTGAAGCCACTTACAGCAAACAGCTACCCGAAATCAATAATAACGTTAGCTTGGACGGCATTATAGAATTCTCGGGGCTCCCCGACGGAATTTCTGCCACCTTCGACGATCTCTTGTTGCCTATGTGGGATCCGTCTTTGAGATCAAATCAGCTATCCTAACTGCATACAAATTTGTTTAGTATTAAGTGATTTCGGGGCTTGATCATGTCGATTTGTGTGAGTATTAAGAGAAACGGTGTTATGGTTATTTCAAGATGTATTTCTCCAAACACGTTGATTTGTGACATTTTCTGCCAGCCACCGGGCCCAGACCGTACCGAATACTGCAATTTTATGTAGTTCTTGCAATAATTCCTTGCTGAGACTGATACGATACAACTGAAATCAAACTATGGACTCCATGTAAACCCAATCGTGGGCACATATGGCTGACTATAGCCAAGGTTTTACATCATGCTGGGGCAGTCTTTGATGATAAAACTGATCTCATTCTATATAGCTACGCACCGTTTCAGCCGAGCTCTGCCTATTAAATGGTCGCAAAGCTATGCTAGAGTTATTGCAGAAATAGAAGTTTCATGTACAATAACGACGAATCGGTTTTAGCTGTGATTGATGCGACCGAATACTTTGATGCCAGGATCTCTGGTTGATGCATCGCTGCCAAATTTTAATGAAACGCGGCAACGAGGAACTAGGAGGCTGAGCGAGCGTCGCGAAGAAAGATATGGAAGCAGAGCGCGTGCAAGCAGAATTCACATAGGAAAAATGTAGAGGTTTTCGTCATAAGGTATGTTCTTAGTGACAGGTCTATGTCACGCACCTGAGTTGACCCCAATTTTCTAGTCTTACATGGGTTTTGTTTTGACATGGGTGAAGCTCATGTTTGAAAATGAGGCAGGCAACTTATGATTAGTTCAACAATTTCGTACAAAGTTGAAATAATCTATATTTCTCACTGTGTGACTCAATATCTATGTCAGTTCTGCATTGCTCTGTAGCTTTGATCATAACTGCTATTGACAGTTTGAGCACGAACGCTGATGAATATAATAAATGATCCACCACCTATGTCGCCCATCTCGCCTCATTAACAAACAACTGTCCGAAATGGGATCGTTTCCATTTCGATGATTGCTACTGTGATATTGTTAGCTCAATACGAGTGGTGTCAGAGTCAACATTATCAACCTCGCGCATTTGAACGGCCTTCAACGGTTAATAAATCTGCCAGGCCGGACTTGAAATCAAAAAGGAATTTCCTTTATTAGAGCAAAACATTTAGGTGGAGGGATCCTGAAAGTATACATTTATCTAACGATAATACAGTCTTGTGATGCGCTCTATAATGCACCAAATTCAGCTAGGAAGCCTTGATCCAAGACTGAGGACTGACAGCTAAATCAACGGGAAGTCCGAAAATCCAAAATATTTCTCTTTTGATGATGGCATAGCATTGTCTCCGGTAGCAATGATAAAGAGGAAGGGATAAATAGATCCTAGATAGGTAGAGATAAACCAGTAAAGAGATACCGGTGCCAAGATGGTGTCACTTGGCAAGTCCTTGTCAGTCCATTCGCAGTACTTCTCACCAACCCTGAAACAATAAATGGTTAGGATTTGCAGCTATTCAAATATGTAACGGGAAACCGACTTACCACGCGGCATTGCTGCTAGAATTGTTGCGGGCATATCGAGCTTTTCCAATAGAGTGATCAAATATTTGTTTATTGTCAGATCACGACCGTCACCCTCTATACAGCATCCGCACATAAATAAGCTATCATAAGTGACTCGTTTCTTGCTTGTCTGCTCGCCAAAGACCCTTAGTTTAGCAAAAAGACAGGTGTGTGCTCATTTACAGTTGCACTAGAGTAGCTGATATTCACCCTGGATCGAGTCGACATGTTGAGCGGGGAAAATTTACAGATAGCACATCTTCGAAATCGACAGGACAAGATCCGACATCACTGTGCTTGTCCGAAGTGAAATGATCTTCTGTTCTTAATGATGTACTGGGCAACATAGACGGGGTCGTCCGGCAAGAGCTTTGCAGAAGATTCATAGATATGTTGTCGGTCCTGCCCTATTGTGAACCCGAACATGGCGTATCAAAACGTGGCGATGGCCGAAGCACTTACTGCAGATCTAGCAGGAGCAAGATTTTTCGTTCATGTCTGGAACACGTCGGGCCAGAATCAACCAGCGGACTTCAAAATGCAGGATCAAACGTACGACTGCCAGCTCTTGTCTCTTGATACCAAATCAAGTCAGCATGATCACTTCTCCGACAAGTGCAGTAAATTTTGCCATATACGTGGAGATGCTCCGCTCTCGCAAAGGTGTCCGGACACAGCTGACACAGGTACTCGCAACTCACTGCGCAGACTTGTATCGGCCGCTAATCATGTTCTAGTGGACCGGCACGTAGCGGCCTGTGGTGCAACATAAGATGACGGGCGATCATGTGCCGGACTGCATTAGAATTAATTCTGTTACTGCTCCAGGATGGATTTGGGCCGCTATGACTGAAAACTAGGAGCGCGAGTTTTATGCAAATACAAACTCATTACAGCGGCCCGAGAACCTGAAGAGATTTTTGCAGGCAGGATGTTTCTAGCTTCAGGCGATGCATCCTGTTTCACGGAAGCTGGTAAGCGACTAAGAAACTGGTTGCCAATCTATAGTAACTCACATTTAATGACGGTCTTCTGAGCTCTCCAATGACAAGATCCATGTTTGTTAGCACGGCAATTATAAGCGCTTGAGGGTAATGCTAATGACTCGGAGAATGTTTACTTGCTTGCATTTTGTAGCCTTCTTAAGATATCTTTTGTCATCTGCACAATCATAATCTTCGATCTGCCTCTTCATCTACGAATGGGTCTAATTTCAGAGTTTTAGATTCATTAAATGATAGCAAATAAATTTTTTTCTAAACTGGTTTTCTGTTTTTCGTGCTTTTCTGATCTCCTCAGTTTTATTCAGTTCCCACAATACCAATGCCACTATATAAGTCATAGCTTCAGCACCAGCAGCATATTATTCAAAGGAATAAGCAACACCCCAGTAGCTATCTTATCGTTTGAGACTCTGCAGAGGAATATGGCGCGAGATCAGTATAATGAACATGCTGCCATATTGCTCTAGTCATAGGCAATCTACAGGCCATCACTTGAGAATCTTCTTTTTCTTCCCTCTAATTATTTGTGTTTGTTTCGGCATCGCTTGCATTCGATTAGACTATGACGAAAAGTATATAGATAGTACACTATCTGCCTCGACAAATCTTTAATTTTAAAAGGATATTCGCGAATTGACAAATAAAAGAGATCATATGGCAAATGATAGCTAACGTTCATATTTAGTGATATACACATAAAATTATATTAGAATCCTATACTCTGATTCCTCATTATTTTGAATTATCTATCAAATGAAAACTTGAAGCAAAAAGAAAACTGTATTCGAGTGTTATCAATTAAAATCCTTCTCTCAGAATTCTAGTAGCTATCTTCCGCAAGGTGATGTAGAGTATATATAGAAGCAACACATTTAGTGGCCGGCAGTAGATCCAGAAATCACAGA
>JAJLTU010000017.1:88904-252841 GCA_030568295.1 Myxozyma neotropica | reverse complement strand
TTGCTGCTGTTGCTGCTGTTGCTGCTGTTGCTGCTGTTGCTGCTGTTGCTGCTGTCGCTGCTGTTGCTGTTGTTGTGGCTGCTGTTGTTGCTGCTGTTGCGGTCGCTGCTGCGGCTTTACAAGCTTAGATCTATCACCTTGCATCGCTGCAAATAGTGGATTACTAGCAAGTTGCTTCGCAATAACATTCTTCCTCTTCTCAGATACCGCAACAGAAGCAGCACTACTACTATTACCACCATTGCTTGCAGCTACTGAAGTCGAGGGTTTTCCACTCAGTACCGATGACCCCTTTCCTATCCTAGCCGCGAGAGAATTCGCCGCCAATACACTAGGCTTTTGATTTTTGTTTGAATCGTTGTTGTTGTTAGGTCTCGTGGCGTCGACAGGGTTCAGGGTCGTCTGCAGCTTGAACATGTCGTGACCCCAGTCGCCTTTCGGCGCATGTGTCCCAGAAGAAGAATATCCCTAAAAAAATTAGTCAACAGACGGGCTCTTGAAGTCAATCCAATTATGAAGTTGAATCATTGATTTGAGAGACAAACATACTGCTCGGTAATTACCTCGCCCACCTCTCCCTCGTCCTCGTAAGGTTCCACGCCCTCGCCAGCCACCAGGATGCTGGCTATGACCATTGTTGTTGTTACTAAATCCGTGTTTACCTTGGCCTTGTGTATTCATGCTCGAAGGTGCGGTAGGCACATCTGGTATTCACCTCAAGTCAGTAAAAAATCCATCAACAAACACGAACTCGATGCCGCGATCAGATGAACACAGCATAATCCAATAGACTTCGTAAAGGATATTACACACCGGGCGCGTCAATGTCCATGGAGCTCATGGCGCACTGCAGCAATGATGATGCTTGCTGGCAGATATCTCTGCTTATCCAGGGCCAGGTACTATGTACTTGAGTGCAGCAGATCGCTACAATATAATTTGCTTATATCGAGTAATCACCAACTGAAATATATACACTTTAATAGACAGAATAAGATGATGAAATAGCGATGATTTGAAAAATGAACGTCTATGAAAGATACTACAAGATAGCCCTTACGCGTTCGTCGCTGCGCGGTCAGGGATTTCGCGCCCTCCACACCAAAGATCAAAGCTAAGGGGCTCGTTCCGCACAGCCCTATCCCATATCACATGACTTACTCTGAGATCAGCATAAGCAGATCACGTGCGTTTCGGTCCGTGCTGCCGGGGAGCCGCACGTTTACAAAGCCTGACTGATGGCTGATCAACATCAACTTTAATATTCCTCGCAGCGATTTTTAAGGCTGAACAATTCCTTGTTCTAAAACGAATTATCTAATATTTTCTAATCCTCGGATAGTACTTATTGAATTATCAGAATTAGAAATACATATAATCCGGCCATTCCGTCGTCTTCTGTTACTTTCCACAGTACCAGCAGCTCTCGTCTATAAAGCACCGCTCTCCGGTCCATGAAGTCGGCCTTTCTCTTTTTTCTATTGCCATTGATAGTCGCTTTCACGCTCTTCAACTCTCCAGATATATTACATATCCTCAAGTTGTCTACTAATCTCAACTCAACTACTACCCTTACTACAACAACTACTCAGTCTTACACTTCATCTGAAATGTCGTCCTCATTGTCGCAGATTCTCAAGCCCCGTTCTCTTTCAAAGATGTTCCTCGCCATAGAGCAGGCGGAAGGTCAGGGCGCGAAAGTCCGTCGTTCAGTCGGAACCGCCAAACTGCGCAACTTTTCTCCTTTCCTTCTTCTTGATCATTTCTCTGTCGGTCCCAAAGCTGGTTTCCCTGATCATCCTCATCGTGGGCAGGAGACTATCACATATCTCCTCCACGGTCAAGTCGACCATGAGGATTTCACTGGAAGCGCAGGAACCATTGACGAAGGTGATCTTCAGTTTATGACTGCTGGAAAGGGAATCATGCACGCTGAGATGCCTCGTCCTCAAAAAGATGGCTCAAACGTCGTCGGTCTTCAGCTTTGGGTCGATCTTCCCGAAAAGCTCAAGAGTGTTGAGCCTCGTTACCGTGACCTTCGCAAGAATGAAATTCCCATCGCAACGCCAAATGATAAGCTTGAGATTAAGGTCATCTCTGGTGAATCATACGGCGTTAAGAGCGTTCAGGATTTAGCATATACTCCTGTTTGGATGATTGACGCTACTATCCAGCCAGGTGGATTTATTAGCCAGCATATGCCTGCTGACTTTAACACATTCGCCTATGTTCTCGAAGGCGACGTAATGATTGGCACCGAGAAAGTTAATCAATTCTATAACGCAGTATTCAAACGTGACGGTGATGGAGTCGAAATTTCCGTTCCTGAGGAATTCACTAAACCTGCTCGTGTGGTTATTGTTGGTGGGCAAGTTCTTGAACAGGAAATTGTTCAGTATGGTCCTTTTGTTGCTGTCTCGAAAGATAAGATTTATGAAGCGGTTCTGGATTTCCAATCTGCTTCAAACGGTTTTGAGCGTGCTCGGGGATGGGAGAGTAAGATTGGAAAGATGATCAGATCGTAAATTCATCAATCTGAGCATCGACTTGGTCTCTTCCATATATATTTTATTTTACTATATTTATATTTGCATTGTTTTGTGTGTCTAGTGTGTTTTCTTTTATTCGAACAGAAAGGGTGTTATTTTGAATTTTGTATATTGGCGCCGTTGTCTGGTTGTACTATATTTGCTGGGATTTGTAAAATGTAATGAGAACCTATAACTAAACTATTTTTAATCGTAATTACCAATTCTAATATACTAATCCCTTCACTAAAGTCCGGCTTCCATCTCTCCGTATTGTGGCATCGATAGAAATAGATCGTAATGGATGTTTCTTCCGACTCCTGTTTTCCAATATGCGAAATAGTAGCTCCCAACTTTAAACATTCAACACTCCATGCACATTTACAAACCACATCCACACACATCTACCCCTTTTCCTTCTTTTAAATCAAATCACACCTGCTCCATCGAAACAAAGGAGAAAAATGCCCCCTTCTAGTTTTGATGCCATTGATGAAGATGAGTATGGTTTCTGTACCTTTCTTTTAGCACGTACCTAGCGAAAGTGCAGGAGCTGATTTATTGTCTGATTAATCGATAGTCGGGTTAGACAGTTAACTGGATTCAAGAAAGTCTGGTATAAATGCAAAGAAAATCCTTTAGTGCCAATTGGTATGTACCTATTTTTTTTTGAATTTCTCAATTTATCTATTCGTACGAGTTAATATACTTACAAATTTAATCAGGAATCGTCGCCACCATCTTTGCACTTGGAAAATCTGGTCTCTCACTTCGACATGGAAATGCAAAGCAAGCAAACAAATATTTTACAGCGCGTGTAGTTCTCCAGGGATTAACACTTGCTGCATTGATTGGAGGTACAGCGTTGATGAAAGGTGATGGAAAAACACAAGCTGAGAGAGAAGCTGAGAAAGCTGCTAGGAGAAAGGTATGCTTTCAAATTCATCCATTGTCGGCAGATATTTCGATAAAAAAGAGATTTACTAACTTTATTTTATTTTTGTTCTATAGCAACTTTGGTTGGAGGAACTTGAACGACAAGCGGGAGTAAAAAAATAGATCTGAAAGAAATTGAAAAATGAATGTGGTACAGGCGCTTTTGGGATTTTTTTAATTCATCTTTTCTTGTAAATATATCTCTACTAACTCTGTGTCGAAATATATAAGAGTTGGTTCTTCAGCATATCCCCAATACTAAATTCATTTTGTTCACTATCATCGTTCACTTTTAACCCTTTTCGAAAATGATTCTTGAACAGCTTCTCGGATCGCTCCTCGTGAAAGACACCAATCTACATGATGATTCAAAACTGAGGGTTCACCAGATACTAAATTGCCACAAATTGGGCATGATACTTGGTGATCTCCAGCGGAAGCCGTAGCATCTTCCTTCAAATCCCCACTATCTGTAGCGCAAGAACTACTGAAAACTGGTGGAGTTTTAGAGCGATTGCGCTCGTCATAATCATCTTGCATCGAATCTGATCCAAAGCCGGGAGGAATAATACTTGCCAATGGACTACTACTCCTCTTTAAGCTTTCTGAATCCTCACCTTCACTTCTATTGGTGCGAGAGGACATGTTTGCAGCGGAATGAGCTTTGGCCCAACTCCTGTAGCCAATATTATCATCTCCTTGAGAAGAATGGATCATAAGTCCTAGATCATCATCAATATCTCCATCTTCTGCGTCGAACAGTTGTCCGGTGGCCCCATGGACTACACTCGATTCTGGATTAACAGCAGCAGACTCATTTTCTTGTTGCAAATTTCTCTTACTTCCTTTCAAAAACGTCTTCATAGGCCCTTCATAATTCAAATCAACTAGTTCAGTAAGTCTTAACCCAATCAATCTTATCGTTATCGGCATCTCCTTCTCCAGCATCTGAACTCCGTATTTATACAAATCCTCGGCGGAATTAATAGGTTTCGTCATCGGTCTCTGCCTCGAAAGCAATTCATATGTATGTTTCTTCAATTTCAATCCTAGTTTACGACCTGCTAAATCAAGTCGTTTACAATCCTTTTCAAGATCTTGCGATACTTGCCACAATTTTTGTTTAATTTCTTGTAAATTTGAAAGATCTCGAAACGTAGTTTCACAGCTTATTGATTTTCGCTCGTATTCTTCTATCGGTCTGATCTCTGTTGAGCCAAGACCTAGGTAGCAATCAAGTAAAAAATTGAGATTTGTTTCGCTAAAAAGCTGTATATGATCAAAGTTAGACGTCATCGCTATTAATAAGCATGATTTAAATACAGTAGGAATACCTCGTGAATTAAAGGCGCCTTTTCAAATATATCAGCACATGTATTAATATCAAGGGCTTTCAATTGTCGTTCAAGAACATATCCAACACCAGTAACCTGTAATCAAAAAAATCATTAGACTGAAATTTGACGACCAAATCCAGTTCAACATAATTTTAATATTCATACCTTTCGTACAGGGAGAGTAGACATGAATTCCATAACTTTCTCTCTATGATTCTCAACGGCAAATTGTCCATTCGGTTTATTCATATTTGAAGCTATTTTTGCAATTCGAGAGTCTATAGCAGTAAATCCATTAGCTAATTTGCAAATTGAAATTGGAACAGCAAGTCTTGAATTAATAAAACGTACTTGGCCCAATGCCAGCACTGACAGTTAGTTTAGTCTCCTTATACACACGATCTCGCATCTCTTGTACTACCTCTTCTCTATCCTTGCCGACGCGTTTGCAGTATTCAGTTATATTTAGGTACGCTTCATCCAAAGTCATAGCACCTGCATAGCGTTAGCTCATATATCAATCAATTCCCGCACACAAGAGAAAGAAATCATACAAAAAGTAGGATCGTATTGCGACAAGATCGCTTTAATAGAATCCGACTTTGCGATATACTTCGGGAAATTCAAGGGTAGAACAATTAACTGTGGGCAAATTTTTTTTGCCACGAACTCAGCCATTGCTGACCTTACACCAAATTTTCGAGCCTCGTAGTTACAGGTACAAAGGACACCATGGCCGACTGCAAATGGTTTCTCTTTGAGAGAGGGAAAATCAAGTTCTTCTACACTAGCATAGAATGCGTCACCTGTGAAAATTAAAAGTATTAGTACAATTAAAACGAAAAGCCAAATGCAATCTAGCTTAAAACTCATTTGACGTACAATCAACATGAACTATTGCCTGATCTAGTATCCTTGTTGCTTCCAATTTCTTGATCACAGCATCCACTCGAATTTGAGCTGATACTAAATCTTGTTTACTAACATTTTCCGCCTGTTTTAATATCGCTTCAACTTTTTTAGTCAACTATAATAAACAAGGAGTTCTAGTCGTCAGCGACTGCATATTCTCTCTCATATATCTTAAGTCATATCTCACTTACCTCTTTTTCTTTGCGTCTTTGATGCTCAAAATATTTGCTTCCAGCAGAGGCTTGATAAATAATCTCACTAACAGCAACTTGATCGACTCCATTTTGCCCGGATTTTTGCAATGAAGGTCCAAGCAATCGATGATGAAGCTCACCTTCGCCAGTGCTCTCCTCTCGTTTCGCCGCTGCCGAATGAGTTCTGGTGTGAGTTCCCTGCTGTTGTAATTCAAAATGACCTGATGCGGATGTCGTGCGAGATCTAGGAAGATCTAGTTGAACTGACGCTGTACGTGAACGAGGAGCTTGTGGTGAGAGCGGCGGCTGAGAATGATCAAGCTGCGGTGACAGGTCGTTGTTGCTATCATTTGCGGTCGTCATGCTGATGTCAAAACACGGTCTGTAATAGGCCACCGCATAATCATAATAAAATATTGCTATGCATGAATACTATATCACAGCTAATATTGCTAATTCGTGGCTAATTGATCGAACGGACTTGAACTGTCGAGCTGCGGTTTTGGAGGATGACGTTTGTTTTCAATTATCACCTTGCCCTGACTCTATTAACGCGCCAAATGATTAAAGTTGTGTAGAACGCGGCGTGCACGCGTCAACGCAATTACCCGGAACAATAGAAAGGATCTCAATATCCTCTAAGCTTCAACACTACCAAGTTTTTTTCTCTCGAACTATTCCAACCACTACCATTCTACTAGTTACGACATCTTTTGAAGTGGATCTGTGGGGGACCACGCATAGTTGAATGAGATCTGTTTCTGGTATCTTTTGACGAGGTGAAAAATAAGTTGCTGCTCGAGAAGCTGCAACTACTGAGTAGAGAAGATCAATATCATTCTCTGATATCGACGGAGCCGTATATCCAATACTGGATTGGCAGTCCCAATAGACACGATGCAGGATGATACTATTTTGTTCGACAGCCCAAAAGAGGACAAAACGCTGGCTCATTTGCAGACGGAGACTATTGAGCAGCTCAAAGCCCAACTGGCACACAAAGATGAGGTACAATGAAACTCACTATATATTTGCCTGTGAAATTGCGGGCATAGCTAATTGTTATCTATGACATTTTAGCTCCTAAAAGGGTACGAGAAAGAATACGCGACCTTGAATATACATCATACCTGTTCTATTTGCAACAATCTTATGTTTGCACCTTGCGTTATCTCATGCGGGCACTCGTTCTGCTATTCTGTATGATCTCTCACATTTTTGCGACTTGCTTAGAATGCCGTATGAAGCTAATAGTATCTACGAAATCTTAGTGTCTTTGTGAATGGTTTAAACGAAAGAAATCATGTCCTACATGTCGGACAAAAGTGTCATTACAACCCGTAATTTCAGTTCAAGTACGATTTCTCCCCTTTTCTCATCATTATGTTCACTCGCAAATGGCCCAGTTCTGACTATACATATATAGATTAAAGAAAGCGTTTCTCTAATACTTGATAAAATGGAATTGTTTGATCCTTTAGAAGACAAAGAAGTGCTTCGCAGGAGGCAAAAGCTAGAAGAAGATCTAGTGACAAAGCATAAGCAGATCAATAAAGGGGAACTATTTCCTAATTTGTTTACTGCACCTGTTGTCGATATTTATTCGGATGGTGAGGATGGAGTTCGAAGGTGTGCTCGGTGTCATTGGGAGGTAATATACTTTTCGTTTCAGAATACAAAATTGTGATCAAGCTCAAAATTTGACTTACTTTTTGGTTTTTAGGTTGTTGGAAACTGGTGTATACAATGTGAAATGCCAATTGGTGACTCGGATGCCGAAGATGAAGTGCAGCCGGACTACCGATCGTTTGAATCTGGATCAGAAGACGAAGAAATACCCTATTCCGATATCTCAATAGAGATAAATGACGACAGCAATGGCAACGAAGATGAAGAACCGGATTGGTTTTCTGATGAGAGTGATGAAAATGAACCTGCCCGGATTAATGCAGCGCGATTTCACGAGTTTGAAGAGATGGGGCATGGACAATATCTTGATTTGGATGATGACGATTCGCAGGATGGATATTTGGACGATGAAGAATATGATGATATTAATGACTATGCCTTTCAAACTAGCTCAAGACAACAATTTAGGCGTGCTGCTCAAGATGACTTTAGACATCGTATGTCGTTCTTTTGTTCTTGTTTTATATATGAACTAGCTGCTTAACGAATATATGAACTAACAGATCTTAGTAGCTGACGACGACGAGTTTTCAGAGGAAGATGACGAGGACAGAGCATTTATCGATGACCGTGAGGTGGGCGACATTAGCGAAGAAAATGATTACAGCGAAGATCCTCTCTCTCCCGTGCGAACTATACAGAATATCTTCTCTGACGACGATGACGATGACAATATCGGCGACCACAACCACAGCGATTCTGAATCCAAAGATAACTACGCATCTGATTCCGATAACGATAGCTTTCAGAGTACTTTATCCGAAGCACTCTTTGCTAGGGCTCATATGCCGGCTAGAGGGATAGTTGTAATCGATGATAATGACGATAATGATGATGATAATGACGCGGAACCTATTGACAGAGTCTCTCATACTATAAGTCGAAGGTCTGGGAATGCAGCTCGGCAACGCGCTGATAGACGAGGAGAGGAGGAGAGAAAGAAGGCACACACTGAACGGCATGTAGCATCCGGATCAACTGGCAATGATTCTCGACAGCACAATTCAGATCAATCAGCTAATATTTCAGAAAGAGAAATTAAAGGCAAACTAATTGCTTCAGCTAGCGCTACTGCTCCTTCTTCGCCTTCTAACAAAAAGAGATCTCATGATGAAGTCTCTGAAGCGGAAGATGATGTGCCGACTACTAGTCAGCGCGATATTCGGAGGCAACATCTTGAGCGATTGCAGCGGTTGCGAGATCAGAAGAGAAAATCGTAAAACGCATTGAATATGTATTTTTATTAATAAATCAGTGTGCACATATAGAGCTACGGAAAAAAATTGCTGCCTCGCTTGTAAGGAGCTTAGCATTTACGGATTTAATTTATCGGTGATAATATCAGGTCGCATGCAACGCATAAAGCATTCACTAGCATACTTCATGATTGAGTACTTCCATAATTGATGCTGAGAAATATAAAGTATTAATTAAGTTAGGACTACATACATCCAGTATATATGCGTGTAGATTAGACATTGAAATCGAAATCCAATATCAAAAAAAGAGCGTGTAAAACCACAAAACAAATAATACTAAAATCAAAATAACCTGAACCCCATGCCATATACCACTTAAGACGCTCTCCTCACCCCCACCCCCCGAATTAAAATAATTGCAATATCAAAAAGAAAGAATAAACCAAAAACAGTAGAAAATAAAAAAGCGGGAGTTGGGTGAAGACAGGGATAGAAAGGTAACCAGGCACCGAATAAGTATCAACAACACCAAACTAAGTAAAAAATAGTAATATGATATATCCGCAATATATAAAACTATTCTATACTGCAAGAAATTGAAAAGCAAGAACGCCCCTGCACAAACGTAGATTGAAGTTTATATGATGATTAATTAGTCAATTAAATCGGAACAAGGGATGACGAAATAAAGTCCTTTACAACCTTGCTTCCAGAGAAAACAGGATTGAGTACGATGCATGATAAGAAGAATTCTAAACCGCGGCGTCTTTCTTCCAGAAATGCAGGTCGAAATTTTGCTATTTATTTGAAATGTTAGACTATTCCAGTGTAGAATAGCAAAAAAAGTAGTAAGAATTTACTTACAGATTATGCTCTTCGGTGGTAATCCAGGTATAGCGGCCCTTAAATGTGGAAATTCTTGCAAAAGTAATTGCTGTAATCGATAGAATTCGGAATACCTAAAAGAAGTTAGCAACAATATCTCGTATACGTCATTGCATTTTCTCATGATCACCTTTTTCTAAATCGTATCGTTTGTCCCTGAAAAATAAATCAGTCAGAAAATTGTATTGCCATCAGATAGCGTTGAACTAAAAGAACAAAACCATGCGCACCTCAACTGTTTCAATGACATTTAGCCACGAGACATAAGCTCCAGCCTTGCCTGTACCCGCGACTACCGAATAATCGCCCACCCAAGCTGTGCGGGCCCACATCTTCCCATTGTCACCATCATCGTTCATAGAATGGTCCACGAGTGTTATTGGAAGAGGATCGATATGTGTGAGGTCGTAGGGATCTCCAGGTGAGCCCTGAATGCCTGGTGGTACAGGGCTCATGAGTGACGGGACGTCATCCTAAAATGCTTGTTAAAAAGCGCGTTCTAAAATAAACTAAAAATATAAGAAGGAGTACTGACAGAGCCAGAAGACGAAATAAAGGAGGCAGAAGAAGGCAGAGTCGGCCGAGTATCCCCGTCGTCCGCAGCAATACCAGCAGTAGCAGCGCCGTCGTCGTCAGTACTGCTCTTGCTAAAAGTGAAAGCCGTCCTGAGGTTTTCTAATATTTGGTCTGAGTTGTTTTTACTAAACGTATTTGCGAAAGATGAGCTGATTGTGTTATTGAAGTTCTCCATATTTTTGTTGAACGCGTCGACATTGAAAACGTCGCGCAGCTTCGAAGCCGCGGTCTCGGTAGCAGACTTGTCTAAACCCATGGAGGACGAACCCGGCAGAGATATAACGTCCATAATGGGTTACGAAGCCCCTACTCCGTATTCTTTTGGTCTGGTTTCACTGTGTGATATTTCGCTGTTGATAGCGTATGGGGAACAAAAGTAGACCAAAATGTGGTGGCAGAAATGGCCGTGCCCGCGGTCACGCAGTCCGACTGAGCTGCTTTCGCTCCCACAGCCGAGAACGAATACGACCCGAAATCTCGGTTATTTTTGTGTCAGCTAAGAATAATTCTAGACTGCTACTTTCGTCTGGTCGACCGTTTACCTCTCCTGATTGTATCATCGCTGTTCTTTACAATTTGTAGATTGCATTTTTCCGCGTGATATTGCGAGCGTGGGTCAAAGCCGCCAGTGAGAGTGGCATCTACCGGCTCCCGGTTGCTGACTCGTAGTTCGATGCAGTCATGAGTCTGCTTCAGCTGTGAACCTGCTATTCAATAGACCAATATAGCTGTAGCTACTGCTTTGCCCGTTGCAGAAGGACTAAACTACATAAACTCTGTGAGATTGAGATACCACCTCTTTTTCATCGTTACTCAGTACGGTGTGCAAAATTGAAGGCTAAATCTGTAGTATAACTCTATCATTTTATACTACAGAAATTTCCTCTAAAAGACATAAAATATGGGCAAATTGTCGATATCTGCAAACCAATCACAGCTATAACTCATAATTATACATACATGCTCCTTCATGCTACACAACAAACAAAAATCCCGATATGTACATCGCCATCAAAACCGGTCTTCATGAATTAAATAATTAGGGCGATAATATCTTAGTCCTCCAATACTCCATCCTGCTCCCAGCCGCCCTTCAGGTTCTCCTGCCAGAATGTAATCTTGTTGTCTCCACAACTGACAGCCAGGACATTCCCCGACAGAGACCAACTCACGCTCCAGACCTTATCTGCGAATGGCTCCGAAGACAGTAGAGTTTTCTTCCACGGTCCATCACTCCGTTCCTGAGTCCATATAATTACAGAGCGATCTTCAGACGCACTTGCAAGATAGGATTTAGGAAGAACAGACGGCGCCCAAGCGAGATCGCGAATCCAGTCTGAATGTCCTTCGAGAACAACCTCGGTATGATACGAATTCGTAGCCGCGTCAAAGTGCCAAATCTTGATCAATGCATCCGATCCCGCGGTCGCAAATCGTCGCAGAGAGCCATTATTAGTCGCCCAGACGGCAGAGTAGATAGTACCGGAATGTGCAGGTACAGTGACCGAAGTAGTATTACCATCATCGTTAAACTCGACAACTGAAACGCTACCATCTGATGATCCGCAAATTAAAACCGCACCAAGATCAGGAGGTGACCATTCGACGCTGTTGACGGATTCACTGTGAGCAGAGTGCGTTGCGATGTTGCTCCATGTCTTGGTAGCAGCGTCTTCTCGCCAGATAATGACGGTGCCGTCGAATGAGCAGGATGCAAGAATTACTCCAAATTTGGGATGCGCCCAACTAACTTTCCACACTGGACCTTCATGACTATATGATGCAACAAAAATTAGATTAATAAGATTCGAAATTCAATCTCGCGAATATTGCACAATAATAATGACAATTACATACCCCGTCAGAGTTGCAATCAGCTTGTGCCCATCACCTTCAATATCGTAAATCTTGATAGCTGAGTCAGATGAACAAGTTGCTAGACGTTTACCGTAGTAGTCCAGTACTGCATCATGCTATAGAAAGAATTAGAACCTTCTCTTATTCAAGATTGCCCAACCAATTGCCGTGGGCAACAGAAAGAGTAAATGTATTGTTCATCTTCTGATTAGAGATACTTACAATAGTCTCGTTATGTAAACCAACTAGTGCAGCCTAATCAATCCAGCAGTTAGTACACTAATCTCAACGTATATATCAATTCTCCATTGCGACCCAGCTATGCATCGAGAATAAGTCTCCATATCAATGATTCAGCAGATCAAAGTGGATCCTACGGTGGAATTCTGCAAACTATACACAAGCATCCAGCCAATCCTCCATCAGCTGTAATATCAATTGAACGTAAAACACATACCATGACTATTTTCTATATTAATAAATGGCACCTTTTGTACAAAACCGTGGAGATTGCCGTTGTAGATGAGCTGTTCATCAATCTCTATGCTCGTGACTACGCTAGGGGGATTGTACCACAAATATTGGACAGATACACCATAAGGATAAAGCTCCTTCATTGCAACACTTACATAAGATTTGTGTCTAGCTTTCTTTGAATTTTTGCTGCTGTTGCTAAAGCAGTTCTGCTTTATCAATTTCAAATATAGTACTGTGCTTACTTTTACTTTAGTGCTTCCTCAAGATTTAATGCTAGAGTAGTGCATTTTATTGCAGTAATGTTATGATGTAGAAATAGCTGCAAAAGCCAGAATAGACAGAGCTTGCATAATTTAGATATGTATCCAGAACTCGAACACAATGGGTTGATCCTGCATAGTACATTAATGAGAACTCACCAGGTGCTAAACCAAAATATCTCACCTCTGGAATTTCATACAAACCTTTAGTCGTTCCCTCCATACCAGCATGACTAACGGTTTTCCCGCACCAATTCAGTCCCGTTTTTGTATGTCTCAATGCACCAAAAATGACATTTTATGAAATGCAGTGCCAACGGTAATTGCTAACTTTAAAACGAAGCTATACTTTGTCCAATAAGTGAAATAACTATTTTTAACATAATACTTGAAGAACCAGTTAGCTCACATACCTGGAGTTGGATAACTGAGGCTACAACCATATCCTCAAAAGTTGTAAATTCGAGAATCTACCACAACTGGACGGACATATTGCATATGCTTGGGAACCGTTGTACGACGTGCCCATAAGATAATGTCAGACAGAGAACCAGCTAAGAAGCAAACTTGAGTCCAGGATATGGAGTATTAAGAACACGATCATGTCCAATGGCGCCAAACATGGCATCAGCATTTAACATAAATTTGGACAGATGAGTCTGCTTTCTTGAGTTGAAGTGCAAAGACCATCAACGCTCATCATCAGAGCTAATACGGCTCCAACTGCGACCAGGACATTGCACCACAGCGTGGGGAGGCATATTTGCATAATAGCCTAAATTGAACACGTCAGTAAATGATAAATGTACGGCGTAGCGTACCTGCTATTCCAAAGCTGAAATACAAAGTAGAGAAATTCACTAAGAACATCAATCCACAGTCAGTCCATTATTGTCCAAAATAAGAGTCGAGATTAAGGTGGAAAACCCACCACCGGAATTTACCATGATAATGGTAAATACCATTTCTTTGTAACTCCATGGTCCGGGGTGTAATGAATGTCGAGTTCCAAAAGTGCAAATCCACAATCAGGTAAAAGTTTAGGCAAAGAACTTTCCACACGAAAATATAAGAATTTGAAGATCTATGGTTTTAATTGAGAGAGATGGTCGATGAGGTTGAAAGAATTCGACAACAAAACTTCAGACCCCACACCAGGGGATTCCTAAAGCATATGCACAAATCGTCTCAACGTAAGCGGTAGCGTCATCAAGTGGACTATCAGCGGATCAACTAATACTTTATAAGCATTGCCTCAATTCGAGCTTCTAGTTCAAGGGTCTCAATGTCTATCCCATTTGACTCGATACCACCAATAAGAATTTGAATCTTTTTCATTATCCGTTCAGGAAATTTGTAATCATCTCGATAATGCTGTTCCGCATCTTTAAAATCTCCACAGCCTCATCGACATTGATGCATTGAATCCTTTCAATGACAACGTTGAGTGGAATATCATTCAGAATATCGACAAGGTCTTGAGAGTGGCTCAAGTTGCTCACTCGCTTGCTCACGGTCGACGGGATTAGAATGGTTGGTGCTTGACTTTTGCTGGTCGGTTTCAGACCTTCAGCGATGGCGATAGTAGCGATTACGAGCTAGCACGGAGGGAAAACATGTGGTAGGAGTTGCTCGCGCACGAAACGGGACCCAGCTCACTCATATTTAAGCAGTTGTCGACTCGGAAACAGTAGCGAGCTCATCTCGGTGGCTGACCCATGAGTCTAAGGAGTTGAATAGGACGACTTGAAATGTGGACACGCGCTTATCAGTATTATTGTTTTAGGAATATCGGAAATTCGAAGTGAGGGTGACACGCCCGCACTAAGTCATGCTGCGAGCCCTATCCACTGCTCTTTAATATTATTGTATGTAGCAAGCAATGCGAGGATTGCACTGCACGGTGACGAGAAGCAAACTATCGCACAGTGCGTGAGAAGTGCAGATAGAAGGAGTGAATGCCAATGTGTACAGCTGGGTGAGATCAACCGCGAAGGCTTAACCAGGGCAAGATTGGGATTGGTACGAGTTGGCATTCTTGGATTCCTGTCAGACTCGACCTGGCACGCGATGGATGGACGCTATGCAGAACGTTGTCGCTTGCTATTCAGATACGTATTTATATTACGAGGACAACGCTTACTTGCTACTTCTGCCTTGATATTGTGGTTCCGTCGATATATGTTGAGCTCGACTAACGGTGACTATTCGAGTAGCTAAAGCGCAACTGCAGCTGAGTGAGTCTGCCATTTTACCACTGCGCAAACCAGTTTCAGCATTCATCATTCACACCGGAGTACTGACTCGACCTTGGATGCAGATTGTAGCCACCAATTGCGAATGTCAAGACTGACTATGACAGCTCCTGGCTGCTGCTGCGGCACCAACACGATCGATCATCGATATCGCCTTCATGACCGGGAACCCCCCCAATCCGCAGCACAGTCGCAGTGTTTGCTCGCCTGCCCTGCTCAGCAGAGACAGGAGACTGTCTGGCAGAGGATTATCAAACGCTGGATTTTCTTTCAGCATTGCTAGAATGCAAGGGCCGCTAGAACTATCGAATTTGCCGATGAATATAGTTACAGCTGCTACTAGTTGAGTTCTCTAATTTTCAACCACTACTATAATTGCCACAGTAAGCGAATACAAATAGTAGTCAAGAAAAAAACGTATATAACAATACACAGATAAGCAACCGGCAAAAATAATGTTTGAATCTTGAATTCCCCGCAGTTTAAGGCGTCAAAGGCATCTGCGCACCAAATAGGCAGCGCAGCTCCAAGCATTGCCACTAAAAACGCAGGGGCCAACCACGCGCTGTGGCAAGTAATCCGTCTCTTCGTATTCTCCGCAACGGTGAACCTTGGATACTTGCTGGTTGCACCGCAAACACGATCCGACCGACCTGACTGTCTTTTCAAGAGCTGCTGCTTGATCAGGGACTGCTTGCAAAGTAGTCGGTCAATCGCTTATCTCAGTGCGACGATATTTGGCAACGATCCTGCTCCTACGACACTCTCAATTCCTCTTCGGGCCAATCCAGGCCTGGAAGCGAATTCGAACAATCAGGGCCACTTCATAGTTCACATAAGAGGAGAAAATACGCAATAACGACAAGAGAAAGCAAAAAGAGCGATATAGATATAGCCTGTGCGATTGAGCTGTGAGTTCTTTTTTCCGCACTAGCCACTTCTGTACACAGACCGCGATACTGACTCTTGCGACATTTTATTTTCCAGCGAGCTCTTTTCGTCTAATTATTTCCTCAAATAATAATCTAACCTACTCGACATTAAAGCAAGGATTTCAAATGTGGCGGAATCCGACAACGACGACTACGCGGCCCCCGCTGTGCACTCAATACACCCTACCCGCCGGCATCATCATCGTGCCCTCTGCAACAACCCACACAATCTCGACTTCAGCGGTCTTCTCACCGATATGCAGCAGCAGTATGGGTTCACTGCTCACGTCAACTACGACAGCTGCAGATCTCACAGACCCGTTCTACTCCTCGGTCGTGCCGATCGCATACACTGTCGCAGGCACGACGGTGCTGGCGTGGGTTCTATTCCTTCTCTTGCTCATCACGCCGCAAACTCGACCGTACCTACAAAAACTAGCGACGTTATCAGTTGCAATATCGTTAACGATTGCGCTCGCTGAAATTACGAATATTCTCAAAAAACAGTATCAAGATGCTTACGACGACGCAGAGGAATTGCGGTTATACATCGACGAAGGGATTGCACTCAAAGTCATGCGTGTAGTTTCTGATGTGTTTTTGTGGCTTGCTCAGGTGCAAACATTAATTCGATTATTCCCTCGGCATCGAGAAAAGAAGATTATCAAGTGGCTGGGATTAATGCTCATTGTTATCGACACTGTGTTTTGGTCGCTAAAATCTTTCTTACCGACAAAAGACGGCGATCAATCGTTTCGCGACGCAGTTCCCGCTCTCGCTTATTTATTTCAAATCATTTTGTCTGTTCTATATTCAGCATATGTGATTTATTATTCGGTCTCAAAACGGATGTTGGCCTATCACATCAATAATCTCCTTCTTGCAGTCCTCTCGATTATTGCCGTCCTGACGCCAATAATCTTTTTCTTGCTCGACATCTCGCGGCAGTATATCTCTGGTTGGGGAGATTTTGTCCGCTGGGTCGGAGCGGCGGCGGCTAGTGTTGTCGTTTGGGAATGGGTCGAGCGGATAGAGTACTTAGAGAGCAAAGAGCAAGAGACGGGAGTGCTTGGTCGGCAAGTCTTTGAGGATGAGATGCTTGAGACCGGCACAAGTCGAGGAGCGCGGGCACCGCGAAGCAGCCAATCTCGGCGACGAAGACAGCCACCGCCGCCGGACGAAGGCCTAGATGGACAGCAAGCACGTCACGCAGACGAGCGAAGGCAGAGGACAATGTCTGATGAGGAGAGTAGTGACTACGATGGACAAGGAGGAGCTGCGATTAGCGGAGGCTCCTCTAGTAAGATTCTGTCGAGTATTATTGGGCGCATCAGCCGGTCATCGTCTGCTGGAGTGCCAGAATCAGGCAACGCGGTCATACAAGTACGGAGCAATAGCAGCAGTATACTTCCTCTGACGCAAATTCCAGATCGCGCACTACGCTCTCAAATGTCGCGGGATTTGGACTTGGAAACGGGTGGGACTGATAACTACGACGATGATGAAGATGAAGAGGGCGATGGGCGCGCCACTCCAGAGATGGATGCCGCGGCGCGGAAAGAAGCCGGCAGAGGACTTGCTGAGCGACTACGGACTCGAGCGCATCGACGACGCCGTCGACAGGACGCACAGAGCGGCAGCCTGAGCGAAGGATCGGGAGCGACTCGAGAAGGTCTGGCTGCTAGCATAATGGAATTGATTGAGTCTGGCCGCGCATTCTTCTTTGGCGGGCGACCGTCGTCGCGCGCGACTACATGCACGAGTGCTACGAGCTATCGCGTGAATGGCGGATCGAGCATCAACATGGAGAACAACCGGACGCATACGACGCCCTCTCCCGCCAACGCAGGAGGGTCGTCGCCCCCGCCCGCGCTGTCAGGAGGAGCAGTATCGATCGTGGTGCCGAACGAGGATGCCCGGGTGCGGCACTTCTACCCGCTGAAGCGTGGTCTGTCGCGGTCGACGTATTCGTCGGTGTCGCCGCAGCAGTCGTGTACGCCGGGGTCGCCCAGCACCAATGCCAATGCGAGCACGCCTGCGCCGAGCGTGACGTTCCGCGAGGACGTGATGAGGCGGTCGCCGGCGGTTTGCGCCGGCGTTGGCGGGCCCAGCAGCAGCACACTCGCGAGCGTGATCGAGGGCCGCGTACGGAGCACCCCTGCGATCGACCCCGACGACCTGTACGATGATGATACGGACGACGACGAGGAAGCGTATGTTGTGCAGGGACCCGCCGCAGACTCGGAAGCCACCATTCTGGGCAGCCGCTCGGTGCACGTGCGCGCCGGTGCAGGGGCAACTGCAGCGCTGCCGCCGCCGGCTTTCGAGCCGATCGCGGGCTTTGACCGAGGCGACTACTGGGACGAGAAGACAGACACGGGCAACTATAGCAATGCGATCGCGGGTGCTGCTACCACTGCCAGCCCGCGTGTATACGGGCAGCGCGCCACGCTGGAACCGGCAGAGCGCGGTGCGAGGCAGGTGATGATGCAGCGACTGACCGGCGCGCGGGATTGGGCGGTGATAGGCGTACCGAACGAGCAGGATCGGTGAAGGCTGCGGTCGGCAGAAGACTGAATCGAGAAGGTTAATTGTCTTATCAAGGTGCTTTTTGGAGTAGGGGTTTTTGTTTTGCTGCATTTTGTCGCTGTATATTATTGTCGCAATTGTTTTGTTGTTTGAATACCGGAGTTAGGTGCTTAATCTCATAATTAGAGCTAATGCAATTTGATAGCATCAAATTCAAAAGTATTTAATCGTCGCATTCAAATTCGTCGACTGCCTGCGCACGGTAAACGGCACCCTCCCCCTCCCCTCTCTCGATCGAGGCCATTCAGCGCGGTGTGGCAGAGACTGAATTGTCGAGAAAGGCAGCTAATTAGAATAAAAAAACAAAAACAACGAAAATGAGAAAAGACAGACAAATCACGCAAGTACAGGCAACGAAAATAAATGCAATCAGCAAAAACAACGCCGAGAGCCAAGGAACCCCAAAATCCAACTTCACTCAGCACACGTCATTTGGCTTCAAAGTCGACCTGGCAGCCGCACGACCGCCAAAGCTCGCGCCGACCGAATCCGAGCTTTTTGCTAAGCCAGAGAAATGCCGGGGCGCATATATTTCATCACAGCAGCCACTTCTCCGTCTCCGTCTCCGCCTCAGCCTCTCCGCTCTCCACCGCCGCTCTCCTCCCGTCGTCTCCTTCCACAGCGTAGTTCATGAAGGTCTCAACCGCCCTTCTCTCGGCCGCCCTTGTCGCCGCGCCCGCTGCTGTGGCGGTGGCGGTGGCCGCCGCCGATGCCCCGGGCACCGTCAAGTTCGACATCGGCCGCACCAAGCGCTCGCTCACGGTTGAGCCCACCGTCGAGCGCTTCCGTCGCCGCAACAACCTGCGTCGTCGCGCGGTCGACGGCACGGTCGAGCAGATCCTCGACAATGACTACTTCCTCTACTACGCCAACGTCACCGTCGGCACGCCCGGCCAGAAGCTGCGTCTGCAGATCGACACCGGCTCGTCTGATGTCTGGTTCCAATCCGGCGAGAACGAGGTGTGCCAGGAGTCCGACGACCCGTGCGCTTCTTCCGGCATCTTCGAGCCTGATGAGTCGTCGACTTATAACGTGCTCTCCAACGACTTTTACATCTCCTATGGTGATTACTCGTACGCCAGGGGAGTCTATGCGACAGAGACCTTCACAATCGGTGGTGCGACAGTGACAAACCTCACCGTCGGCATCGCGACCGACGCAAACGCAACCGATGGCATTATGGGCATCGGATATCCCACCAACGAGGCCATTATCTTCACAAAGGGCTCGAGCTACCAGTACAAAAACTTGCCCGAGCTCTTAGTCGACGAAGGCCATATCGCGACTCGGGCGTATTCGCTCTGGTTGAACGACGAGTATGCGTCTACTGGTTCGATTCTGTTTGGAGGTGTTGATCGCGCAAAGTATGATGGCGACCTCATGTCGATGCCAATTGACACTTCCTACGGCGAATCCGAGCCGTCAGAGTTTTATGTTACGTTGGAAGGCTTTGGATTCACTGATACCGATGGCAGCGAGACTGAAATTTCCACTTCTCTAGATGAGGCAGTGCTGCTCGACTCGGGCACCTCATTCACTTATCTTGGATCATCCGTGCAGCGTGCTCTTGCAAACATCGTCAGCGCAGAATACAGCAGCTCTCTTGGCTACTACGTTCAAACGTGCGAAGTTCGTTCTGTCAACGCCTCAATCGATTTCTACTTTAGCGGTCTTACGATCAACATTCCTGTGCGGAACTTCTTTTATCCTGCTGTTCAGGACGATGGTACTCCGCTTACGTTCACCTCGGGCGAAGAAGTTTGCTTGTTCACCGTCATGGACAACTCTGACGTCGGCGTCTCGATTCTCGGTGACTCTTTCCTGCGCGCAGCTTATGTCGTCTATGATATGGATAACAATGTCATTGGAATGGCTCAAACAAAGTACAACGTGACCGACTCTGACATCGTCGCAATCTCAAGCACTATCCCCGGTGCCGTCACAGCCTCAGGTGCGACTGCCGTCGTCTCTGCTACTTCTACTGCCGCCGTTGGAGGAGGTGGAGAGAACGAGCCAAGTGTCACTGCTTCTGGTGAAGTTTCAGAATCTGCCTCATCTGGCACTGTCGGAGTGACCTCCGGCTTTGCATCTGCATCTGCTGCATCTACATCCGCTACAACTTCTACTGTAACTTCCTCTACTTCGGCTGGGACTACATCATTCAGTTCGACTGCGAGCGAAAGCACAAGTACTGCTTCTACCACAAGTGCAGGCTCAGCACCTTTGTCTGCCTTCACAACTTCTGGGCGTGCGCTGTTAGGATTCTGTTTCGCGTTCTCGGTCGCCGTCGTCGGAGGTGTGTTGTCTTTGTAATTTCGATTTTGATTCCTGCGAGAATTCTTAAATATTTTTTCTATTCCACGACGAAAGATTATGACTATTAATGTTATTGCTATTATCGTAATTATATCATATATATGATGCAGATAGTTTGAATAGGCGTTTTTTTTCTGCTAATCTCGTCGTCGTTGTCAACGTCGAGGTTGATACAGGTTGGCTTATATATTATGGCTGGTCCGTCTTAGTAAATACAGAAATGATATAGGGTCGAGGATAGGAAGCTTTGAATTTTAATTTTCGTTTATCAAAAAGCAGACTCAGTTAGTCAATCAAATGCTTAAAGTATTGAAGAATCAGACACCTGATGTTGTTACAATAACTACAACTCGCGCATAATCTGTACGTCTTTCTTGCCGGAGATGACTGACTGGCCATGCACAGTGTGTTTAGCATGGCAAGATCGTCATTCGTCATCCGCGTCCACGGTGAAGATTCGAACATACTTGGCTCCGCTAAGTCGCGAGTCGCTCTAGCAGCAGCAGCAGCGAGCGGCTGGATCTGATTCCCTTTTTGCGCTATTCTATATCGGCTATCTCGGCTTCAAAATTAAGCAGACTCTAGAGCAAATCATCGACCATTCTGCTGCGCGATCAAAGCGCATGCGGGTTCGTAGTATTAACGTTCCATCACTAACTACAGCAAGGTTACTCAATGTAAAAGCATGGCACCCGATTTCAAAAGTGAGCAATCTCCACTAGTTTTATTTAGTTAAGGGGCCAGTTTCAGCCAAGATTTCTGCAGGATTCGCGTGCGGCAATGGCGTTCGTTGGCTTTTGGCAAATATCATGTCAAATACCGTATCGATTTGGACTCTATTCTCAGTAATAAGAAAGCTGTAGCGTCCCACTATAATCCACAGAGTGTGCTAAGCACGCCCATTGGCACCGATCATGAGATCTGTACGCTAATTATATTGGCTCGACACAGGCTGCGAGCAGATTTAGAATATGATGATTTGCTATGATTGATGGACAATGACCAAACATACACACACTATGTACATCTACTGCTCTCTTACTCAATTATTTGTAAACAAGCGCCACACCCTCGTCCGATGCCGTAATCAACGTATTTCCACCGTCCGCCATTGCAAATCCCAAAATCCCACTCGAGTGACCAGTTCCTTTCCACAGCTCTTCGCCCGTTCGTACATCCCACCGTCGAAGATATCCATCCATTGACGAACTAACCAAAACCGTGGTATTGGCCACAAACTCGAGTCTTGTAATGGCTTCTCCGACTTCGAGTGTCCTTCGTACGCGCCATGAGCCAGTATCGAAGAGGCAGATCACACCGGCGACGAGTCCGACGGCCAGAATGCCAACTGCTTCGCACCATGCCATGCCTTCAACTGATTGCTCTGCCTCTGGCATGTCGGTCTTTCCAGTAGCTCCTAATACGTCCACAGTCGCGATGACTGAGCCTGTCTTGGTGCCGACGATTGCGACCTTGCCGTCTGCCGACCCGACGGCGACCGAGGTTCCAGATGGATGTAAGCTCAAGCTGATCCATGGAGCTTCGTAATGGAATTGTACTGGCGTAACCTTGTAGTTCTGAACAGAAGAAGGGACACTCCATGATATCAGAGTTCCGTCGTCAGAAACAGTCACTAGGTTAATCTCCTCCTCGTCAGCTTCAGCGGGAGCCTGCGCCGGCGGTACAAATACGCCAGCAGTGCAGACACTACTATGTCCATAGAGCGTACAGAGAGGTTCAAGTTTCGGTGTTAGGCTGTAAACCCACGCTGATCCATCATTAGCACCAAATGCAAAAATAGGCTGAGTAGAATGGAAACTAATCCAACTAACTTCTTCAACTTCCTCAACCGAATCCCAAAACTCCCACTTCTGACCTCGCGCTCTAGCCCGCCAGATCCGTACTTTCCCATCCATACCACCGGTAATGAGCCACTCTCCATCCGGAGAAAACCCCCCGCAAACAAGTGAATCAGTATGGCCCGAGAGGGTGGTCACAAGCTTTGGAGGAACGGAATGTGAAGTCCAAATATACCCAGTATCATCACCACCACCGGTAACAACTAGTGGCAATTTTGGATGAACATCAACTAAGAAAATTGAATCGCTATGCTTATCGAAATATGTAGTTGAATTATTCGACATATCAATCTCTTCAACAATATCTTCTCCTGGTCCATCATCTTCATCCTCCTCCATATTATCGCCGCCGTCGTCATCGGCATCAGACATTGGAGCATCGTCATCGCTATTTCCTTCATCATCATCAACGACGTCATACGCTGATGAAGGATCTAAATAAGCAGCATCTTCTTCTTCGTTTTCGCCACCTTCCATACTGTTTGCGGCTTCCTTGGGATCCATTCAGTATTTTTTTGGTTTTTCTGTGGTGCTTGATGGAGGCGGAGGATTTGTAATTATCGAAGAGGACCACGAAAAAAATCTAAACTTTAAATCTAATCAATGGGAACTTTTTTTCGAGCCGCAGCAGCGCATCTTGATTTAAATTTTGGAGATTCGATACAGGTCAGTGATCAATATATGAGATCAGAAAATAGAACATTAGTTTCTTCAAGCTGAGAAACGGCAATTTGGAGATACTTGTTTCATACTACTGTTGCATTAATCAATAGCCATGGTGATTCCTTCATCTAATTAATATAATCAATAACGTAACTTCATTTAACTTTTAACTAGTTAGTGAGTTATTACAATAATTATCTACAAAAACTTCCGAAAACCACAGCATACCAAAGAGCATAAGACATATACAGAGGATAATTAAACGTAGGAAGAACAAGTGTTCAATAGCCATTTGAAAATATATATATATATATATAGATGTACCGTAAATAAAGCAAAAAACGGAGCAAAGAATAATACGAAAAGGCAGGATCTTCCTTTTTCACCGAGTAGTTACAGCCTTTGCAAGATTTCTAGGGAAATCAGGATCATACCCTTTCTTAACCGCAAGCCAATATCCTAACATCTGCAACACTAAAATATTAAGAATAGTTTGCAAACAATCGACAGTTTCAGGTACTACAAATTTAACGTAATCACTCTCTGATTTAATTTTAACCTTTTCATCAGCATTTTTAGTAGACTCGATGATTTTAGGACTATTCTTTGAAGTAATGAAAATAGGTTCTCCGAGTCGCGAAGTAACTTGTGAGACTGAGCTTGCAACTAAATCGTAAAGCTTGTCTTTAGTAACAATCATGATAATCGGCAAATTTTTCTCGACAAGAGCGAGAGGACCATGCTTAAGTTCGCCCATCAGGATGCCTTCGGCAAGGATGTACGAAATCTCCTTGATCTTCAATGCACCTTCGAGCGCCGTCGCATATTGATATCCAGATCCAAGCACAAGCATCTTTGTCTTCTCCTTCAAATCTTCAGCAGCTTTCTCGATAACGTCATTAAGTTCGAGTACTTCGCTCAATTTAGCAGACAAAGTGCCTAATCCTTCAATAATCTCTTGTCGACGTTGAAGTTTCGACAATCGATCTTCAGAAAATAATAGCGCCATCATAACAAGAGCTATATACTGCGACGTGAATGCTTTAGTAGACGCGACACCGATTTCCGGACCGGCGTTAATATGAACACCGCACATTGTCAGTCTCGAAAGACTAGAACCGACAACATTCACAACACCAACGCACATAGCGCCACGTTCAAGACAATACTTCAAAGCAACAAGAGTATCGGCAGTCTCTCCAGATTGCGAAACAAAGATACAAGTATCATCACGGAAAAGTGGCGGCTTACGATCAATAAAGTAAGACGCAACTTCAACTGAAATAGGAATATCAGTAAGTTCTTCGAATAAATCACGAGCTGCAAGACATGAATGATATGACGTTCCACAAGCAATCATGACAATTCTCCGTGATCGACGGATTGTTGTAAGATAGTTTGATAAGCCTCCAAGCTTGACACTATGATTTTCAAAGTTGACGCGGCCTCGCATTGTGTTGACAATAGACTCTGGCTGCTCGTAAATCTCCTTCAGCATAAAGTGATCATAACCGCCTCGCTTAAACTCAGCAAGTTCCATCTCAATGTTTTGGATAGTACGAATGTTGGACTGACCCTCCTCATGGCGCAAACGATGGATATGTAGACCACCATCATAGATATGAGCAATATCATCATCCTCGAGAAAAATAACCTTCTTCGTCTTCTCAATAATAGCAGGAAGATCAGAAGCAAGGAAAAACTCAGCAGGGATAGGCATACCATCATCCGAGATAAAAGCACGCGACTGCGAATGTCGGAGATCGCTCATGCCACCATTAGGCACAAAGAGAGCCCCGTCACCACCAAGAATTGAGTTTGAAGAGCGCAGCATGCCACCACGCGATGTAGCACCGAGGGTCAAATTATCCATGTTTATCGAGGGCGCGCAACCATTACTGCTGCTTAATCCATTGCTGTACTCATCATCATCGTCATCGCTGAGACCGGCATAGGTAGCTCCAGAGTCGCCAGTGACAGAAAACTCGGGGAACTCGACGTCAACAAAATCAACGCGAAGCTTGCGCTCAGATTTAATTCCAACAAGAAGAGGAGAACCCTTTCGAGCGGCAATCAACTCTCCAGGGTAGTGCACAGACTTGACGAGGACGGCATACGCACCTTCAAGTTCACGCAAGACCAGCTCGATCAACTTTTTAAAGCCAAGTCCACGGTTTGAATCGTACACATATTTAAGAAGTTTAGCGATACATTCGGTATCGGTCTCACTCTCGAAGACAAATCCCTTTGATTCGAGAATAGACTTGACGGCACTGTAGTTTGTGATGATACCGTTATGCACGACCAAGAACTCCGAAGCCGGATCGGAGTGCTGAGGATGAGCATTACGCGCAGCAGGCTGTCCGTGAGTGGCCCATCGGTTATGAGCAATACCCACATGAGAAATGAAACGGCGATTGAGATCATACCCAGAGCCGTTGATAAGCGAACGGAGCTCGGCGACCTTGCCAACCTGGCGGGCGACGTAGCTCTCGCCTGGCGTATCGCCGTCGATGGTTAAACCAGCCGAGTCGTAGCCGCGATACTCGAGACGCGAAAGTCCGGCAAGCAGAGTAGTAAGAATGTCTCCCCGAGAGCGGTCAACGAGGTAGTTGACGTAGCCGAAGATTCCACTAGAGAAAGGAGGGAGCGCTTGTTAGTACGCAATCACGCAAGTTATCGTCATAACAGCAGCAAGAAGTAACAGTACCACATGACGCAAAGAGACGGGCCAGAACGACAGCAGGCAAAAATGAGAGCTGGCGGAGATCTCTGTTTGGACGGCAGGGACCCTAGGCAGAGGGAGGTGAGAGGATAATTATAGAGTACGGTCGCCAAGAAGCACAGACAGAAAAACCCACACTTTGAGTGCGGCTGAGGTCCTCCTTAACTGCGACTGTTTACAATACGGCTGGCTGGCTGCTCGCCAGACTGTTTCTCTATTAGTGATTTTGGTTCAGGCTACGTCTGTCGTAAGCCCTGCCGTTCGCTTATATTAATTAGAGTGGGTGCTGGGCTTTTTGGCGATCGCTTCGTTGCGTCCTAGTTCGGATCCAGGCTTGTCTGCCCTGTTGGTTCCTTTGACTTCGATGGTGCGATATCATTGGGCCGCTATTATTGTAGAGCCAGGAGTAGCCGAGGACTCGGCAGATGAAACATAGTTCGTGGATGGGGAAGTAGTGCGAGGAGCGCAGAGGATTAAATATAGATCGGTGGCTAACCGATAAACAAACAGCGCCTCCGCTGCCGCCCCTCAACGCCGACTCCGTGCTACGCCATCACGACTGAAGAAAGGCGGAAAAAGCAAACTAATAGGCTGACCGATACGCGTTCAGCCGAGGACTCCAGCATCACGTCGTCGTCACTGAGCGCTTTATTTACTCGGCCTAGCTGCGAACTGAGGAATTCTGCGCCACCGTTCCTCGCGTTACCGTCAGGCCCAGATAGTGTTCATTGCTCACGACAGCCGCGGTCAAGAGTGCTGCGATCATCTAATGATCTTATGGCCCTTCTTCGTTCAGCTTCAAAATCCTCTCGCCCGCACGTGCTAGGCTGTCCTAGTTATAAATAGTTGTTTACTAGCTGCCGTATTCGGATCGCACCGCCACAAGCTCAGCCCCCCCAGCAGCCGTGCGGCAGAGCATGTCAATTCTCAGCCATAAAGAGGCTGCTCGCTCCGCCTTCGATTCTGACTCTTCTTCACCGCTGCATCTCTGCCTCCTCTCTTCATCTTTGCCTCCTTTCGTCTATCCTTGATTGCTCCATTTCTCCCTTGTCGTCCCTGGTTCTGCTGATCTAGACAATGTGGTATGCTCTCTTCCACTTTGCTGCCGACGCCGACCCACCGGCTGATCTATTCTCCCTTGCTAACCTCTCCTCATCCACAGCGGAATCATAGGATATGTCAATTATCTTGTCGAGAAGAGTCGCGGAGAGATTCTCTCCACAATGCTCAATGGTATGCAGCATTTTTCTCTTTTCTGGGCAAAACTCTGCACAAGTACTGACAACCCGCTCAACTCCAGGCATGCAGCGTCTAGAGTATCGGGGATACGATTCCGCCGGTATTGCTATTGACGGTGACGGCTTCAACGAGGTCCGTATCTTCAAGGAAGTCGGCAAGGTCGCTGTCCTCCGCAAGCTCATTGACGCGTCCGACATCGATACTACCAAGACATTTGTGTCCCACGTAGGCATCGCCCACACTCGCTGGGCTACCCATGGCCAACCCTCACAAATCAATGCCCATCCGCACCGATCTGATCCCAACAACGAATTCGTTATCGTCCACAACGGTATCGTCACTAACTTCCGCGAGCTCAAGGCTCTCTTGACCTCCAAGGGATTCGTTTTCGAGACCGAGACTGACACCGAGTGCATTGCCAAGCTTTGTAAATACGTCTACGACATGAACAAGCACCGCGACTTGGACTTCACCGAGCTCGCTAAGCTTATTCTTGTAGAACTGCAAGGTGCTTACGGTCTCCTTCTCAAGTCCGTCCACTATCCCAATGAGATTATTGGAACTCGTAAGGGCTCTCCGCTCCTAATCGGTGTAAAGACTGAGAAGAAGCTGAAAGTTGACTTTGTTGACGTTGAGTTCCCGGACTTCTCCGAGATATCTATCGACGCTGGGGAATCGGCAGCTCCCTCGAGCAGTCTCCTCGGCATTCCTGGCATGGGCGGATCCGACTTGCACAGATCCCAGTCGCGTGCGTTCGTCTCTGAGGACGGTGTCCCTATGCAGGCCGAATTCTTCCTTGCATCTGATCCCTCGGCTATTGTCGAGCACACAAAGAAGGTTCTCTACCTTGAGGATGATGATATTGCTCACATTTACGATGGCGAATTGCATATCCACCGCGTTCGTCGTGAGGAGGGCCAGCCGACTATTCGCTCGATCCAGACTCTTGAAATGGAGCTCAACGAAATCATGAAGGGAAATTTTGACCACTTCATGCAGAAGGAGATTTTTGAGCAGCCCGACTCGGTTGTCAACACTATGCGTGGCCGTGTAGATTTTGAGAAGAAGACGGTCACTCTCGGTGGATTATCAATGTACTTGAACACAATTAGAAGATGCCGGCGGATTATTATGATTGCCTGTGGCACTTCATACCATTCATGCATGGCCACTCGTGCCATTTTTGAAGAACTCACAGAGATTCCCATCGCCGTGGAGCTTGCGTCCGACTTTTTGGACCGCAGGTCTCCAGTTTTCCGTGACGACACTTGTATATTTGTGTCACAATCCGGTGAAACTGCAGATACTATGCTTGCGCTCCAATACTGTATCGAACGCGGGGCTTTGACTGTCGGTATCGTCAACAGCGTTGGCTCGAGCATCTCTCGACAGACCAACTGCGGTGTTCATATTAATGCCGGTCCTGAGATCGGCGTTGCCTCCACCAAAGCTTACACTTCGCAATATGTTGCTCTTACCATGATGGCTCTGTCGCTGTCTGATGATCGCATTTCTATGCGTCCTCGTCGTCACGCAATCATTGACGGACTTGCAAATATCTCTAAGCAGATTGAAGAGGTCCTGCAACTCAATGAGCGCATCAAGCAAATGGCTGAGACTGATCTCATCAATCAGAAGTCACTTTTGCTTCTCGGTCGTGGATATCAGCACGCTACCGCTCTTGAGGGTGCTCTCAAGATAAAGGAGATTTCGTATATGCACTCGGAAGGTGTTCTTGCCGGTGAACTCAAGCATGGCGTGCTTGCTCTCGTCGATGAAGATCTGCCTATTATTGTGCTTGCTACACACGACTCGCTGTTCCCCAAGGTTATGAGCTCAGTCGAGCAAGTCATTGCTCGTTCAGGCAACCCGATCTTGATCTGCAACAAGGACGAGACTTCGCTTAGTAAATTTGAAAAAACCTACCGCACTCTCGAGGTGCCGGCTACTGTGGACTGCTTGCAGGGACTTTTGAACGTCATTCCTCTGCAGCTTATGAGCTACTGGCTTGCTGTGAAGAAGGGCGTCGACGTCGATTTCCCGCGAAACCTGGCTAAGGCTGTTACTGTTGAGTAAATGAGTAGGGTTGGGATTAGTACGCTATATGTTCAGGCTGTCGATGGATGGCGCATTGAAGGGAGGGCGGCATTAGCTGGAATAGGTTAATGAGGTTTGTTCTAATATTACGGGTTTTGTCTGAATTGCTTTTGCGCCGGGCCTCGGAGTACGCTGATATGAGAAATCTAAAGGGTTTCTGTTGATAATGATTTGATTTTTGTAAGTAGACTCAATATACTGTATTATATACATTTGCGATGCAAAGAATGCAGCAGGATGATGTCGGGTTAGGGCTTTGCAGAATGGCCCCCGCTCTAGGCTTAATGCGGATGGCGTGCCTGCGCCAAACTGGCGAAAAGCCACCAGTCCGGTGCCTGCCTTACCGCCGGAGGAGGGCCACGAGCGGACAGGCGCTATATAAACGCGCGTCGCAGCCCGCGCCGATCGGCCGCCCGCTCCCCTGCTCGAACTCGCACGTGACTCCGCGCCGGGTTAAAGTTTACATATTTTTCCTGCCTAAAACTACAACCACACTTTGGCTGCCTACCGGCTCCTCTGATCAGTGCCAGTGTGTCGGGGTCCATCTATAATCTGCTTGCGCCGTCTGGACTGTTCATGTCTCTGTCTGCTGCCGGGCTACGGTCCTGAGCTGCTACGACTGCACTTCTACCTACGATTATGTCCAGGTAAGTCGCCGTCTGTCGATCGAGAGCGTGTTCAAATTAATCTAACAAGCAAATCATCCCGCAGACTCGACCGACTTGTTTCGCTGCTGGACACGGGCTCGACGCAGCTTGTGCGCAATACGGCGGCGGACCAGCTTGCCGATGTCCAGAAAGCGCATCCCGATGATCTCTTCAATCTGCTAGGTAGAGTATTTCCCTATCTGCGTTCGCCGAAATGGGACACCCGTATCGCTGCTGCGAGAGCGATAGGTGGAATTGCCGATAACACTGAGAAATGGGATCCAAATTCGAGCAATTTACAAGATATAAAAGAAGAAAACACAATTGAAAATCCAAATGGAGGCAATATAAAATCAGAGGAGGGCTCAACACAAATAAAGAGTGAGACTCCCTCCATAGTCAAGAAAGAAGAATACTTTGACGACGATTTCAAAAAGCCGTTATCAGGCTCAAGTTCACCTGTTCCGTCGCCAGAAGATGATTTGCTTTCATTTGCAACCGTCGATATTGGTGTGGTCCTTAAGAAAGGAAAGCCATTATTAGGAAGCGGAGGTCATGAGTATGATATCAATTGGGCTGAGCTTGACCCTACCGAAAGGCTTGCTATGCAGAAAAGAAATGTCACATCGAAACTAGGTCTAGGAGGTGAATATATGGATGAAATCGTGACTGCCTTAGACTTCGGTTTGCAGACTCCAAAAACTCCAGGATCGATTGCGCTGAAAACCCCATCCGAACCGGCTGTTCAGTCGCCTGGCGATGATGGAGGATTGAGTTCTAGAGTTAGAGCAATGGCGAAAAGGAAAGCTAGAGCGGAATCAAAAAATCAAAGCAGCAAGTGAGTGGCCATTTGCATATTTTGTATTGGTTTCGCTCGGGCAATACTGACATGCACTTTTTTTGGTAGGTTGCGAAATGTCGATTTATCTTCAAGTACAACATCAAGAAAACTTTCTACTAGCGGCACCCCAGCGCAGATGCAGTCAGGTCAAGGTGAGCTTTTGTTGTTCAACCTTTTCTCGTATTAATATCCTAGCTAACTTTTCAGCTCCGGATTACTTTTCCATCACTCCGCAAGCACAGTCAGATCGCGTAGTTGTCGAACATCGCGTTCAGCCAAATCCATCAGCCGCTATCCAAGCATCCAACCAAGTCTGGCCATTTGAAGGAATTACAGAACTTTTAATGGTCGATCTCTTTGACGAGAGTTGGGAGACGCGGCATGGAGCTGCAGGTGGTTTGCGAGAGATAATTCGCGTACACGGTGCTGGCGCAGGTAGAATTATGGGAAAATCTAAAATCGAAAATGATCGCTTGAATCGAGCATGGCTAGAAGATCTTGCCTGCAGAATATGCTGTGTATTTGCTTTGGATAGATTTGGCGATTATGTGTCTGATCAGGTTGTTGCTCCTATTCGTGAATCAGTTGGGCAGACCTTAGGAGCGCTATTAATTCATTTACCGAAAGATATCGTTTTGAAAACATATAGCATTTTGTATGATTTGGTGATGCAAACTAAATTCGAGATTTCGTTTCCTATATGGGAAGCTTGCCATGGCGGTATGCTAGGATTGCGCTATTTAGTCGCAGTTCGAAAAGATATGTTATTTGATGATGATGGCAAAAATGGACTTCTTGATGGTGTTGTCGAGTGCGTTTTGCATGGCCTAGATGAGCAAGATGATGATGTACGCGCAGTTAGTGCTGCAACACTCGTACCTATTGCGTCTGAATTTGTGAGCTTGCGACCCCAATCAGTCGACCGCTTAATTGAGGTGGTCTGGGAGTGTCTTGCTCACCTGAAAGATGACCTTAGTGCATCAACAGGCAGTGTCATGGACTTGCTTGCGAAATTATGCTCTTTCCCTCAAGTCCTAGAACAAATGAAAGCAAATTCACAAAGTGATCCGCTCATGTCATTTTCAATGCTTGTTCCTAGATTATATCCCTTTCTTCGTCATTCTATTACAAGTGTACGAAGCGCCGTTTTGAGAGCGCTTTTGACGTTTTTGAAAATTGAAGATTATCCGGCTGGAACTACGGATTGGGCTGATGGGAAGGCTTTAAGACTTATTTTTCAAAATTTGCTCGTGGAGCAAAATGAGGTATGCTATTCAAAAGTTTTTTTTACTTTTTTCTGCACTCTTTTACTAATAAGTCTCTTAGGCCGTGCTGGATCTCTCAGTAGTCGTGTTCATAAATCTAGCAAAGAGATTATCGAGGCAGGGAGAAGCCAAATTTGCAGAAACCTTTAGTTCTCACGTTTATCCACTTTTTACCCTTCTGCTCACTCCGATCGGTATCAATCGTAATACCTATGCCATGGACACTTCTCTGTTCCTCCGTCCATCAGGTGTCACATTTTCTGCCGTCGCATTTCAGAGTGTAGTAACACAACCTGCAAATGGTGGTCAAGCAGGCGAAGACTCTGCTCAACGACCTTCTAAGCGTCGACGTCGCTCTGAGAAGAATAAAGAAGTTGAACCTGTTTCGAGTCATAATATTGATAGCCCTGTGTTCCTTGGTGACGTTGAATTGGTTGGATTTGATTCCATGATGCGTATGAAAATCGCTGGTGCAAAAGCAATGGGATATGCAATGAGTCTCTGGCCCAATAGTCAGATTATGACATTCCGTGATATTTTGGTGCAACATCTTGGTACTTCGAGTTCTCCTCCTGCGTTTTCCATGTCGCGATTGATTATTGCTATGATTTTCGAAGAATATGGCGCTCAGGCTGCTACCCAGCAATCGGACTTCAAAATCTCGTTTGCTAGTCAGTTATCTGGCATTTTGAGCACTCCCACACCCGAGCATATTTATAGAGATGTATCACCATATCTCAAGGTGGTTCGGACTCAGACACAAGCCTTGTTGAACGTATTTGCAGATACTGGTCGAATGTCATCGCATAAACTTCCTCGGTTGGCTATTGTTGTCAAGGGTGAAGCTGATGCAGGTCCCGATGCGTTTTCTCTTGCTGATGCAGAGAAAGCAATAACAAGTGATATCGAAAAGCTGAAAAAGGGAATTCAAGCTTCTTATCGATTTGCGATTATGGACCCGTTGAAACATGCACAGGAGAGCCTTCGAACTTCAATCGATGATGCAAAACAGGCCATTGAAGCCCGCAATATTCGAATTAATGCTGCTGTTGCTGGTGCATATATTGCACTTTTATCAAGTCTTCCTAAGAAGCTTAATCCGGTTATTCGAAGTCTAATGGATTCTGTTAAGGAAGAAGAGAATTTTGATATGCAAAAGCGTGCCGCTAGTGCTGTTTCACATCTGGTTCGACATTGTTCAAATGCTGGTAAAGTTGGTGCATCGGACAAGATGATAAAAAACCTTTGCGCTTTCTTATGTGTTGAAACTTCTGAAGTACCTGAATTTCATCACCATGAAAAGTTAGATGGTGTAATTTTATCGCTACATAAAGAGGAAGATCGTCGAGATCCTAAAGATCTGATATTATACCAACGCGAAATTCGAAAGGCTAGAACTAAACGTCGCGGTGCTAGAACTACTTTGGAGATTTTAGCAGATATGTTTGGTGATCAATTATTTTTGAAAGTGCCAAAGCTGCGCGAAGGCATGACTAGTCCTTTGCTTGCGCTTAAAGATCCTCTACCTGCAGATATTACTAGTCCTGAATCAACTCTTGGTCAAGAAATTGTTGACGGGCTTTCTGTTATTCGTGCTTTGATCCCAAGACTTCATCCTAATTTGTTAGATATTTTTGTGGAGTATTTCGATCTTATTGGAACTGCTTTGCGGTCTTCATTTTCAGTATTGCGTTACGCTGCCGCGAAATGTTTTGCTACAATTTGCAGTGTGATGAAAGTTAAAGGAATGACGTTTCTGGTTGAGAACGTCCTTCCAGCGTTTAATAATGGCTTGGATATGCATTGCAGACAAGGTGCGGTGGAGTGTGTGTATCATTTGGTGCATGTAATGGAGCATGAGATTTTGCCTTATGTGGTCTTTTTGGTGGTTCCTATCTTGGGTCGTATGAGTGACTCTGATAATGATATTCGTTTGCTAGCGACAACTACATTCGCACAACTTATTAAATTGGTGCCATTAGAGGTGCGTTGCTTTGCTAGCTTTTGATTGGAAATGCGTTTATCTGTGCTAATATTTATCTAGGCTGGTATTCCTGATCCCCCAGGACTGCCTCAATCTCTGCTTGAGGGACGTGATCGTGAACGCAAATTTATATCTCAGATGCTGGATCCAACCAAAGTCGAGTCATTTGCTCTACCAGTTGCTATTCGAGCAGATCTGCGCAAGTATCAACAAGAAGGAGTTAATTGGCTCGCTTTTCTCAACAAATACCATCTACACGGAATTCTTTGTGATGATATGGGTCTCGGTAAAACATTGCAAACGATTTGTATCGTTGCAAGTGATCATCATCTTCGAGCTGAGGAGCATTCTAGAACACGTAGTGTTGAAACGCGCCGATTGCCATCGTTGATTGTGTGTCCTCCGACTTTGACTGGCCATTGGGAGCATGAGCTTAATAATTACGCTCCATTCTTAAAAGTCCTGGTTTATGTCGGTAATCCTTCGCAACGATCTCGAATCGCAGACGAGTTTGATGATGCTGATGTTGTTGTAACCTCTTATGATATCTGTCGAAATGATGTTGAAATTGTGAGTGCTCAAAATTGGAATTATTGTGTTCTGGATGAAGGTCATATTATCAAGAACGCAGGCTCAAAACTCACAAAGGCTGTTAAACGAATCGCTGCTGATCATCGATTAATTTTGTCTGGCACGCCGATTCAAAATAACGTTCTTGAGCTTTGGTCACTTTTTGACTTTTTAATGCCTGGATTTCTTGGTACGGAAAAGGTCTTTAATGATCGATTTGCTAAGCCAATTGGACAAAGCAGAAATAGTAAGAGTTCATCGAAAGAACAAGAAGCTGGCGCACTCGCGCTGGAAGCTCTTCATAAGCAGGTTCTTCCATTCTTATTACGTCGCTTGAAAGAAGATGTACTTGCTGATCTGCCTCCTAAGATCATCCAAGATTATTACTGTGAGCTTTCAGATTTACAAAAACAACTGTATGAAGATTTCGCGAAGAAACAGAAAGATGAAGTGGAAGGTGAGGTTAAAACTGGAGAAAAGGAAAATAAGCAACATATTTTCCAAGCTCTTCAGTATATGCGCAAACTATGCGATCATCCTTCGCTAGTCTTGAATGCTAAGCATCCACAATATGCAAAGATTACACATCAGCTTGCGAGAGATAAAATGGACATTCGCGATATATCTTTTGCTCCTAAACTTGGTGCTTTACATGCTTTACTGTTGGACTGTGGAATTGGTGCGGTCGGACCTGGAGCTTCTTCGAATACTCAGGAAGATGATCTAAGCGGTGGTGCTGTCATTTCACAACATCGAGCACTCATTTTCTGTCAGCTGAAGGAGATGCTTGATATTGTCGAAAATGATGTTTTCAAGAAACTACTACCATCTGTCAGTTATATGCGACTTGATGGTAGTACTGAAGCTCGCAAACGACAGGATATAGTGCAAACATTCAACGCTGATCCTTCGATTGATGTGTTGCTGCTGACTACGCATGTTGGTGGTCTTGGACTTAACTTGACCGGTGCAGATACAGTCATTTTTGTGGAACACGATTGGAATCCTATGAAAGATCTTCAAGCAATGGACCGAGCTCATCGTATTGGGCAAAAGAAAGTTGTTAATGTGTACAGATTAATCACGCGCAACACTGTTGAGGAAAAGATTATGGGCTTACAAAGGTTTAAGATGAATATCGCAAACACGATCGTGAATCAGCAAAATTCTGGTCTTTCCACAATGGATACAGATCAGTTATTGGATTTATTTGATGTCAGTGGCGATGGTGTACCTTCAGCCGGCGCTAATGCGCAAAATCCTGACGCAGCTGATGTTGGTGGTCAAGGTGATGAAGATGTGATTGATGAGCAGGGCCAAATTATCAAGAAAGGTGATCGTAGTGCTGTTCATGGACTTGCGGAATTATGGGATGAACGTGAATATGAAGAAGAATATAATCTTGATTCTTTTATTCAGTCTCTGAAATAAATTCGAATGTATTTTATATTTCTTATTTTCTTGTTTGGATTTTTTGTTATACTAGGGCGGCGGGGCGCGTGTGGGTTGACGGGGAAGATATGTGTCTTTGGCGGAGCAAAAGTACTTTAGTTTTATATTTGTATTTTACTATTCAGTGTATGTTCGGATTTAGCATTTTTTTAACTTCTGTAAAGGTATGCATTACACTTTATTTAGTCCTTTGGACTGCCTAGTTGTAACATCTCACTGATATCCTTAGAATAAAATGAGAGGAATTCAGCTACTGCAATATGGTTTTCGTTTTATTTGACCACGGCTTTTACTGAGATTTTTTCTACATACGGTCGCCCTTTAGCTCAATACTGAGTTACTTAACCTTCACAACCCTAACCATCTAGTTTTACCTCCCAAGCCTAATTAAAAACATGCGCTTCGTGCTTCTCAGTACAAGATCAATATAAATAGATATCATACAATAGTACATACAATAGTAGTAATAAATGGGAATCCACAGGATCAATCATAGAATAAAGAATAGTACAAATCCATTACGTAATTTGGTTTGCCCCTGAAAGAGTATGGCGTCTCTGGTTGGTGGGATCCAAAACTTTAAGTGCTAGCGGATTAACCCGGTCGCCGCCACGAAAGTGTCGACAATTTTTTGTGAGAGGGCCGCATTTGCTCCACAACTGCAGACACAGTCGTCCCTATTCTTTCTATATTTTTTCCGAGTAGCTGCGTTCATTCGGAGTTTTTCCAAGGAAAGAAATAGTTTAAGTGGCTTCAAAGAAAATGAGTGGTTCATTGCGTGCTCTGCTACCTGCCGCGTGTCGGACTCTGGCTCGTTCGCAATGCGTATTAAATTCTAGGCCACTCTCGAAATTCGGTGCTCGACAATTCCAGTTCAAAGCTGCTCGACTTATGTCCTCTGAGGCTACGGCTGAAGCGGAACAAGATGCTGAACCTCTGCAAACAATAGAGAGTATCAAAGCTGGTCTCTCGACTGAGGATGGTGCGAGGTTAAAGTACATGCGAAATATTGGTATTTCAGCTCACATAGACTCCGGCAAGACTACATTCACTGAACGAGTTCTTTATTACACTGGCCGTATTAAGGCTATTCATGAAGTTAGAGGAAAGGATAACGTCGGTGCAAAGATGGATTCTATGGACCTCGAGCGTGAGAAAGGTATTACTATCCAATCTGCTGCGACTTATTGCGATTGGGACAAAATTGAGGATGGAGAGTTGAAGAAGTACCATTTCAACTTAATTGATACTCCTGGACATATCGATTTCACTATTGAAGTCGAGAGAGCCTTGCGAGTCTTGGATGGCGCGGTGTTGGTTGTGTGTGCGGTGTCTGGCGTGCAGAGTCAAACTATCACTGTTGATAGACAGATGCGTCGTTACAATGTTCCTCGAATTACCTTCATTAACAAGATGGACCGCATGGGTGCTAACCCTTGGAAGGCTATTGAACAAGTTAACAGCAAGCTTAAAATGCCGGCTGCCGCTCTTCAGGTTCCCATTGGTATGGAAACCGATCTTCAAGGTGTTGTCGACATCGTTAACATGAAGGCTCTTTATAACGAGGGCTCTCGCGGTGAAACAATAGTCGAAAAGCCCATTCCCGAAGACCTTAAGGATTTGGTCGAAGAGAAGCGTGCTGTCTTAATTGAGACTTTGGCGGATGTTGATGATGAAATTGCTGAAATTTATTTGAATGAGGAGGTTCCAACTGCCCAACAATTGATAGAGGCTATTCGTCGTGCTACTATCTCGCTTAAGTTCACTCCCGTTCTTATGGGCTCTGCTCTTGCTAATCGTTCCGTCCAACCTGTTCTGGATGCTGTTTGTGACTACCTTCCCAACCCCTCTGAAGTCGAGAACATTGGCTTAGATCTCACTAAGAATGAGGCTCCAGTCAGCTTGCCTCCTTATAGCAACCTTCCATTTGTGGGCCTTGCTTTCAAGCTTGAAGAAGGTCGCTTTGGTCAGCTCACCTACGTTCGTGTCTATCAGGGTGTGATCAAGAAAGGTATGACTATCGTCAACACCCGTACCGGCAAAAGGACCAAGCTCGCTCGTCTTGCTCGCATGCACTCTGATGAGATGGAAGATGTCACTGAAGTAAACGCTGGTGAGATTTGCGCTACTTTTGGCGTTGAGTGCTCGTCTGGTGATACTTTTACCAACGGTGATATCAGTGTTGCACTTTCATCTATGTTTGTTCCTGAACCTGTCATCTCACTTTCTATCGCACCTAAATCTCGCGATAACGGAAATTTTTCCAAGGCAATGAATCGATTCCAGAAGGAAGATCCTACATTTACAGTCAAGTTTGATTCTGAGAGTAAGGAAACTATTATCTCGGGTATGGGCGAACTTCACTTGGAAATTTACGTCGAGCGTATTAAGCGTGAATATAACGTCGAGTGCATCACTGGCCAACCCCAGGTCGCTTATCGTGAATCTTTCTTGTCCGCTGCTCCTATCAACTTTACTCACAAGAAGCAAACTGGTGGTGCTGGACAGTTTGCTAAGATTATTGGTGAATTGAAGCCCGTTACTGATCAGAACATTTTCGAGTCTAACGTTGTGGGTGGAAAAATTTCTGAGAAGTTCTTGACTGCTGTTGACAAGGTAAGAACATATTTTTGAGGAATGATTAAGATTTTTTTCTTTTGCAATGCTAATGTATTTGTTGGTAGGGTTTCCAAGAGTCATGCGAAAAGGGTCCTCTAATTGGACACAAGGTCCTTGGTGCTCATATGATTATCAACGATGGTCAGACCCATTTAGTCGATTCCTCTGAACTTGCTTTCAGAACTGCCGGTTTCTATGGTTTCCGTGAAGCCTTTATGAATGCCAATCCTATAGTTCTTGAGCCTATCATGGACGTTGCTATTACTGCTCCAATCGAATTCCAGGGTGGCATCATCGGTCTTATGAACAAGAAGAATGCTTTGATCACTGATACTGATATCGGAACTGATGAGTTTACTTTACATGCGGAATGTTCTTTGAATGAAATGTTCGGATTCGCTACTTTGCTCAGAGCTAATACGCAAGGCAAAGGAGAGTTTACTTTGGAATTCAAACACTACGCTCAAGCATCCCCGCAACTTCAGAAGCAGTTGATTGCCGAGTACCAGAAGAAGGAACGAAGCGAGAAGTAAGTAAAGAAGAGCAAGAGGATACAGAATGTATATTATGAATGATTGATACTATAGAATAGTAAAAAGAAGTAAAAAGTCAGGGTTTCTGCGAAATGAATGAACGATTCATGTGGTATAATTTACGGTTATGGGTATAAATATTGATATTGGGATTTATTGCTTCTGAGTACTGCCATCCTCCCTAATTCCACTCAAGTACATAGTTCTCGTGCATGCTCTACTTCCTGAATGTTATGTTATAAATGAACAATTTCAATATTTTGCACTTTGCTTTGGAGTGCTCCCGTAGGGATCAGAATGGCCTCTTTGCCTACCCAGTTTTCAGCATATTTGGAAAGCTACGAGACGACCAAAGTGAAAAAGGAGCCGCCGTACTTTTTACCTTTGAAGAATATTTAGCATGATTTGTCATGCTCAGAGATACATACATATATCACGAGCACGAATCTCTCACCGCATATATCTTATCAAGCTGTTGACTCTTGAATATTATTAGTCCATGGTTCCTTCTCAAGCGGCATTACATATCTGGAATCAGATCTTTGGATGACTTCAGGGTGGAGGATGGTCGAGCGGCGTGAGTTGGACGCGGTCGCACCTAGTCATTAAGAGCCTGAACTGATGACTAAAGCCCTTTCATTTATCTTCTTGCTTATAACAGTTTCTGATTAATGATTAGATCAGTTTTGCGCATTTCTCAGGCTCAGGCGCCAACCTGTGTGTGGGAAAATTGATTGACATTTTGCCCTAACCGGATGAGCTCCCGCCGCACGACGCTTACCTACTAAATTGAAGCGGCTAACTGGGGCCGCAGACGAGGTGCGTAGGCCGAATGTACATGTCTGTTGCAAAGAGTACCTGAAAATACTATAATAATACATCGTGCGAATGTTCAGATAGATTATGCGCGTAGAAGACAGACAGCTATGACCTAATGAGTACCTCAACGTTGGACAGCGCGACGATCCAAGGTCCCGTCGATCACAATATAGGGGCAGGATGGTAGTATGAAAGCGTGTTGCTGAGGCGCAGCTTTACATCGTCAGCCTTACGCGTACGATTGAGTGGTGAGTTATCCCCTACGCCAATCCGATATATCTTGGATCAGACGAAGAATTATAATTGGAGATCCTGCCCGGAAATATATCAATTCTCGAATAACCTAGTTCCATCTGATCCAGCATGAAGTCGGTGATCTATTACTGCAAGTATGTTCCCTGACCTAAATTAATTCTTTGAAAACCTGTGCAACATCTAATAGTTTTAGTTGGGCCATTTATGGTCGGAAACACTTTGTGAAAGATTTGCCAGCTGACTACTTAACGCATTTGCTCTATGCATTCGCAGATATCAACCCGGACTCGGGAGAAGTCATCCTATCTGACCGTTGGTCCGATACCGACATTCACTATGAAGACGATTCATGGAATGATGCTGGGAATAATGTGTATGGTAATATGAAGCAATTAAATTTATTGAAACGCAGACATCGTCAGTTGAATGTTCTACTGTCAATCGGCGGATGGACATACTCACCTAAATTTGCTCCTATGGCACAAGATGCATCAAAGCGCGCAACATTTGTCAGATCTGCTATAAAACTACTTATTGATTTAGGCTTAGATGGTATTGATATTGATTGGGAATACCCTGCCGACTCCGCACAATCAGATCAATATGTTGAACTGCTGGCTGAGATGAGAGCAGGGCTGAATGACTATGCGGATGAAGTTCAACGACAGACTGGTGCAAAGCCTAAATTTTACTTGACGATTGCAGCTCCTTGTGGACCTGAAAATCTTTCTCTGCTGAAAATCCCCGACATGGATAGATATCTTGATTTTTGGAACCTCATGGCTTACGATTTCTTGGGTCCCGGTTGGTCCGAAGTTGCAGGTCATCAAGCCAACGTTTACGGTGGTAAAATATCTACCGATCTAGCCATCAACTACTTTCTTCAGCAAGGCGTACGCTCTGACAAGTTAATTCTCGGTATGCCTTTGTACGGTCGAGTGTTTGCAAACACAGATGGAATAGGAAATCCGTTTAGTGGAGCGGGTTCCGCTGGCTCGTGGGAAAATGGCGTCTTTGATTACAAGGCCCTTCCTGAAGTGGCTACACTTGACCAGAGCGCTATTGCGGCGTCTACATATGATCCCAGTGCTAGAACCTTTATTACATACGACACGCCGGAATCCAGTGAGCTCAAAGCGCAATATATACTACAAAAAGGACTCGGAGGTGCTATGTGGTGGGAATCAAGCGGCGACCGACCGCTCGAGTCTGGAAACTCGATTGTGCAAACTGTCGTTGATACGTTGGGTGGAGTCTCCGAGCTCAGACGTGAGAGTCCCAACTGTGTCCAATATCCGGGAAGTTCTTATGACAATATCAGACATTGACAACCAGCAACTGCAGGCCGGGTCCAGATTTATGAATGGATACTAGTGGCGGTAGTAATTTTGGGGTGTGTAAGACTTCTGTTGCACGGATTCCTGCCGCGTCGGCCAACCTTTTGAAGAGAGATACAGTTGGCACGAAAAGTTATGGGGTATTTCAGGCTCTTACGGAATGCAGGCCTACCTCGACGGTCAACTATGAACTCATTTTTGGATCTATTCGGTTCTTCACGTATATAACCACAAAGCAATAGCATCTAGCTGCACATTGAATCGTAGAGGTACTCCAAAACTCCAATATAATCTAAAACAAACTCTCCCATTTGTTGCTATTTCTCGAACCTTCAGAATTTGTATCAGGTACTCCAGCTGATTCTCTAGCCAATGCAAATATCAAAGCTAGATCGTCCTCATAGTTATCTACGAATGCCAGCGACGACATAGGTGTCCGTACGTCCCCAGAGAGTAAGGATTGTGCATTTGATCCGCTCTCAGATTCATCTCCCGGATCTTGGCGTATTGAGTAAGCATTGGTGGCAGCACGAGATAGAGGTAGAGTCGGTAGAGGCGGGTTAAGTAAAGGAATTTGAGAGGATAGAGCTTCATCGTTTAAAATTTTAGGCGATCGTGGTCTTCTTTGCCGAGACGGTGATTCGCTCGTCGTAGTATGTGCATTCTCACTTCCTGTACTCTCTGACGCGGTAGTCTGTTGCTCAGTTTTCATGCAAAACCACTGACGAAGAGCAATGACAATTCTAGCAATTCTTCCAAAGGATGATGACGCTCCAGATAATTTTTCCATATCTGTATAATATGTTATAACTGCATTCAAATAATTCTCCAAGTTGATCATCTCGGAAGTTACTACCCAGTTGCCGTGAGATATTAGAGCAGATGTGAGGCCATGATTGACGGCCCTCTCATGTGCTGCAAGAGTCAGAGAAGCACGCGCGAGGGTGGCTAGGATCAACAATGGATGTGTGAACTGCCAAAATCGAACATTTCGGGCAATTTCTTTGGGCAGCGAGACGATTCTATCCAATGCCGCATGTGCGGAATGTATAAGTCTAATAATCAAAGTGCCTAGAGATACAGATAATGGCTGCCCCGCAAGCTTCGAGGGTTCTTCAAGTTGCACTAGAGACATTCTTGGTAAGGCCGCTCGAATTAGGTAGACTGTGTTAGCAAAATATTCTATCTCGAGCATATCTACAAAGCAAAGTTAATAGGCTGCAGTAATTTTGTGGCAAAACAATACGTACCATCTTTGACATTTATTGAATGTAAATTGTTTCGCCAGTCATGCAGCCGCTGGACAAAACTTTCAACCACTGGTTCGACAAATAGTTCTGCACCAGCGGACTCGCCCGTCATTAACGATCCAATAACCGAATTTTCATCGCTACTCCCATCAAACTTGAACGAGACGCTAAACTCCTCCTCAATATGACACAGTTGCAGCCAATCCACAAGAGTGGCATCTGATGAAAAAACTCCTGGAACATTTTGAGAATACGAGGAATGAACTAATCTTATATAATCAGTCATCGCAGAGGAATATGTGATTAATCGAGGTCTTCCAAAAATGATGTTAGAATTTGTAGAAGCAATGTAGCATCCTATTAGAGCTCTCCGACTTTCCAGACTGTCGGACCTTGGTAATTCTTCTGTGAGCTCTCGCGATTTCAATAGTTGTGGATTGCTGTTAGGTAATGCTTGACGTTCTGGATTATCTGGTCCAGCGTCCATCGCTCGAAGCGCTCTATCAAACGGCTCAAACGGATTTCTCTTTGTCGTATTTTGAACTGAATCTGCATATGCGTTTGCCAATTTTCTCTTTAAAGCTTTAGGCCTGATAAGTGGTGGTCCTCTTCTTCTATTGAGACCAATATCTATGGCCATAATTGAGGCCTGAGCAATCCAAGTTCCCACTTTTGAATCCTGAGAGGCGTTGCAATTGGTAGGCCATGAGCTTGCTACTAAAAGTGTCTGCACAAGCTCGAGATTTTTCTCGCCTGTAACAGAAACTCGGTAAGCAATTTCTGCTGCTAATTCCCGATGCAGTACACGCTCAAGCTTCTCTTTTTCGTCTCGAGGAATATCAGGAGCAGTAATAGAAGATGAAACAGCAGCCATAATTGCCAAAAAAAGAGACGGCTTGCTCTGCCGTAAGTCCGCGCATGTGAAAGTCGTCGGGAAGGCCAAGAAAGGGAAGTTTGGAAGCATTTCTTGTTTAAAATGCGAGAAAAATGCTACGGCAAGGTCAAAGGAAACAATCTTTCGCTGAACTATGTCTTCGCTAAATGAACATAGAGAATTGTCCGTAGTAGTAGCTAGAGCCGGACTTGCTGATGAGGAGTGGGGACGGCGGCCGCGCTCTGTGATCGCAGTGGACGCCATAGTTGTGCTCGCAATCTTTGTAAATTCATCGCGAGATAAGACCTTCCGCGCCCGTATAGAAAACACACATGCGCGATTAATTGCTTTGCAAGCAATACAATGTCTTGCGGAGCCATCAGCTGCTGACTGTTCGTTTTCGTGAAATAGACATCGTATCTTGCGGGAGAAGCAGAGATCGCATGCTCGACGCCTACGAGAGGGTTGGTCGAATGCTGGTGGTGAGTGTGGCATAGATGAACTGCCTAGAGGCTAAGATAATCCATCTCGTATTTGGAATTATACACAATTGATGCGTCCATTTACAAAACGCAAGCCATCTGAGAACTAGGTGCTGCCTATATTGCCATTCCTGGAGTTCATCATTTAATTGCGCGCCATGCGGAATATGACGCACGAGCCGCATACAAAAAATACAGGAAGTTCTAATCTTTCATTAGTTATTTCATTTCATTACATATATATACGGATATATCGCATATTCATCTTTTTGCTTCTTGTCACTATTAGACCTCAACTGGTTGACCTCTATCTATATTCTCTAGCTTTCCGACACGTCGTTATTTCTATTCTTTTCCACCTCTAGTCAGCATACTTTGACAGCAATTTCGAGCCCATCATTTCAAACCAACAGCAACATCACAGTAACCTCACCCGGCTAGCTTGAATGTCAGAAATAGCAAATGTGACAGGCAGCATCCTTCACGTTGTGTGCATGCATTTCCTTATGCCATAGGTATCATGAGTAGCTCATAGATGTCAATTGATGAGGGCTATCGAGAGACAACCAATGAGTTGATAAGCATATACGGGGATGGTGCACTATAATAACTGAAAACAGCGGCCCAGCAATTCAGGAGGCCCATTCAATTACAATATTGCATACATGTAAAAGTCTGTTCAGGATTATGAATATAGCGGAAGGTTTTATATAAATGAATTAATTGCAACTATGTCCAATGGTATTAAGAGCAACTAGAGGTATATAGATATATCACTGACAAAATCAGTAATGGGTATCCTTATTGCTGCAGAATTTGATATCCTCAAGCACTCTCTTAAACTTCAAGTTAACTAGTTTGAGAGCGGGTGAGTATTCTATGCTCTGAGGTTGAGCATTCCGAGGCGTGGCATGTCCTGTATCAATTCTGATTCAGGGATTTGGGAATGAGAGTCATTGAATCTTGCTTCCAGACTGGCAGCTTCTCATGAGTCTCAAATCACAAGAACATGATAGTACAATACCCAATGTGCAGTGGACCAGGAAGATAACTTGCGATATTCTGAAGTGCTGCTAACAGCCATTGCCTAGATATTGGTCCAGTTGCATGTTGGGTTCACAGAGATGTTGGAATAGGATCTCTGGATTGCCATGGGGGACACACAGCAGGATCAATGCAGACCCATTGGTGAAGTACGTTCCACCGAGCCTTTCAGATTCTTGAACTCCTCCGTGGGAATGGAGTTCAATCTGACTATCTTGTCCCAGAAATACCTCGGCTGAAACAAAGTCTCTCATCAGATAGCTTATGAGGCACATTGTACTTGATGGTCATAAGGAGATTATTATGGCCACCGACACAGTGGATGAAGTGCTGATCTGGTTGGGAACATCTGGAACTGCTATTCATCTGCTCGAGACTGGTCAGCTTCAACTGTATCAATGACATTAGCATGATTCTCAAAATGGACTCCATCTCATAAGCCGAATTCCTTTTGAGCAGCAGGTATCCCGCAGAGCTCCATGACAATGACATAGACGTGATTCTCCACACGTGATCATTCATAGTTCTCCAAATCCTGTTCACTGCTTATTGTTCTGTCGCTGAATCTCTGCCCGGAGACCTCCAGTACAAGACGGGACGAAAAGCGTCGTCGGCCATCTGCTTGATGTCTGTTCATCAAATGAAGTTGATTTTGAAGGGTCTCATCAAGGCGGATGTGCGGAGAGCATCGCAGATGCTACAGTAGGCTCGTATCACCTGACTACAAAGAAGTCGGCTAGTCCGAATTGGATAATTAGGTAATTCATGACATGTGTACTGGTTTTTAGATATGCAAGCTAAGCAAGCCAAAGCGGATAAGTCAAGAGTAAATGGAGCTTCTCAGAATATTTTTATTTGGAATTCGTCCAAACTGACAATGCTGTGCTCGTACAGGTGCGAACCGCGCAGATGTTTAGTGACGGACAATGCAACTCAATAGAATCCGTATTTTTACAAGAAACCTGATAATCCATTTCGATAAAAAGGATCCATTTCGATAAAAAGGACAGCAGTTGCAAATCAATACTAATGATGCTTCTGCGCCGGAGGTACTGACCGTAGCGGAGTACGGCTGCAGACCTACATCTAAACTCAAATCGAGGCTATCCTGGGGTCGAAAATATCCTCACACTTCGAACCACACCTTCCTCCTTCTCGCGATTCTCGCTGCAAATATCTTGTCAGAAGCTCTCTTCAATTGGCCATATCCCTCGGAAAGCCTCCTCGATTGGTGACACTATTCGTCATCCAAAATGTGCACTCGGAATATGAACATATATAAAGAAAGCAAATCATCTGGAGAGCGCTACCTGTTTGAGTATCTTCGCATATCTGCGAGAGCAGGTATTTGTTAACTACTTTCCTAATTCAGGTGATTAGGGCTGGGAAACTCTCGCTCGACGAGGTTGCAGTGCCGGGTGGGCGACGGGCGGGCTGACAGGCCAGTATAGTTGCCCGTCACTATCAGCGCATTGATAATGGTACTATGAATGCTGCACCAAAAGCACGAAATTGGAGCGAGAAGAGCTGCAGAGCACCACCACCTGTCCTCGGGTAAGTGCCGGCTCTGCAACCCATAATCCAGCAGGTGGGCGGATTTGACCCGGCGACTCATCATCGCTTCGGCTTGGGTTTGTCCCCGGTTTAATCAACAAATGAGTCGCGGCCCTTGCGCCCCGGAGTTATAAGCCACCAACTTTAACTGCCTATCAACGATTTGACGAATAGTTTCGTTCATTAGTAAAGGGTCAATATTCTGTCCACTGTAGTAGTCATGGACCTGTAGTAATTCTCTTGATTCAGCAGTAAAAGCATATATATATATTCGTAGTCCGTAATGACGATGAACAAATGTTATTGCCGCCGCAATACAAAACAAAGCCAAAGATAGAGCTGAGCGGTTCCAACTTCGCCGTAATTTTCTGCCTATTCAATAACAAAATTAAAGGTAATTGCTATTCTTTGCTTTGTCAATATGGCAGTTATTCGTATGGCTTGCAGAGACCTTGCACAACATAACTGCGCGCACATGTCCGACGACAAAGAAAGGCCCGGGTTAAGTTTAACGGGTCGCGCGCCGCGGGTCCGTCTTTACGCTTATCGCGCGCGCCCGCGCGCCGGTCTCCGACCGTGAACCTCGACGTTCCGAAGACGACTCTCAGGTTCGCGGCTCGTCTTTACTCGACCCTTGTCTGCCCTACTCCTCCCCCTTCTCTTCTCCTCGCACTACTGCAGTTTTCCGTCCGTCGAGCAGCAATGGCCCTCTCAACCATCGGATGGACCATCTCGCAGTGGCGCGACGCCCAAATCGCCTCTTCTCCAGAGGATAGTATCAAGCGTTTAGTTGACCTTGTTTCCACTTTCGACAAGTCGGATCCCGCCTGGATCACCTTTGCTACACCGGAGCAGGTTGCTGCGGAGTTTGAAGCAGTTCTGAAGTCGGGAAAAGACCCTAAAGTACTAATTTTTCTTTTCCGTTTTTTAATTGCATGTGGGATTTTGAGAAACTGGTGGTGGTATACAGCTCAAGTGTGCCAAATAATTTTTTGCGTTGTTTCCCGGCATATTAGATGGGCTGTCCGGTACGCAATTACAACGTAAATGCATGCGAACATTTACTTCCCTCTATGGAAAAGAAGTATGATACAGATATGGCAGCTATCTTATCTATAATACTTTTCTTGACCACTGTCTACACCTCAATTTTTCAAAATCTCGCATTAGCAGACATGTTTGTTCACTTGCTAATTATATATCAATAGTCTTTACCACTTTTTGGTGTCCCATTTGCTCCCAAAGACAATATCGATGCGGCCACATATCCCACAACTGCTGCGTGCCCGGCCTATCTTTACAACCCGGATAACGATGCGACCATTGTTTCAATTCTCAAGGCTGCTGGTGCTATTGTTGTTGGAAAGACCAATTTGGATCAGTTTGCTACTGGCCTTGTCGGAGCTCGTTCGCCATACGGAAAGACTCCCTCCGCCTTCTCCGATAAGCACGTCTCCGGCGGCTCCTCGGCTGGCTCCGGAAATGTCGTTGGCCGTGGTCTCGTGCCGTTCTCACTCGGCACTGACACGGCAGGCTCTGGGCGGGTTCCTGCCATGTTGAACAACGTCATTGGTCTCAAGCCTACTCGTGGTGCGTTCTCAGCCACAGGTGTTGTTCCTGCCTGCCGCACTCTTGACTGCGTTTCGGTATTTGCTATGACTGTACCTGATGCTCAGCTTGTTTTCTCAATTGCCGCACAGTACGATGCTGCCGATGCGTACTCCCGTCCCTTGCCAAAGAATCTCCTCACTTCCTTTGGTCCCAAACCTCGCTTCGCTGTTCCCGACAAGCCTATCTTTTATCACGAGAAGCAGAACCCTGTCTTGTATCAAGCTGCTCTGGATAAATTCGCCGAGCTTGATGTCGAGATTGTCCCCCGGGATTTCTCTATTCTTTACAAGCTTGCCGCTTGCTTGTACGACGGCCCCTGGGTCGCTGAGCGTTACACCGTCATTGCTGATCTGGTCAAGTCAAATCCTGAAGCAATTGACCCCGTTGTCCTCGGAATCGTCAAGAAGGCCGAGAACTTCACTGCTGCTGATCTTTTTACATACGAGTACCTCCGCAAAGATCTCGAGCGCGCTATTGAGGAGCAATTTGCGGAGTTTGACGGTTTCATTGTCCCTACCGCTCCCCTGAACCCGACATTCGAGGAACTTGAGAAGGAGCCGGTCCTGGTCAACTCTTACCAGGGAACTTACACCAACTTTGTTAACTTTGCGGATATGGCGGCTCTCGCTATTCCTGCTGGCTTCCGTGATGACGGTCTACCGTTTGGTATTACTCTTATCTCGCGAACCTTCAATGATTACGCGCTTCTTAAGCTCGCTGAAAAGTTCTTGGCTGGTGGCCCGCGCCGTATCGCAAGCACCGAGGTTTACACTAAGACCGGTGTTGACGACAAAATGATTGCCGGCATTCCTAAGGTCCCGAAAACTAAGGGTTTTATGGAACTAGCCGTTGTTGGTGCACACCTGTCGGGATTACCCCTGCATTGGCAACTGACTGAGCTTGATGCAACTCTTGCTTACAAGACCTCGACGTCACCAGACTATCGCCTATACCATCTTTCCAACACCACCCCGCCAAAGCCTGGTCTTAGACGAATTCTCCCTGAGCATGGGACCCTCGTTGGAGAGAAGATCGAGCTCGAAGTTTACAACATTCCTTCTGAGCATTTTGGCGCTTTCATTTCCCAGGTTCCTCCCCCTCTTGCAATCGGCTCTGTCGAGCTCGAGAATGGCCACTGGGTAAAGGGCTTTGTTTGCGAAGAGGCTGGTTTCGAAGGTGCGAAGGATGTGACAAAGTACGGAGGATGGCGCGGATATATCAAGGAGCTTAAGGCTGCTAGCGCTCCCAAGAAGCCTTTCGACACTGTCCTTGTTGCCAACCGTGGTGAAATCGCTGTCCGCATCGTCAAGACTCTGAAGAAGCTCGGAATTAAGTCGGTTGCCGTCTTCTCTGAGGCTGATCGTTTTGCGCCCCATGTTTTGAACGCTGATGATGCTGTCTCGCTTGAAGGTGATACTGCTGCTGAGACTTACTTGCGCATCGATAAGATTGTTGCTGCCGCTAAGGCCACTGGCGCGCAGGCCATTATTCCTGGATATGGTTTCTTGTCCGAGAACGCTGAATTTGCAGAGACTTGCGAGAAGGAGAACATTGTCTTTGTTGGTCCTTCTGCTGAATCAATTCGTCTTCTTGGTTTGAAGCACTCTGCTCGTGAGATTGCTATGAAAGCTAATGTTCCTCTTGTTCCTGGTACCGGCTTGCTTGAGACTATTGAGGTGGCAGTCGAAGCCGGAGAACGTATCGGATACCCTGTTATGTTGAAGAGCACAGCTGGTGGCGGTGGTATCGGTTTGCAGAGATGCGAGAGCACTGAGGATCTCAAGAAGGCTTACGACACTGTTCGCCGACTCGGACAATCCTACTTCAACGATTCTGGAGTATTTTTGGAGAGATACGTTGAGAATTCTCGTCACGTTGAGGTACAAGTGTTTGGTGATGGATTTGGTCAGGCTATTGCTTTGGGCGAGAGAGATTGCTCTTTGCAGCGCCGCAACCAGAAGATTATCGAAGAGACACCACCCCCTAACTTGCCTGATGCTACTCGCATCAAAATGGAGGAGGCTGCCGAGAGTTTGGTGCGCGCAATGAAGTACAAGTGTGCGGGAACTGTGGAATATATTTATGATGCTCAGAGAGACGAGTTTTATTTCTTGGAAGTCAACACTCGTCTTCAGGTCGAGCACCCTGTTACTGAGATGACTACTGGACTAGATTTGGTAGAGTGGATGCTGTTGATTGCAGCAAACACGGCTCCTTCGTTTGACCGTGCCAAGCTTAAATTGACTGGTGCTTCCATGGAGGCTCGTCTTTATGCCGAGAACCCCGTCAAGGACTTCTTGCCTTCACCTGGTCAGCTTATTGAGGTCAAGTTCCCTGAGGATATTCGAGTTGATACTTGGGTGGCTAAGGGTACAGAGGTCTCCACTTCCTTCGATCCTCTGCTTGCAAAGATTATTGTTCATGGTAAGGATCGCGAGGAAGCTTTACAAAAGCTTATTGATGCTCTGGAAACCACTGTTGTTTCTGGAATTGTTACAAACATTGACTACCTCAGATCGATCGCCAAATCTGAGTTATTTGCTGCGGGTGCTGTCTCTACTCGTCTTCTTGATTCATGGCAGTATAACGCTGGTGCTATCGAACTCCTTGCTCCTGGCTCGTACACTACGGTTCAGGACTATCCTGGTCGTGTCAAGTTGTGGAAGATTGGTGTTCCTCCTTCTGGACCTATGGACGACTATGCTTTCCGTCTGGCGAACACTGCTGTCGGTAACCACGACCAAGCTCCTGCTATTGAATGCACGCTTATCGGTCCCTCAATCAAGTTCCACTGCGACACTGTTGTCGCAATCACAGGTGGTTCAGTTAAACCTACACTCGACGGCGAAGAAATCGGAATGTGGGAACCGGTCTCAGTCAAGAAGGGACAGAGCCTTGTCATCGGCAAGATCCTCACTGGTGCCCGTTGTTACCTTGGTATTCGCGGTGGTCTTGATGTTCCCGAGTATCTCGGATCGCGCTCCACCTTCGCTCTTGGAAATATGGGAGGTTACAACGGTCGCGTTCTTAAGTTCGGTGATGTCGTTTTCCTCGGTGATTCCAGCCTTAAGTCTTGCACTATCCCTGCTCCTATCGGCGAGCCCAAGGCCGTAGAGAAGTCGCTCATTCCTTCTTACCCCAAGGTCTGGAACATTGGTGTCCTCTCTGGTCCTCATGGCGCTCCGGACTTTTTCACTGCAAAGGCTATCGATGAGTTCTTGGCTTCGGACTGGAAGGTGCACTACAACTCTAACCGTTTCGGTATTCGTTTGATTGGCCCAAAGCCTGAATGGGCTCGTCCTGACGGTGGTGAAGCCGGTTTGCATCCTTCGAATATTCATGATTGTGTGTACGCTTTAGGCGCTATTAATTTTACTGGTGATGAACCTGTCATTCTTACTTGTGATGGTCCTTCGCTTGGTGGCTTCGTTTGCCCAGTTACTGTTGCTGAGGCTGAGATGTGGAAGGTTGGCCAGCTGAAGCCTGGTGATCTTATCAAGTTCTCGCTCATCACCTTTGACAAGGCGATTGAGCTTAAGAAGGCGCAAGACAAGAGTGCTGCTAGTGTAAGCTATTCGCATTAATTATTGTATATTGGAATATGGGTTAACAGATTTTTAGGGCACTGGTATCGTTAGCGAGAAGCCCGAGGAGCATTCGCTTGAGAATCCCATCTTGTTCGAAGCTGCTGAGACTACCACCAACCCCAAGGTCGTGTATCGTCAAGCCGGTGACCGCTATGTGCTTGTTGAATACGGTGAGAACGTACTCGATCTCCGTCTTTCGTACCGCGTTTACCAGCTTTCCGAGATGGTTAAGGAGCGCAGCACAAAGGGAATTGTGGAAATGTCTCCTGGTGTCCGATCCGTTTTGATTCAGTATAACGGTCTCGAGACTACACAGTCTGAGTTGCTCAAGACTCTTACCTCCTACGAGTCTGAGTTTATTTTGTCAGACAACTGGCAAGTTCCTTCACGTATCATCCGTCTTCCTCTTGCATTCGAAGATTCTGCTACTTTGGCTGCAGTCGACAGATATCGCGAGACTATTCGTAACGCTGCGCCTTGGCTTCCTAACAACGTTGACTTCTTGCAACAAGTTAATCATCTCGATGACCGTGATATCGTGCGCCAGATCCTTTATGATGCCAAGTTCCTTGTTCTCGGATTAGGCGACGTTTTCTTGGGAGCTCCTTGTGCTGTTCCTCTCGACCCCCGTCATCGCCTTCTAGGAACTAAGTACAACCCTTCGCGTACCTTCACTCCCAACGGGACTGTCGGAATTGGTGGTATGTATATGTGCATCTACACCATGGACTCACCCGGTGGCTATCAGCTCGTTGGCCGTACTATTCCTATCTGGGATAAGTTGACTCTCGGACAGCAGGACAGACCATGGTTACTTGATATCTACGATCGCGTCGAGTACTATCCTGTTTCTGAGGAGGAGCTTGCTGCCATCACTGACGAAGTTAATCACGGACGTTTCCAGATTGATATTCAGGACGGCGTGTTCGACTACGGCGAGTACAGCAAGTGGCTTGAGGAGAACGGTGAGGAGCTTATGGAGTATGCTCGCAAGCAACGTGAGGGCACCGAGGAGATTGCCAAGCTGATCCAAGTCTCCAATGCCGAGCTTCAAGCCGCCGACGCTGAGCGCGAGGACGATGCCACTGAGATCTCGGACAGCGCTGTTCCCGTTTACGGAGAAGTCGCAGGCCGTTTCTGGAAGGATTTGGTCAAGGTTGGCGATGTTGTTAAGAAGGGAGATGGAATTATTGTCGTTGAAGCTATGAAGACAGAGATGGTTGTTAATGCTCCAAGCGGTGGAAAAGTTGTGAAGATTGTTCATCGGAGTGGAGATTTCGTTGAAGCTGGTGATGTTGTTGCCTACTTGGAGGAGTAAACTTATACATATTTTAGAATGCATTTATAGAGAAATTTATGATCTCTTTTTGTACATGTTACTTTCTTTTGTTATTTGCTTTTGTTTAATCTAATACGATGATAAATGATCATACTTTAGTCAGTGCTGACGGCCTTTCCATTCCTTCAGGTTCGAAGTTGCATCGAAGTCAGCCAGCTCGCCACGAAGCTTCCTCCCGATCGTCTACTGTCGACACTTATGTCATTTATAAGAAAATTCAATCCACGCACGCTTTAACCTGTAATATGCTGCAGCATAATTCTTCTGTAGCCGGTAGCAGCGATTAAACACATGCCCAATCAACGTTGTGGTGCTCCCTCTTTCGGTTGCGCACAGCAGCGCACGACTTGCTCTTCACCTCTCTCGCCCACGCACTAGTGGGTCCGGCCTGACTACTAGAATTTCAGCCAAAGCTGCAGCAGCTGTATCAGCATCGCTTAGCGATGTTCAACCTCATTATGCAAAGTCGTAGCCGGCTAGTTTTCAAAGTAATAGGGGAGGCCTTGCAGTACCAATCCCCTTCTTGACAGCTCGCGTAATAAATCTCAGAGTGTAGGGAACACAAGTATTAAAACATTGAGCTTTAAGCCCCTATCTAGCGCTACGCTATCGTGGATATTCCACATTTCTAGCTAACTCCCCAAGGAACCGAATTTTACAAACAAATTGTGACAGATGGCCAAGTATTCGAAAAGATTGGCGTCGGTGACAAATGGGGAAGACAAGATGGGGCATCTGGCGGAGATCCGGCGGGAAGCGGAATGGATGTTGCTCAGGGGTGATAACCTTAAAACCTTAAAGTCCCAATGGCGGAAATCGGAATTGGTAATGCATTGGAAATCCAACGCGGAACCGATTAGGGCAATCGCGTAATATATATTATCCGCTTTATAAAGAACGGTTTCGCTCGCGTTTGCACAGAGGCCACTGCTCTCTAGCACGAAATTGCGCTACTATCGGGACTTATATCGATGAGCGATTCCTCCTTGAAAGCTGCGAGTACAATCAGTCCACCGCCTCGCCCGTCGCTGCAACCACAGTCGCCAACCAGATCCACGTCTTTCATCATCGCCGCTGCGCTCGTCTGCGTCTCGTCTATCATCCTCGCATTGATTTCTCGCGGCCGTCTTGCGTCTCTTTTCCGCGCAGTGCCGTCAGCTGCTTCAAGCACCATCCCATCCAACGCTAGAATTACACCTGGGCTATTATCAGCCATGGCCGACTCTGATACATCTTCTCAATCTCCCGCGCAGAACCGCACTCCGGTTTACTTCTTCTCTCATGGAGGTCCTACTTTCATGTATTCTGACAAAGAGGAAGGCGGAGATCTTGGTGCGTTCAACTCTCTTCGCAAGATCGGCAAAGAGATTGTCGAGAAAGTGAAGCCAAAGGCCGTGGTGGTCTTCTCAGCTCATTGGCAGTCATCCAGGGATACAATTGAAGTCAACACAGCCGAGATCACAGACTTGATCTATGACTTTTACGGTTTCCCGTCTTTTATGTACGAGGAGAAATACCCTAACGTTGGTAGTCAGTCAGTCGCGCAGAAAGTCATTGATTTGCTGCAGGCGTCTGGTATCAAGGCAAAGGGTGTTAAGCGCGGTCTCGATCATGGAGTGTGGGTGCCATTCAAAGTTGCATTCCCAGAGACCAACGCACTGAAGGTCCCTGTCGTACAGGTATCACTATTCCAGAGCGATGACCCGAATCAGCATGTCGCTCTCGGAAAGGCATTGGCGCCGTTGAGGTGGGTTGTACTCTTTTAGTCACATTTACTACGCCGTAACTGCGAATGATTTGAGCTAACTCTGACACACAATCGCAGAGAAGAGAACATTCTTATAATTGGCTCTGGCATGACAGTGCACAATCTTCGTGAAATGGGATACTACTGGGGCAAGGTCGCGCCGTATGCTAAAAAGTTTGATGACATGGTTGCAAATGCCATGGAAAACACTGGCGAAACACGACAGACTGCTCTTGCAAGTCTTATTCGCACACCGGAAGCTCACAAGTCACACCCGACAAAGGAGCATTTGTAAGTTTCTTCGCATTTTCTTTATACGTATAGTACAGGTAGCTAACGTTTAATATTGCCAGATTGCCGATCTATATCGCTGCTGGTGCTGCCAACACTGAGAAAGGAAAGCTGCTCTACACCAACCAAACTTCTTCTGTTGCATGGGGCGAGTACCGGTTTGGAGATGCGCCAAAGAGTTGATTACAAGCTAGTATCGCAAATTTGACGGCGAGCTGTTGGGCGCTGAGTCCTGAAGTGTGAAAAGTGAACTGAAACGAACTGATTGTGTCATATATTACATTACTATAAACTAAAAAAAAAAAGATAAACCACTCTCTTGCTATATTCCGTAGCCACTTAGCTACAAATGTCGTTCGATTTGCTAATTATAAAAAACCGGAACCGATGTGTAAAAGCTCGAATATTATGCTAATTCTCTGGTCGTTCCAAAGATTTTTGTGCATTGCCCTGCCGAGGACGCACTCTTAATTTGAATGATGTGGTAGTCGTGAGTGATCTATGGCGTGGTCATGACGAACTTCTCGATTGTCGACTCGAGTTCTGCGCTGGAAACGCCGTCTAAGGGCAGCTTCAGTTCCTTTCCGTACTCTATATCGCGAATTATTTATTAGACTGACGCACTAGATATTTCATGTTGATATGTCTGTGAAACACTCACCGTATCGAGCAATGAGCTGTGGTGGAACGCCGGCGGCTTCCCGGACCAAAATAGGAGTGTATGGGTTGTGTTTCTTCATGACAGGATAAGATTTGACCAAGAATGACCTGAAAATTAATCCAATTACAGCGTTAGCAATCAATCCAAGGCCGTTGAAAGCATACAGCATGCTGTCGCGAGTAGGAACAAGTAGCATAACATACCGCAGAGGAGTGCTCGCCTCGCCGGTCTGGCAAAGATGAAATCTGAGCTCCTTTAAAGCCTTAGGAAACGCGTATTTGCTGGCCATTATTAGCAGGTTATTGTGTGGAGTTTAGCTGGTAAATAGTAAACAGGACCCTCAAGTTCTTGATTCGGTCTTGTTCCTCCGAAGCTCCCTTGGCCAATCAATTAGAATGAGGATACAGCAGCATAAATGTCAAGGCACAGTGTGCTCAGCATAACCGCACCACCGCTGAGTGCAGCAACTGTAGCGCCGTGGTTTAGGTTTATCCCGCGAGACCGGCGAAATCAGCGCCGAAGGCGGGACTTCGCGCTAGAGCCGTCTTATATCCAGCGCCTGCTCATTCTCCCCCACATCCACGACTAATTCCCCCGAACTCATATTCTAGATCTAGAATATTGCAAAATACATATATATACTACTCGAAGATGTCTGCTGCTAAAGGACTTACTCCCCTGCAAAAGTTTATGCAGTCGGAGACCGGCCCGAAGACCATCCATTTCTGGGTATGTATGACCCATTCTGAAATTCACCTGATACATATTTTATAGCTACAGAAGCTTCTGCACTTGAATTTTCGTACTGAAGATTCTGCAACAATGTGAAATGGATTTCATATTAACTATTCCGGTATATATAGGCTCCTGTTATGAAAGTGAGTAATGTCTATTCAACTTCCCCACCAGTCTTCCGACAGTAGCTCTCCATGCTCGTTATCATTCACATCTGAGGCGATGAGGTGAAAGTGCTAGAGAGATGTAATAAAGGAATTTCATATTGACTATGTTTGCAGTGGGCTTTGGTCTTTGCTGGTATTTCTGATCTGAATCGTCCCGTTGAGACTCTTTCTGGCACTCAGCAGATTGGTATGTTCTTCTCTAGAGGTGATGCCAGCGTCGTGATCCGAATGGTATAGCTAACAATTGTTAAAGCTCTGTTTGCTACTGGTGCTATCTGGACGCGATGGTGTTTGATCATCAAGCCCAAGAACTATCTGTAAGTGTTGCATCTCGAATATCTGCTCTTTACAAGAAAATCATACACTAAAACTCTGAAATCCAGCTTGGCTGGTGTTAACTTTTTCTTGGGTGCTGTCGCTGGCGTTCAGCTTACCCGCGTCTTCTCTTACCAGAGATCTCTTGGAAAGACCTACCCTGAGGCTTTCCAGGGCCTTTTCGTTTCGGCACAGGCTGCCTCTCCTCTCGCTAAGGTCAACACTACTCCCAAGGCTGACGTCGCTGCGTAGGTGCTCCATATACGTCTAAACCACCAATTTAGGGGCTGGGAACTTATTTGGTACAACGTGCTGTTATTTTTTACTTATTTTTTTTATTTCTTTATGCATGTGTTCGACAGATAGTATAGCAATAAGCTCTCCTTGACGTGAATTAGAAAGTTATTGACCCGGGTATCAAGTGTTGTATACTATTATGTGTAAGCAGCTACGCATAGTATACTGCTTGACTTTTCTTTTGCTGCTTATTTTGATCAGGAGTATTATATTTTGCTAGTATGCTAGATTAGGCAGGTCCCAATATACACGACTAATACTAGAAATTTAACGCTATTAATGATCCCGCCGATTATATTATGCAAATGTAAATAAACAATAGAAAAATGGAAGTGCAAGTCCTCTATGCAATATCAGTTTTACTTTTTAAGCGTTCGCTGCTTCTCTGCGTTCTTAACCAATTTTTCTTCCACAAACATTCCTTTCCGTCTCCTTACAGCATCGACGTACTTCTTTGCGATATTCTCCTTGTCAGCAATCTCACCGAGCTCCTCTAATTCTTCCTCTGTAGTCGGAACCCAGAAGGGATCCTCATCTAACATCTCGAATCCAGCAAAAATAAGCTGAGGACTAGCAGCTCCCGAAGATCTTTTTCTGATATCTTCCGAAAGTCCAAAGGACTCTGTGACGGGAATAACGGCCTTGATGCTGAAAAAAGGTGTTCCTTCTTTCATCTCCTCGGACGCGATTCGGCCTCGTCGTTGAGCGATCACAGAATATACACGTCCTAATACATCCGCAGGAGCTTGAATCTCGACTTCATACATTGCCAGTAAAATTCGAGGCGCCCAGTCCAAAAATCCTTTTCGAATGGCATCTCGAGCGGCGGTGATAATCTGCCCCGAATGTCGAGATGCAAGACTAACTGCCGCTCTATAGTCTAAAAGCTCTTCGTCGATTGGTTCTACTGCATCTGTACTTGGCTGTGGTGTATCAAGCTGGATATCAACTTGTTCGACGAAAACTGCGACACCTTGCATTGGTTCTGCACACATAGGACCAGCGGTAGTAGCCAGTTGGAACGCAGTAACAATACTGTCGTGGAACGGGGTTCTCGAAGAAACAGTAGACGACAAAATATGCTTGGAAAAACCGTTTGGGGTTGCGTCTAACAGAATATTAGGACCGACGAATTTTGGTCCAAATGCGCAGATTCTGGAGCATAATTTGTGTTAATAGAAAGCACACATAAGCAAGTTATTGAAATTTACATACTTCTCTGCAGCAGCTTCCCAAACATCCTTCGCGTATTCGGCAGTGGCGAAGGCTTCAGAGATCTTAGTCTTGAATTCTTCGAGTGACAACAACTTTGATGATGAAAAATTGTCAACGTCGTCGTCATCCAAATCAACTATATCTTGCTCTACAGTCAGCACATTTTGCTCAGCTGTAGACACCTCTACATCGTTATTCTCGTCCGCAGCTTTCTCAGCTTCGGCTTTAGATGTCTTAATTTCCACATCAGTAACTCCATGCGAGTGCTTTCTAATGATCTGAATAGCATTCCGGTACTTAATCAGAAGCTCGATAACAGCAGTAGGCAAAGGCCGAACAGTCAATCTCAAAGTAATCTGTGATCCAGCTGCGCTAACAACAACTGTTCCTCTCGGCAATTCAGGATTCTTTGGCGGACTCATTTCCGAAGTGCGAACAATCGACTCGCGATACGGCACGATTGGCTTTGAACTATGAATCTCAATTCCGGCAAACCGCTCTCGCAAATCCTTTAAGCAGCGCTCAAGATGCAGTTCTCCTGCAGTCAAAATAACGTGCTCACCATTCTCCTGCACGATAATCTGAACACAAGGATCTGCTTGATTCAGTAATTTCAAACCACGTTCAAGCTTTGCTAACTCACTAGGTCTCTCTGGTTCTAAAGCAACACGGACAATTGGCGCAGATGCAAGATTGATTCCAGCCAGATTGACGCCACCTTTTGAAGAGACTAAGGTCGCGTTTTTCAAAACCGCACCGTCTAAACCGCCAATTCCAACAACGTTTCCACAAGGTACAGTCTCGAGAGAGACTAGTTCGCGACCCATCAAAAGATAGAGATCGGTGATTGTGGTCTTCGTGACGTACTTTTCAGGGTACAACGGACTGTACTTTGGACCTAATACCAGCAACTCTTGACCGATCGTCAGTGTACCACTATAAAGTCGAGCAAATCCAATCATAACTTCCTTTTTCGGTGCGGCCTCTTCTGATTCAGTCATATTCAATTCCGCAAGCATAGCACTAAGGGAGTCACTAGGAGCCATTTCTGGAGCGATGCCGTTAGCAGACTGATCTCGTTCCATCGCTTCTGCTTGAGCCTTGTTCGCAGCTTCTCTAGCCTTACGAATGCGTTCTCTAAGACCATCTCCGCTGCTACCATTGCCCTCAATCTCGATCGAATGTCGATCCCTAGGAAGATCATCTTCAGGGATAGCAACCATTTTGGAAACATAAGCCGAAATAGGACCATTAGAGTCACATTTTAGCATGGCTTCTCTCAGTTCTGGCGATATTAGCTCCGCCCCAGGTGCAGACTCCAAAATTGTGGGGATTCGGTGTTGTTGAGCGTCGATAGGAGCAGGAAGTTTGTGAATGACTGTGATCAGAACCGCGGTCGATAAAGGTAGCCATTGATTGAAAATAGTTGTTAGAAGCGCACGAGTATCTTTCGAACGCAAATCTCTCGGAAGGACTTTAACATTCAGAGCCTTAACAATTTTCTCCGTCCTTTCAAGATCTCGGTTAGTAACTGTACAGTCATAGACTGCCCAAATATTCTCTAGAACGAATTGAACGAAGAAAGGCTTCAAATTTCGTCCTTTCAAAGTTTGACTAGTCAAAACCTTTTTGTTCTTTGCATCAAAATAGTAATCACCCCATAGAACTTTTTCCAGAGCTGCCCGCTTCATGCCTAGTTTCTTTTCGTAAATTACAGCAAATTGTTGGATCGTAAAACCCCAACCATCTATAGCGCTAGCAAAGATAACATTATTCGCCTCTGGTGAAAAATAAAGATCTTCATCATCCATTTCCTCCTGGCCCTCTGCAACTTCTTCCTCCATTCTCTGACTGGCAAAAAATGAACCCGTAACGGCGTTGACTTTTTCCAACAACTTTGACATGTGCAAGTAAGCTTCATATGGGGTTAATTGAAGTTCGGTAATAAGTCTGTCGATCTTATTGATAACGAGAATTGGCTTGATGTTTTCTAAATATGCTTGACGAAGAACAGTGACGGTTTGAGAGCAAACGCCCTCGACGGCGTCAACAAGGACGAGGGCGCCGTCACAAAGACGTGAAGCGGTGGACACTTCAGATGAGAAGTCGATATGCCCGGGCGAGTCGATAAGGTTGATGAGATACTCTTTTACCTCACTTGTTCCTAAAGCATAAAAGTATCAGTAACAGTACTAATATTCCGTTCCCTACAAAAGAAGCGTACCTTCGGCGGAATTATGTTGAAGAGTTTTGAAGTACAGTGAAATTGCACTAGACTAGATGAATGACTACAGCGTCAGTCTCCATGATACAAAATTAAAACTACATAGGTATAAATACATACCTCCATAGTAATACCTCTGATCTGCTCATCCTCTCTCGAGTCCAAATATCGTACTTTGCCCGCCATCTTCTGCGAAATGATTCCATTCGATGCCAGCAGACAGTCAGAGAGCGATGTCTTTCCATGATCCACATGCGCAAGTACGCAGATATTCCGCACGCAAGATGGATTTAACTGCAGCTCTCTGAGCTTTTCTGGAGATATGGGCGCCATGTTCGTAATTTTCCTGATCTCTGTGGCACTCAAATAGCGCGGACAAGTCAATTTCTTCTTCAGGTGACATCATTTCGAATCTTTGTTCCAAAGTTCCTTTCTTCAGGGGCCGAAGTGTGGGTCTTGTGCCAGTCAGACATAAAGCTGCGTGACACCGAAATGGCTCTCCGCAGTAAAAAAGACCGACTCATCGAGCCGATTGCTTGAGCGCATATAACTAGAATATCCGCCGTCGTCCAACCTGTCTCTAGATACACACGCAATTGGCGCATAATAGAAAATATAAATGACTGATCTTGTTCATACCGTGCTGCAGATCCTCGACAAGGGTCCTATTGAGGACACCGCGGTCACGTTCCCGGATATTGAGACCAGCGCAGTTCAAGGTAGGCGACTCCGATATCTTACACAATGGCACTTTCTTCTTCCATAGATTGATGTTGACTTTGCATCTCAATTGTATAGGTGCATTGAACTCACTGGCTGCTCGGTCTATGGTTATTTTTAAGCCAATTGACATTGAATTCTGGACACTCACTCCTGAGGCTGAGGAGATTGTCGCGAAAGGCAGTCATGAAATCCGATTACTGGACGAGGTTACCAAAAGCTTGAAAGGTCTTAAACTTGCTGATGTCACTGTATGAGCTATCTGCGAAAATGTTTTGGCACTGTGCAGAAGAGATATTAACATCATTCTGATTATAGAAAGTGCTTGGCCCCACCGGTAAGCTCGGTCAGCTGCGAGCATTCAAGAACGGATGGGTCAAGAAGGACGGCGACAAGTTGGTTTCAAACGTACGATAAATTTTCAATCATTATAATTTATTGAAGGAGCAAGCTAACGCCCTTCTTATTTCGCATATAGGTCTCCGAGAAACCTGAAGATGTGACTGCGAAGGACTTGAAGACAATCCAGGAGACAGGTGCTCTTGCGGACGCAAAGGAATTGAACGAGCTTCGAAAACGAAAGCTGATTAACAAGGGGTTAGTTTGAACCGTTTCTTATATTCCAGCTTGAAGTGATTCTAGATGTTAATAAATCTTACAGAAAGAAGCTGTCGTATTCGGTTGAGAAGGGGCCTGAATTCGCCCTCGAGATTAAGAAGCTTGAGACTGATTTGACTCCCGAGATGATTGCCAGGTTAGTACTGATTATGTGCAGCTCCTTGAGGTATCAGAAATCTAACACGATTTTGAAAGCGGGTCATGGAAAACTCAGACCTTCAAACCTTACAACTTCGACGCCGAAGGTGCCATTACTCCCTCCGGTGCTCTTCACCCCTTGAACAAGGTTCGCGAGGAGTTCAGACAAATTTTCTTCGCCATGGGATTCTCCGAGATGCCTACCAACCAGTTCGTCGAATCTGGATTCTGGAATTTCGACACTCTCTTCGTTCCACAGCAGCATCCTGCTCGTGACTTGCAGGATACTTTCTACATCAAAGATCCCCTCAAGGCGGACGAGCCCGAAGACAAGACTTATTGGGAAAACATCCACAAGGTGCACGAGACTGGTGCCTATGGCTCTATTGGATACAGATATCCCTGGAACGCAGACGAATCTCTCCGTTTAGTTCTACGAACACACACCACCGCCGTCTCGTCACGGATGCTGCACAAGCTTGCCGCCGATCCGAAGCCAGCGCGCTTCTTCTCGATTGATCGTGTGTTCAGAAATGAAGCTGTCGATGCTACTCATCTTGCTGAGTTCCACCAGATCGAAGGTGTCATTGCCGACTATGATTTGACTCTGGGAGACTTGATTGGCTTCATGGATCGTTTCTTCCGTCGTATGGGTGTTGACAAATTGCGTTTCAAGCCCGCTTATAACCCGTACACTGAGCCCTCGATGGAGATTTTCGCATGGCACGCCGGTCTTAGCAAGTGGATCGAGATTGGAAACTCAGGAATGTTCAGACCTGAGATGTTGGAGTCGATGGGCCTGCCTAAGGATTTGCGGGTGCATGGCTTCGGTTTAAGTTTGGAGAGACCGACAATGATTAAGTATAAGCTGTCCAATATTAGAGAATTGGTTGGACACAAAGTCAACCTTGACTTCATTGAGACTAACCCGGCGGTGCGCTTGGACGAAACACTTGTCTAATTATACAAGAATTATAACGCTCTAGACTTGGGTGGTGACGATTGGATAGGAAGAAGAGTTCTTGATCAGGCTATGTTTGTTGTCGTGATATGGGCAGTCTTAATGTAATTTATCCTATGCCATTACCATCAAAGACTTAAGTATAAGATAAAAATATATATATATACATTAGATCATCGTCATAAAATACGCTGCGGTATATGATAGTTTCCATTGAGACAGTATGCCAGTTAGCGCAATTTATGCTCATATTGTTGTACCCTCAATTGTTGACCAACTGCAGTTTTGGTCATCTAATGCTACATAGCTTTAAACAACTGACTTCACCTCAAAGAAGCGCTTCAAGAAGTAAACCTGAAAGATTCCACTGCCAGCCACCATTCCAATCTGGAACAAACTCCACCACTTTACGCGCGCGTTTGTAGACTCTGCAGTATTTCGATGGACTCGCTCTCGGATCATGATATACTCAAGCTCATCCTTTACCTGCTCGAGTAGCTGCGACAAGCTCTTAACTTCATGGTCAAGCGGATCATCAGGAGTCTCAGAAGCGTCAACGTAAACGACACCGTGAACATTGAAACCGACTTCCTTGCTCACGTAACCTGACGCCTCGTTGGAGAAGCAGTATGTGTACCGGCCGTCGCTGGAAGCGACGAAGGTATATTCACCGTGGTGAACATCTCTGTCTGCTTTCAGTGCCGAATTTCGAGGATCTGTGATCTAAATATAAAAAAAAGAAAACACGTAAGTCAATAGCACATTAACAAATTGCTTTCGCTAACTTCTCCGCAATCGTCACCCAAGACAAAAAACCGGCAATCAACATACCCAGAAATCAATACCAGCACTACCACTAGAAGAAGCGGCATCACTGTCTCCTATTTGATACGTAACAGTCATTGTATCGCCAGACCGTAAATCTTCGAAAAAGCATTCGCGTCCTTGTGCCTCAAGCTTGACATTGTGCGCGATGACCGGCAGACACAGGAGCGCGAGGTAACCAACGCAAAGAAGTAATAGTGATCGAGTCATTCTTGTCTATGCACCAATTTGTCTTATATATTTTTGTCGAGAATAAAGACCCAAGTCAGATATATATCTTTTGGCTGATAGTAATTAAAGCTGCGTGGCCTAATTATTCGAGGTTGGAACGAGTTCAGAGGACCGGAGAGGAGTTCTACAAAACCCGCACGATTACAATTTTGCGCTGGCTTAAAAACGCGTCGCAGAGCGCATTCAAATCTATCGCTGGCAATTACTTGACTAGATGCTGGTCGATCGAGCGCATTCAAGACAGATATTGTCGATATTTTGTAGGGCTCTCCATGGATAGGATCCAGGAACTTTTAGCATATCCATATCCATATCCGTGAAATTCAAGGAAGGCACACGGATATATCTATGGATATTGTGTTACAGTCACGTGCTTTGAGGAGTATTGTTATTCCGCGCGTTTTCTTACCTTGGGCTTACAACATAAGCCCACCTTGTAAAATGACCGGATTTATTCGCCCCCATCATCAGAATATACGCCAGCAAAGATCTATGGATATATCCATATCCGCGTATCCGGAGAGCCCGAATATTTTGGACCCTGATAAAATGCTGAGATGCAGAGTTATAATAGATATAACTGTCCTTCTAATCTCAGAGAGGGGTTGTGGGTTCTATGGCCCACCTCCTATACGGCAATAAATTCTATCGTGTTATATTAAGAAAATCTACCCAAATCAATTGCAATATAGCACGCCAACCGAATTACTTAAATCCAGACAAATTATAACCCGATATCAGCCAGTCCCAACCAACGCACCGTAAATCTCAGCAGCAAGATTAGTAGAAACAACAATCTACACACATTCTAAACTTATTCTAAACTCAAAGGACAGAAGAAGACATTTACATCTTCTCACCCGAGCGAACTTGATAATCAACATCTTCCCACTCTTCATAGAATCCTTGGAACAGCTTCGCTCCCAAAGCAACATCACGAGATCCGGTGCAAGCTCGAATAGAGTGCATAGCAAGCTGAGGAATTCCCATATCAATACCACGGCATCCCATCGACGACGACAACATAGGACCAACAGTACCTCCAGAACGAGAATCATTACGGATCTGGAAGTATTGAAGAGTATTGTTAGTTCTGCGCGCAACCTCCTCCATAAAAGCCGTGCTCTCGGCATCGGTAGTCATATGGCCATTAGGATCGCACGAAACAGTGACACCGACGTTGAGCCCAGGAGTGTGGTACTGCATGTACGCGTTGGAAAAATTGGGATTGAAAGCGTGAATAACATCTGCAGAGACGAGGAATGAGTTTGCGTATGTCTGCGCCATCGTGGCACCACTTCCAAGAGTATCGACAACGCGCAAAAGCGAACTCTCAAGAAGACCACCCTTGGCTCCCTGGCGAAGCAAACTGCCAATTTCTTCATCATCAAAGAGAGCGATGACGTTGATTGTCGAGCCACTGACAGCGTGCTCTTCGCAAGACTCGAGCATTCCGGTGACGGCCGCATAAGCGCAGATCTTGTCGTCAATACGAGGGCAGAAGAGGAACTCTTTGTCAAGACCACCAACGGTGCCTCGCTGAGTGTCGAAGAGTTCGAGGTCAAAGTTGAGCATGCTCGAGACTATATTTCATCAAACGTAAAGATCAGCAATTCAATTCCTGAATTAAAAAAAAGAATAGAGGCTTCTTGATTCACATACCAGGAACGTCGAGCTCTTTGGCAACGAGTCTCAGCAAGCGAATATTATGACGGCCAGCAAGCGGTGCGCCAACCTCATCAGGTCGCAATTCATTCTCAGATGGGTCATCAGGCTCAAGGCCGATAATAGGAGTTGTGTTAGTCTCGGCATTGAAAGGAGGATTTGCTGCAGTACCAAAGTGGGGAGCAAGAGTCGGGATACGAGCCACAGGATAGGGAATGGTGAAGAGCTTGGTCTGGATTACACCGCCGGGGTTCTTGACGACAACACGACCAGCAAGTCCGAGATCACGATCCCACCAGGTACTAAAATGTGACACTGTTAAAATCGACCCCCCTGTATAGAGACAAATACAAAATATATATGTAATACGGAGACTTACGAAGACATGGCGCCAGCATAAGGAGCAGCTCCAAGCTGAGTATATCCCTCAACGGCAGGCTTCTTCGAGATGGGCTTAACCTTTGCGCAGAGAGCATCAATATGGCAAGCAACCATTCCGGCACCGTTTCCGCCGATATAATGCTGTCCAATAACAAACGCGACTAGCGACGAACCGTTACGGGTTGTAAAGTACTTGCCGCCCTTTTGAACTTTATCTTCCCATGACACACGCTCAGAGAGATAGGTAAATCCAGCATGACAAAGCATGTCGGCAAAAGCTTCACAGGCATGGTAGGTAGTGGGGTTCTCGTACATGAAGTCGATGAACTTCTCCGTCAATGGATCAACTGCCTTGGTGTTGGCACCACTGCGCACGCGCTCGCTGCGGGGATAAGTGTAGTTCGAAGGAGTCTCGGAAAAGGTAGTCGCATGGTTCGAGGCCGAAGCTGGAGTTTCAGAGCTACTGAAGAACGAAGTGGATTCAGCTCTAGCTGGTGATCGCTGCTGCTGGGCCCCGGGCTGCTGGGCTGTCCGCTCTGACAAGGAGAGTCGGGAGAAGGAAGGCACAGTCGAAGGGTCAGCCTGCTGGTTATAGAAAGAAGGAACACGCATTATAATAATATAATCGAGCAATTGCTTAAAAATAGAAATTAACAAAAGGCGAGAATATAATCAAATCAAAACGAGGGGATTATTGATGTACTTCTGGAGATGGCGTCGGAGAGAGATATTGGTCAAGCGAGCGATAAGCCGGAACGAGAGCTCTGACTTTGTGCACCTATTGTTCGTCATATTTAAAACCCTTAACGCACAGGCATTTTTAGTATCTCTTATCATCCTGTATCCGGTAATTCGTAAACACTAAGCCCATAGCGAGAACTTTGCATGGCTATCTTTCACATTCTAAACCAAGGGCCTGTAAATCTACTCCGATTAGAACCTCATGCGATACTCATCCTGTTCCATCGAGAACGTCCTACTTGTCGAAGGATAAGCGTCAGACATTTTGGACAGGGAAGCCGCTATTAACGCGGCTCGTGCTCTGATCGCAAATTCTCATTTTCGACTGTTCCAATCTCACCATGATCTTACATCTGTAGAGGCCGCTCTTAAAGATTAAACGTCATGAATTCATACAACTATGCAAATACTAAACTAGCAATTGAGCAATGCAAGGCAATCGAAACATACAAGAAAAAAAGCATATTTTAAAATGCAAGTAATTTTAGCAAACCTCCCACTCTCGAATCTTCGTCCAAGATTAGCTAAATAAAAGACGAAATAACTATATACACTAACAAGAGAGTTTAAAGCAAACATTTGAAACAAGAACACTCCATGTTATCACTGAAAATGAAAGAAATCCATCAAACCGCAACATTGTCAACCACAACCGGCGTCGCCGTCGATTCGCCAACTAAGTCCTCGCCAGCAGCTGATAGTTTTACTGCTGTCTCACAAGCAGGAGTCGAAGCAGCAGTATTGCAGGTACTATTATTCGTGAGAGCTGATGAATGAGGTGACGTGGCTCCTACTCCGCTAATATTCGCACTAGCAGTCATCGTCGTAGCCATTGGCGTTGTCTGAGTTGCAGAACCGATAACGTCACCAATAAGCGTTTTATCCGGAACATCATCCAAATCAATCGCATCACTTGACAAGACCGAACTCTCTCGATTTCGTCTCCACAGATGATCGGGTCTCATAATTTTCTTACTTTGATAATATAATCCACACGGATTGCATACACGCATTGACTCTATAGTATTATTCGGTGTCAACGCCTTGATTCTTCGCCATGCATGAGGCATGATGTCACCACAGTTTTGGCAGTACTGCGGAGGCTTGCCTGTCGCAATAGATTGCATTAACGTCTCATGGATACGTTCTTTTGTCTTACTTTTACTCGCACGCCTCTCTTTTACCTTGTTCGCTATGGCGATTGTTGCCGATGAAGCGGAAGTCGCGGCTTGAGCGGTACTGCTAGCATTCGTGGTAAGCGCTGAAGGTGTCAATGCGGTGAATGCGGGAGTACTAGCTTCACTAGGTAAATCAAACTCAGACGAGAGCATAGGCATTGAACGAATTTTACTTGCCGGTGGCAAAATCAAACCTGACTTGCGAATCGCATCCATGAGCTGAACTTGCTGATTATCTTTGCTTTCGTCATCATCAGTACGGTTGCTGCTGATGTTATTATTGTTGGCGGCAAAGGAGACGTTGTTGTTTTTGCTACTTGGAGACGTAATTGGCGATAAGCGTTGACTATTTGCATCTTCAAATAAATCATCAGATCCGTTTAATGATGAAGAGGATACTGCCGCTGCCACTGCCGTCGCTGCATCGCGTAAACTCGTTGCCACCTGAGCGATCAGCTCATCGGCCGATTCAGTCGTGATTTTCTCATCGTCTTCATCATTATTACCAGCAACAAGAGCATCAGCATCAGTACTCATGCTGATATCACTCTCGCTATCAAACCGATAGAACTCGCGTACAAAATCGGTCGCTAAATCAAGCGTCTGATCATCATGTCGCGGTCCCATCAAGTCATACTCCTCGTTTGCTCCTGCACCATTACTGTGGCCACCGAGATCAAGACTGGAAGACATAATTTCGTCAAAGACGCTCGATAGTGGGGATGTTCCTGTCGCTCCTCCAATCATCTGATGTCCGGCATCCGATGTCCAAGATTTTGGTATATCCCGGTTGTTGCCTGCCATAGGCCGCGAAAATCTATCGCCCACGCTGCCGAAAATGGGAGGCGACGATGCTAATTGAGGTGAGGAGTCGTAGTAGGGAGATATTGGGCTTATTGAGGAAGGTGGAGAGACTGCGCCAGAAAGCGTTGGCGCTGTGGCTGTCCTCGTAAGAGATTGGCGTTGAGGAAGAGATACTGAAGTCATCGAACGCGAAGCCTGTAAAGGTCGTTTCCGACTGCTGCTATTACTATTGCTGTTGTCCTTATTATTATTATTGTTCGCAGAGTTCTGCAGGATCTGTTGTTGCTTATTGATACTCGATGAGCTAGGAGTATTGTTACTCTCGTGATCATGACTGTCGTGAATATGATCCGTATTATTCTGCTCCAGGTTCTCGTCGTAGACAATGAGATCTGAAGCCAAGGAAGAGGAGCTTTTCTTTGCGACCGTAGGTTTTTTAGCGCGAGGTCTTTTGGCCGAAGGGATGTTATTGCTGTTACTGTTGTCATTCAAGCTGCTTCCGCTTAGGGCATTTACTGAAGACGCGTTCATATCCTCAAGTGCTCGTCGCTGTAAACGATCATTCTATGTTAGCTCCTCCTCGTAAATAAATATTTTGTGGATGAAAAGAAGAATATACCTTTTGAGCAGTAGATCCTCTAGGTCGACCCTTCTTTGCCACAACCTTCTCAGCAATGCATGGTAAACCAAAGAACGCGTCATAGTCATCTTTTGGTCTGCTGACCCCAATATCGCCCTCAGATGTTAAGCTAGTATTGTCAGCGTTATTATTAGTACCGACGCAGTTGCCGCTAGCGCTAGTGATGGTGTTGGATTGAGGGTACGCAGGCGCGGTAAGAAGTTCCATGACCCGTGGTTGAGATTGAATAAAACTAGACCACTGAGCTGGGTCGAACGTGCCTGGCATCATCTTCGATAATCGAACGTAAAGCTGCATTGATCGCAGAAACCGCATCTGCGTCGCTCCTGGGACCTATAAGCGGATCAAACACACGGTCAATACAATCCGGTCACAAAATACTAAAAAGCGAGAGAGAAAGGCAGGGAAATGAAATGACATACAGGCGATAATCGTAACTTGATCTCTAAAGTCTCATGGACGCCACCGCCGCCGGCAAATATGTTCATAAAATTTGAGCATACACGTCCACATACCATCTGTAATGTTCCAGATCCTACTTCATGCGCGGCTGCCTCAGCGCCCGTCGAGTTCCATGCCGCGGCCTGCGTCGCGTCCGGCGATGAAGATGTCATTGACGCTGACGTAGAAGAAATAGAAGAAGACGACAAAGATGATGAAGATGAGGCTAAGGCCCAGGATAGCAGGCCATGTCCAACAAGAGGCTGATCGCGCTCTGAAAAGTCAATAGTGTAGACGGCGTAGTCGATCGAAGGGTTTGCAACCAACTCCGGACTCGACGACGCGACTGCAGCAATACAAGAGCGGAGGTCGATCGCACCAATGAACTCAACTTTACTGCGACGACCAGATGAAGAAGAAGAGCGCGTCGGTGTACGCGTGGGAGAAGAGGTTGGTGAGGCGGGTGGGCAACGAATGACTTGAACTTGGAAGATGGAGGACGAACGCGCTAGACATGTTGTTTTTTGGGCGTCATCAAAGGTGTACAGGACTTTCACTGTGAATAAAAAAGAGAATGTTAGAGGAGGTGAAATTGAGGAGGTTCATCAAGCATACACGACACGTACGGCGCATGGGACGCGTGACGGGAGAGTCGGTTGCGGCCGTAGACACGGTCGGCGAGGTAGCCGACGCGTATGACGCCATGGATGAGGAAGAGAAGAAGGAGTGGCCGTAATATCAACAAGTGGTCAAGAAAAAGAAGGTGAAAGGAGGAACGAATGGAGGGCGAAGAAATGATGAAGAGAAGAAGAAAAGTCCCAAAGAGTTCGTGATCCGAATCTCCGGTTTGGCGTCTAGTTCGAGGAGCCCCGTACCGAAGTTGGCAGGTCGACCAATTGAGATCACAACAAAACCCCGAAAACTTTCGCACTCGAATTCGGAATAGCGCAGATCTGATTTTGATTTTAAAAAATGCGGCGAACGAAAACCCGTCAATGTACTTTGTTTATACATTGCTGCTGGTGTATCTGTTTACATCTACCGCGACTGGAAATAGATTTGAAAGTAGCTTATCAGTTTATTGCAATTTATTTTTGACTATCTCTCTTTGATGAAGCACAGCATATCATTTAAAATTGGGGTATATAAACACACCAGGCACTCTAGGCTCACTCTGGTACCTTTCTAGACGCGTAGCCCGCATAAACTCAAATCGTGCACGAGAAACGCGTGCGCAAGTTCAAGACCCTTAATGCTGATATATACCCTTACCTCAGAGTAACTCTCAGACCAGGAGAATTTGTCTGTAATTACTGATAATTGAGCTAATATCAAGGTGGGATCCGTTGTCTATGACCGAATTATAGACGAACAATCATTATCTGTATCATCATAATATCCGGTATTATTGCATTCAGCATAGAACAAAAGTTATTAATCAAAGTCAGTAAATCAGATCAAAGCTATTGTTGATTGAGTGAGCTCATTCTCGAACAAAACATTCATCCTCGACTTCAAGCTGTCATTTTCACATCTAAATACACTTACACACAACATATACAATGGCGTACGTCTTTCGCTATCGTTCAACTTTGTTTGCAATCCAAAGAATAGGTAACCCAAAGGAAACAGAACTGACAAAATCCTTGAAATTCTAGTGAATTCGTCAACCGCCCACGCTCCGAGCTTTCAGAGTTTGAAATCGCGAAATTAGAAGAATATGAATTCGCAAACGGTCCTCTTTCGGTATTGCAATCTGCTGTCAAGAATAAGTCGCAAGTTTTGATTTCTTGTCGCAATAATAAGAAATTGCTTGCTCGCGTTAAGGCGTTTGATCGGCATTCGAATATGGTACTTGAGAATGTTAAAGAGGTTTGTTTTCTTCCTGCTTTTCAGACTCTATCCGTCCCGCACAGGTATCAGCATATACTGACTAGTTTCTTTTTTTAATTTAGATGTGGACTGAAACGCCTCGAACATCAAAAGGAAAGAAAGGTCGGCCGGTGAACAAAGATAGATTTATAAGTAAGATGTTTTTGCGAGGAGACTCGGTTATTCTAGTGCTACGGAGCACAGTTTAAAGACTGTGTTATTTATTTAGAAAAGAGCAGAATTATTACGGCGCATATTTAATTGTACTATTTAAGTGTATAATACCGAGAGTTTTTGTTTTAATGCTTACGTGGTTTTCGTTGATTCGTATTGAACTGTAGATGGCAAGCGAGGTTGTGTTCCGTTTACTTCAGTCGAGCTAAATTGTTATATGAACAATTTGCCGCTGTATTAAAATGGTCTATATTCTATTAAGATTAAATATTATTATATTACATTAATGATGCAGACATATCATTAATTTATGTCGACTACGATCCAGCTACCATACTAGAGATCAGGAACATAATTGCAAGCAAATCAATGGCCTATTATTTCAGGCTGCTTGCCTGACCGTCGACGACCAACGGCGTTTAAAGACCTCGCGTGAAATATAAAGATCCGGATAATCAACTCAAAATCTTAATATATTTCAACTAAACAGTTCAAAATCCATCACAGATTCCAACAACGGCCACCCAGAGCTGGTAGTCGCAGACACGTCAATGGAGAACTCTCGACGAATACTACTCAGCTCGTTTGCCAATTACGGCAACCCCGCCATAAAACCAGATGCGTTCACCCACCTACCTCTCTCGCCATCTTCGCTTTTCTTTCCCCCAAGCAATAAGATCAACTAGCTTGGCCAAATGATTCTTCTTTGCACGATATCTTTTGTAACATTTATTCTCTATAAGGTCTTGACTCCTCTTTTTGTATTATTATATTTTAATAGTCCTTTGACTCCCATTATTATCGTTATCATAAAAGCATGTCAAACCAACTAGTCTTTCTGTTTCATTTCCTGCTCCTATCTGGTGGGTTTACAGATAATCGACTTATGAAGCACGGGCGTTCAAGTGCAACGAGTCTCAAGCCTCCGCATGTCGGTCCACTCCATTTTGTTCTATGAATGATCGGGATGTCCAGTGAAATGGACGTTTATCGTTGTTGTATCGTGGGCCTTGTATTCTCTAATGTAATGCCGTTGGTCGGTTTACAGAGGGCCGCTTTATGAAGGATATATTAACATAAAAAATAGCAGTGAGAGCGCATTTTAAACTGGCAGACAGTTACAGCAACCTCGTGACTCCACTTCAGGCCGTTACGGCAGCGAGGGATGTATACAGAAGGAGTACGATTCAATAAACAGCAACAAAACCTCGTCGACAGCACAGTATCATCATCATGGCGGTATGCTACAGGATCGTGCTCTACTCGGACTAGTATATTACGAAACACGTATGAGCACACTTCTTCATTCCCGGTGAAGTTTCAAGGCTATTTACCAGTATCGCATTTCATCGCTTCTATGAATCACCCACATAAAGAACATAGTCGTCGCGAAGTTCTTGCCGAGGAGCGATAAATTGCGACCGTCAAGTCGATTATGTACTCGAAGTCCCGCAATTCTCCATCGAATATTACCCTAACCCCTCTACTAAATCTCCCTCGTAGTATCATGTGAGACTACCAGCCCCACTCTAATATACTATCTGCTGACAACGGTCAAATCCGGCAAACAAAAGAGAGGGAAACAAGCTCTTCCGCCTGATTCCGCCACCGTCCGGCCAGCTCTGGATTCTGCCTCATTCGCGTGTTCATCTCCATCTATCCTTAACTTGCCTTCTAGTCAACAAGTTAAACTCATCTCGAAACAGACGCCTCAAAAGAGCATTTCAACAATAGCAAAAGAATAATGAGCTCGTTGGACGCTGCTCCGTCGACGCCAAAGCCAACTGCCTCGGTCAAGCTTGTGCTTTTGGGAGAGGCCGCTGTTGGAAAGTCGAGCTTGGTCCTGCGATTCGTGAGCAACGATTTCCAGGAGAATAAAGGTTCGTCTCTTGAGTTTTTTTTTATGTGCTGTTTGCTTGCTTTGGTCGTGAGGGGTGAGATGTGGTTCGTAGGTTACGCGCAGGAATGTCTTGATCTGTTATCACCTATCTGCTCATTTATCAATATCCATATATCGACAACTTCTTCATATCATGTTTGATCAATATATTCAGTCGTTTTTAACCTGCTTGTTGTACTTTGTTCCAAATACGAAACACAATCACATCACATCATCAGCACATCAACAGATCAGCACAAAAGCTCATTAATGGTAGTCAAATTCAACTAACCTGTATTCATTCAAATTAGAGCCTACGATCGGCGCTGCATTTCTTACTCAGAAATGTACTCTTCCTAATAGAACAATCAAATTCGAGATATGGTGCGTACTTTCTCCGATCTCAACTAAAAGCCAAGGCGCCCCCTTATAGGCTAACAATCGTTATCATCAACAGGGATACCGCCGGACAAGAGCGTTTCGCTTCGCTCGCGCCGATGTATTATCGCAATGCTCAAACCGCTCTCGTTGTCTACGACCTGACGAAGCCCACTTCACTTATCAAGGCCCGTCACTGGGTCAACGAATTACATGCTCAAGCAAGTCCTAAGATTGTGATTGCATTAGTCGGAAATAAACTCGATTTATGCAATGAAGGAACTGAATCTGATGAAGATGAAGATAGACGTAAAATCTCTACTGAAGAAGGTCGTAAATTTGCTGAAGAAGAAGGATTACTCTTCTTTGAAACTTCAGCAAAGACTGGCGCGAACGTTAGAGATGTGTTTTTGGCTATCGCATCTAAGATTCCGGAAGAAATTGTCAATAAGCGCGGAGCGGCTGGTGCCAAAGGCCGCGCTGGAGCTGGAGAGAGAGGCGTTGATTTGGACTCGCGGTCAGGTGAGAATCGTGCGCAGGGTTGTGCATGCTAAGGAACATTGCTGTTTGTTTTGATTTTGTTATTGATTTGATATTTGCTCTGGTCGTCTTTTTTATTTTATATTTTGGTGGGGTTCTATCTTTTGTTTTCGTTTTTTTTTTCTTTTTTTTCAGTTTATAATATTATTTAACCACTTTCTTATCATGACTGCTTGTAGATGAACTAGGTCTAGAGCATGGATGTGGTTTAGTGAGCTCGAGCAGAAATATATGTTGCTCTTGAATGGATTATTTTATGGACTTATATAAGTATGATGTAGCTACTTTCATATTATACGGCTGCGACAGAGATTGAATTATTCAAATACTATATGCTCTGTAAGTTCTAACTGCCGCAGTGACCAAATCAAGATCAGAAGGCACTTTCATGTCCCAACAGGGTTTGGCCGAAGCATCCAGTAGGGAAGTCACAGTCGTGGCGGAGGCCATGGCCAGTGTCAAGTGATGGGAAGACTAAATACTGAGTAATGTTAAGCAGACGCACTGGCAGCGACAGCAGTGACTGAATCAAGATCAGAAGGTGCTTCCACATCCCAACAGGGTGGAGGCCGAGGTGACCAGTAGGGTGACCATGAGGCCATGGCCATGGCTGGAGCCATGTGAGTGCAAAGACTGAAAAAGAAGGAGACTAAATGCCAATTGCTGTTAAGCAGAAGAAGCAGCAGTGACGGCAGCAGATGAGACTGAGGATGAGAGGCTGATGCAGCGATGGGATGGCATTAGTGATGTAAGCGACCGACAAGAGTGTGCCAGCGTTGGGAACTGACATAGACAGGCAACGGCAGAAAATAAGTGATAGAGTATGAATGAGAGATTGATTGTGTAGTGACAGAAGCAGTGTTCTTCCTGACTGAGCCATGTCAGTGCAAGACTTTGAAGATATACAGAGAATGCACAGGAATATAGTGTGATCAAAGATGCAAAATGCATTTGCTGCGAGCAGTACTGTTTTTATAGAAGACTAGACCTCGGTAGCATGTTTGCAAGCTGCAATAAGATCAATAAAGACCAGGGCGTACAGTATTATAGCATTGAGAATTGTCTATATGCAGGTGATGCGCCAACCGATTTGCCATTTTCGATGGTGCCAGAGCTAATGCTGATTGTGAGAGCTCGAGTTCATGCTATGGTCTGGCTTTTGAAGGGCAGCCAGTTTCACAAGTTCCAGATGCAATTACAAAACAAGGCAATCATAACTCAGATGCCCGGCTCAAGCTTAAACAGCAATCAGCTGAACGTGCTACAGACAGAATTTGATGTAACCAGCTAGTCGTAGCAATATAAGCTTGTTGTAGATGCTGAAAGTAATAGTGCATAATCTATATTCCTGATCATGAATCTATGAATGCTCTGAAGATGATGTGGCAGCGCAAGTACAAATCACTTGCTCCCAATTCGCCAAACTTCACCCGATCGCGCCTCCATTTTACGTCCCCCACTTCGCTACTCCGTCTCAAATCAACTCTCCACAACCAACAGCCGTAAAACAAAATGGCGACATTAATGTATCTTAAGATGCTATTTGTCGGTACTGGAATCACCGGTATCGGCGTCGGTCTCTTTAAAAATACTGTCCCGACCGAAGAGCAAGTCGTCAAGGTAATTTATCTATATAATCTTTCCGGTTCTCGGAACGAACATTTAACTAATCAAACACTCAGGAATTCTCCCCCGCGATCCAACAGAAATACAAACAAGACCAAGGTTTCATAGACGCAGATGCAAATAACGACAAACTTCGCGCTTTAATCGAATCTAATGCAAATTCATCCCGACCAGCTTGGATGCTGACGGATAAAATTGAGCCTCGCTGCGTTACTCATGAGCGGGATCGGGCTAATTGGAGCCAGAGAAGTCTGGGTAAAGCTAGAGCTGCTGCTAGAGAAAAAATGATTCTAGAAAAGGAGAGATTGGAGAGATTGGAGGCAGAGGAACGGTCGAAGCACAAAGGGTGGTTTATGTGATTGTCCCGTCTCTTCAGTATTACTGTTGGTATTTTTATTATGATTTTGTTTACATTTGAGAAAGGAGTTTAGGTAACGCAATTAAATAATTATTGTTTTGCATTTCGATAATCGATATATGAAGTTCAAAGTTTTTCCACTATTAATAGATCCCCAAACGATTGACAAACAAATCATTCTCTCATTTTCACAAAATTACAACTTCGCACTAGCAGAGTTTGCAGAAACAATCTCATCATACAAAAGCGAAGTCAAGAAATCAGCATAAGCCTCTCCCGTAATTTGCGTAGCAAAGTACTTCTCCGCTGCTCGGAATTTATTTCCCTTAGACCCACTTTTCTCAAGCTTATCGGTTTCTTCACCAAGAATACGTAGCGCATAATCCTTTGTGACTTTCGTACCTTGTGCAGTGGTAATTTCATGCTTAACCCATTGCCATAACTGAGAGCGAGAGACTTCGGCAGTGGCTGCATCTTCCATGAGATAGTTGATAGGCACGCATCCAACGCCGCGAAGCCAGGCTTCCATATATCCCAAACCAATCTCAAGGTTCTTACGGATTCCTTCCTCAGTGACTTCGCCAGGAACATTAGAGTCAAGAAGCATGGCAGCAGAGACTTCGATATCGTCAGTACGCTTGAAAAGCTGATTAGGAGTAGGCATCATCTTGTTGAAGACTTCGGAGGCGATCGGCGCAAGAGCAGGGTGCGCAACCCAAGTACCATCATGTCCAGCGGTAACTTCACGAAGCTTATCCTTATAAACACCCTCCATAGCAACCTTATTAGCAGCAGGATCATTCTTGATGGGAATCTGAGCAGCCATTCCACCCATAGCATGAACTCCCCGACGATGGCAAGTCTTGATGAGTAACTTAACATAGGCTTGCATAAAGCCCGAAGTCATTGTAACTTGTGAGCGATCAGGGAGGACGAACGCCGGGTTATTGCGGAACTTTTTGATAAATGAAAAGATGTAATCCCAACGACCACAGTTCAGTCCCGACGAGTGCTCGCGCAACTCGTAAATAATCTCGTCCATCTCAAAAGCAGCCATAATAGTCTCAATCAAGACAGTGCCACGGATGGTGCCGCGAGGCATAGCAATCATATCCTGAGAGAGCTTGAAAATATCATTCCAGAGTCTAGCTTCAAGATGAGACTCCATCTTGGGCAAGTAAAAATACGGACCCGAGCCTCGCTTGACGAGCTCCTTCGCGTTATGGAAAAAGTACAGACCAAAGTCAAAGATCGAACCAGATATAGGCTGACCATCAACAAGGAAATGCCTCTCTTCGAGATGCCATCCTCGAGGACGAACAATCAAAGTAGGAAGCGTCCGATCAGTACGCAACTTGTACGCCTTTCCGCCGGGGATCTGGAAATCAATCTGTCGGCGAACGGCATCGTATAGGTTAACCTGACCCGAGATGAGGTTATCCCAAGTAGGAGCAGTAGCGTCCTCAAAATCAGCCATATACGTCCAAACCTCGGAATTGAGTGCGTTGATGACCATCTTGCGATCAGTAGGACCGGTGATTTCTACGCGACGGTCAACGAGACCCGGCGCGGGAGGGGCACCTTGCCAGATGGGATCATCGCGGATGTATTTTGTCTCCGGGAGGAAGGTAGGCAACACGCCGGCGTCGAGAGTAGCCTGGCGCACTTCGCGACGAGCAAGAAGGGCCTTGCGGGTCGGGTCGAAGGTGCGGTGGAGGAGAACAAGGAAGGCGATTGCTTCAGGAGTGAGGATCGCGCTGTGGGAATCGTTGACGGAGCCGAGGACCTTTGCGGCAGAGACGAGAGTAGCGGTGTCCATAGCGATAGCTGGCAATAACTGTTAATTAAATGCTAGTCGTGGGGTGGAGAAGAAGTGCTTATTGCTGCAATTGTCGCGGGCAATTATGGCTATGATAAAAGATCCGAGAGAGAGTCAGGCGCATTATCTCCCTGTCCGCTGCGGGGTGGCCCTCGGTCGGGCCGGTCGGGCGGCCGGGGTCAGGGTGAGGGTATGAGTAATATGTTAGTCATTAGATTGATCCCGGCAGCCGGTCCTCCATCTAATACTGAAATGAACGCAGCAATTTCTGAGATAGGTAGTATACAGAGATATTCACAATTTCAATAGTCACAGACAGTTCCACTCACACTCGAAAAGCAAAGGAAAGACGAGCATTTTGTCGGACAGAAGGCACATGGCCGATAATTCCCCGGAACGTCCCGCATCCTTCACTCTGAGCTTCCGCAAACTCACGTTGAACATCACACAGTAGCGAGCAGAGTTCCGCAGAGCGAGGGTGCATAGTCGATCTACTCCTCGGCACAACTTTCACATGACGAGCACGGTACGAGCAGCAACAACATGAACTCAGTATGAAGTAGATTGTTTAATTATTATAGCAAAACTGAAACAAAAAACACAATTTCAAGTCAAGAGTCCAGCTCTGCTCGAATACTCAAATCAAAGTAAATAGTAAAAAGGAGCAGCTTAGATACTAGCCAGCGGCAATATTATGTAAAATCAAATCAAAAAAAAGTACATGCACAGCAAATTCTATACTATAAACAAGAGTAGTAGCAATTCCCTAAAAGATGATAGAAAAAAGAGCTACAAAACTATTCTCTGCTGACATCACGGCCAAACATCTTGACCTTCAGCCAATCCATAATCACGAGCAACTTATTACGCGTGCTGAAAACCATCGACACATACGCCGACCGCCAGAATAAGTAAGTCATCTGTCCAGAGGAAGACATCTGGTTACCATCTCCCCAAGTCAAATCAGCGATAGCTTTGTCAGAACCAATGTAAGCCAACGATCCCTGATGAGTGTACTGGAACGGCAAAAGCCGCTTAGTGCGGCGGAGGGCCTTAGCCTTGACTTCGATCTCGGACGAAACAGTCTTCTTGTCTTCAGGAGCAGTGGCGCCATTGGCGAGCTGCTCGAGGTACTCGACTTCCTCCTCAAGAGACTGAGTCTTAGCCATAGTGTTGAAAAGACGGGCGAGGTAAGCACCTTCCTGAGTAGCCACCTGAGCGGTAGGAGCGTACTTGGTAACCGAGCAGTCTCCAACGGCCCAGATACCCTCAGTACCCTTAACGACGAGGTATTCGTTAACTTCCAGACCACGGCGAGAGTTTGCCTGCTCGGGAATCTTCTTCATGAGGGATTTAATAACGTCGCGGGGCATGTTACCGGTAGCCCAGACAAGTAGACCGTAAGGCATCTCGACCAACTCCTTTGCTCCGTCAGGCTTGACAACTTCCGCGAAGATAGACTTGTCAGTAACCTTCTTAACCATAGTCTTTGTGTGAATATCAATCTTTTCGTCCTTGAAAGTCTTTTCGGTGTAGGAAATGAGTTCCTTGGAAAACATGGGAAGAACGTTGGGAAGAGCCTCGACAAGCGAGACGTGGAAATCATGCTCAATCTCAGGAACCCACTTACGCAAGTCCTCTTCGAAAAAGTCCTGCAATTCACCAGCAAACTCGACACCGGTGGGACCACCACCGACGACGACCATGTGGAGAAGACGCTTACGCTCCTCGGGGGTTTGGTCCTTGAAAGTGGCAGTCTCAATGCAGTCCATGATGCGGGTGCGAATCTTCTGAGCGTCCTGGATCTCCTTGAGGAAGCACGCGTTCTCTTCGACACCGGGGATGCCAAAAGTGGTGTTTTGAGCACCGACGCCGACGACGAGGTAATCAAAGGGCAGAGTGGTCTCGGCGATGTCGCCCTTGACCTCGGAGTTGTCGCGCATTGTGATTGTGCGCTTGACGGGGTCGATGTCTGTGCACTCGGCCTCGTAGAAGGCAACGGAGGCCTTCTTGTGGCGGAGGATGTGGCGAAGGGGCTCCATGATTGAGCGGTGCTCGATCGTGCCAGTAGTGCAGGAGGGAAGAAGAGGCGTGAAGAGGAAGAAGTTGCGGGGCGAGACCACCGCGACGTTGTAGTTTTCGGTGTCGAGTTTTTTCAGAAGCGAGACGGAGCCCCATCCGGAGCCTGGAAGAAATACATTAGCATTAAGAGAAGCGCGAATTGAGTTGAAATAAGAGTTGAGCGCACCGAGAATAACGAGCGTCTTCTTTGACGGGTCAGGCGGTATTTGGTCGACGGGGTGGCGGGACTCGTAGACAGAGTAAGCGAGCATGCCGGCGCCGAGGATGACGGAGCCGTAGGTTGCTCGCCAGAGAAAGGTGCCTACGCGTCTGATTCCGCCCTTCTTGGGGGCAGGCGGCGGGGCGGTGGCATAGGTGCGGCAGGCAGCGCGCCGGAGGAGAGGCGCCTGCGCCGCGGTGGCTCTGTAGAGGGAGCGCGGGAAGGCCATGGCAGGAGCTATGAAGGGGAATCAGAGGGCAATGCTGGCCTATATACAAAGACACAGCAACTGGGACTGCGCTGGGAGCAGGAGGGAGAGAGAGAGCTGCAGAGCCGAGAGGACGAATGAGCGTAGATAAATAGATGTGGCGACGCGGGCGGACGGCTCGGGGTTGGCTGCGTCTGCGAACCGAACCGGTTTGGAGCCGGGCATAAAACCGAGCGTCGGGGGAGCTTGCGCCGGGTTGCTTTTCCTCTCTTTGTTTGGCTGCCGTTTGGTCGTTTTTGCTGCAAGTCGCTGGAGGACGGTGTTGTCGAGCAGCAGGAGGCCCAGTCTGCGGTCTGCTACGGCAGCAAGACGCATCGCGGGCTGCCCTGTCTGCCGACGCAGCGCGGGAGCTGAAGAAGAAGCAACAGCGCAAAGTCCCCACATTCAGCCTATTTCTTGCCTGGCGTCGCCTTTCAATCAAGGCTCAGAATTAGCATTCGCGCTTGGACTGGACCAACCGGGGACGGTTTATTTGTGGGCTGAAGAACTGCTGCCTGTTTTGGAAATCCTGGTTGTCTCGTTTCATTGCTTAGTGGTCTTTATTCCGCTCTAATCCTTCTACTCTACTTCTACTCTCTGCTCCTTCTACCAATGCCAGTAAACAAGAAGCTGCTGCAACAGCAGCAGCAGCTTCACGGCCCGGTTGCATGGTGGTCGGTGGGCACGTGCACGACACCGTCTCCGGTGGAAGCCTCCCGCTTTGAGCCTGCGCCGTTCCCTGCACCGCGGCTGCAATGCCCTATCGTTGCTAATACGCGTCCATCGTTGCTAATACGCGTCCACGCGTCTTCTCGCGTTACTTAAAGCATTCCATTATACACAAAAAACTATAACTACAATAAATTTACACTCTCACGTCTCGCTCTTCTCTGGCTCCTGCGGTATCCAACGTTACCTCACGCCGCATTCAAATCGCGCAGTCGGTTCAATGCCTTGGGATATTTTTGTGCTGCAAAATAGAATCCTGTTAGTTGACTTCTTCACCATACTCAACGAATTCAAACACTCACAGGCCGCCTTCTTATACCACTTCACAGCCTCCGTCATATTCGCAGGCGTGCCAATTCCGTTCTCGGAGAAATATCCAACCGCATACTGCGCCTTCGCGAGCCCTTTCTCACTCGCTCTTCTTGCCCACAAGTAGCTCTCAGTCTCACTCTTCGGCAGCACGCCTTCTGCGCCGGTCAAGTACCAGCCCGACAAACCCAATTCGGCTTCTGCATCTCCTTTCTGCGCGGCGCGAGAATACCATCCTACACTTCGTCGCGCATCAACTTCAGCTCCAAGATGCCCGTATTCATGCGCTGATCCCACTTTATACTGCGCCCGTAAATATCCGAGCGCGGCTGCTTTGCTATAGAGCGACAGCGCAAGCTTCTCATCTCGCGCGAAAAATCCATTAGAACCATTGGCTGTCTCATGTAAATTCGCAAGCTCATAAAGCGCTTGGGGATTCTCTGCATCAGCTTGATCTGCTGCTCTCTTAAGCCAAATAACTGCTTCACTAGTACTCTGCCCTTGACCTAATCCGCCTCTGAGCATTACCATTCCGATCTTATACATAGCTGCAGTATCACCTTGCTGTGCTGCCATCTTATAATAAGCCCAAGCTTTAGCCTCATCCTTCTTAACCCCGCTACCAAGCTCATGACACATCGCAGCTCCACAACTAGCTCGTCCGTGCCCAAGCTTGCTAGCTTTTCGATAATGCTCGTATTCCTTTTCATGATTGATTTCAATTCCCATACGTGAATTCCCTGATCCATAGCATGCTCCGAGAAAGTAAATAGCTTCATTATAGGCTTTGGATTGCGTGGCTAATTTCTTTATAGTTTTTGTACCTGTCGTTGTCCATTTCTCGGCATTCTTGCGCGTTCCTTTTTGATCCAATTTTCCCCCATTGGAAGCAAGTGTAGGATTGCCTGCCGCCTCAAGTAACATCTTTGCATAAGTAAACGACGATTCTGGATCACTCTTGCCTGCATTCGCGGCCTTGTTCTTGGCGGATTCAAGTGAAGCGAGCGTAATCGTAACACGCTTCGTGGAAGCCTCCGGTGGTAATACGGCTTGAGCATTTGCCATCGCTGATTCAGGACTATACTGTCGAACCGGAGCAACGGGCTTTGCTTGTTCTTTCTTTGGCTGTGGTTGTTGTTGTTGAGACTGCTGGGAATACTGCGGCACAGACAAAGGTGGCACTCTCGCATCATCCACTCCAGGCATCTGCTGAGCCGCTACCGGCTTCGGCGACATACGAGCACGCTGTTCGCTCTCAAACGTCGCCGCGCGCGACGCAGGCGGTAAAGGCTGTACGTTATCCTGCTGATCATAACCACGACGACCAGCATTTCGTTGTTGCTGCTGAGGTTGCGGTTGTACGCCTCTGTAACCGCTTCCACTTGCTGCTGCAGGAAGAGGAGCTCCAGGATATTGACCACGAACAGGAGGACGACCTTGTGGTTGCTGCTGCTGCTGATGCTGCTGCTGAGGCGGCACTTGCTGAGGTGGATACGGCTGCTGTTGCTGAGGGGCTTGCGTTGACTGAGGAATCATATTCGAACTTGACGAAGAGGTACCTAGACCTGGACGATACACAGCAGGTCCGGGAGAGGCAGAACGAATAGGCGGTCCACCGCCAAATCCCTGCGGCGGCATAGGTCGACGAGGAGGACCTCCTTGGTGAGGATCGTAATAATGGTCTTCTTGAGGGAATGACTGCTTTTTCTTGAGTAATGGAGGTCCTTGCGGCTGTTGCTGCTGCTGCTGCTGTTGCGGCGGAGGAGGTCTACGTTGTTGAGGATACTGCTGTAGCGGAGGAGGAACTTGGCCGTATTGCGTTTGCTGCTGTTGGGGAGCAGGAGAATACGGACGCGGCTGCGGCGGCGCTGGATACTGCTGGGACTGCTGTTGAGGTTGCGATTCAACAGGATACTGCATCTTTTCCTGCTGATGCAAATTCGAAGGCGGCAACGGTACACGTGCCGCAGCAGGTGCCACCCCTCCTCTCGCTGCCGTCGATCCAGCGAACGGCGACGCAGTGCGAGGTTCAGAAGATTCCGACGAACTAGCACTAGAATCAGATGCAACATGATCAGATGCTGCATCCTCATGATCATGCAAAGCCCTCTGCTGCTGCGATTTCTGCTGCTGTGGTTGGTCCTCATTTTCCATGTAATCGCCTTCTTCAAAGCTTTCATCTTGCGTGAGTTGAGCAGGCGAATCAATGTAATAATTAAGCACGTCTCCACCATCAGCATTTGATCCTGAAGACTTTTGCTCTTCCATTGGCTGTGAAGTTAAATTCGATTCCTCCATTGTCTCCTCAGTTACTGCCGGAGCCGCAGTAGCTTCCTCATTTATTTCTTGTTCCTCGGGAATGGCCGGAGACGATGGAATCGCAGGAGAAGTAGGTGTCGATGATCTCAATGGAGAGGGAATGCCCATATTCGGAAGTTGATCTTCGACCGGTGATTGTATATGTCGTTGAGCAGGCTGCGCATAAGAATAAGTGCCATCGTCATACTCATGCTGCGGCTGCTGCTGCTGTTGAGGGAGAGGAGCCTGTTGAGGAGGAGGCGCACCCCTAGTATAGCTCGGCATAGATTCAGGCATTGGTCTTCTAGCTGGTTGCTGATGTGGAAGCGGACCCGACATACTTCGTGACATGCCCGCCATTCCTCTTCCACGACCATGAGGAGGCGGCGCGACAGGCATCGACGCGTACCCTGGTCTTTGCTCGAATTGCGGTGAAGACATCTGACGTGGTGAGGGCGCAGATGCGGCATATGGTGAATGAGGACTGTAGCTGTTACCTTCGGAATAATAGTAATCGTCTTCGCCGCCATCGTAGTATCCCTGAGGCGGCATCCGAGGTGCACCTCTGCTCGACGACATCGTCGACGTCCGCGTATCAAGATGTAAACGCTGAACTCCACCTCCTAAACCATCATAGTCACCACGGGGAGAAGGCAGAGGTTGTTGCATCTGCTGTTGAAGAGTAGGAGGTCTATATCCCTGTCTGCGAGGCGCGAACTGCTGCTGTTGTTGCTGCTTCATATGAGCAAGACCTCCTCCGCCGCCTGACGGAAAGCGCGAGTCATAAGCACCAAGATCGTCCGAGATCATACTCGAGTAATCATCAATTGGAACGTCGTTGCCTTTACCGCCTCCACTACCGCCAGCTCCAATATCATCGTCATCGTCAAAGTCAGGGTCATGCGAACGCGGCTGATTGCCACGGAATGGGCGCAGATGCCCAAACCGAGAAGGAGGCGCCGTGTTTCCAAAGTCATCGAAACTCGCGTGCGAAGCAGGAATAGGTCGGCGCTGACCTTGCAGCGGAGGATATTGCTGCGGAGGACGCTGTTGCGGTGGTTGTTGATGGTATTGTTGATATGGCGCAGGTCCTCCTCGGCCGCGCGGCACGCCTCCAGGCCGTCGCGGTGGGCCCGGGTATGGCTGCTGTGGCTGTTGCTGAGCAAAGTAAAGACCGTCGTCGGCTTGGGTCGGTCGCGGATAGGCCATCGCGCTATGCTATGCTTGGGCGATAGTCCGAAGAGGAAAGAGGGACCAGGAGAGGAAGTGGAACGCGAGAAGGAGGCTGCGTAACGTGAATGCGACCGGCGCCGAAAATCGGCGGTTGAAGTGGGAGTGGAAGTACGGGAAAAGCGGAGAAATGGAGCGGGTGTAAGTAGATCCAGCATAAAACCAGTGTTTACTTTATGCTTGATATAATATATACACATCACATAGATATACTGCCAAGATGTACGGAACCAATGCAATTATAATTACTGTTAACTAAAATATTTCTTAATTCTGGGTGGATTGCGCTTCCTTCGTCTCGTCGCAGAGATCTGATCCCGCTTCCGAGCAATGCTACCTGCATTGAGCTGGCATGTAAACACGCAATTGCTCGCAATTGGCGTAGATTCAAGAATATAATATGCGTATAGACAAATGTAGCAGTCGTGGGCGTATAAATGCGGTACAATAATCGACGAAATCGACCGCAGTGTTGGTGGTGCAGAATACCTTTGCTTGCGCGTCTTCTATTCCCGGTCCTCCTGGGCCGCTCGACAATATAAGTCGAAACTGGCACAATCGCAATTCTCCATAGTCAGCTGCATATACACAATATAAGCGCATTCACGTCCGTTCACAATGCAAAAGCAATTCTACATCTTTGGTCACAACATTAGCTACACGCTCTCCCCCATAATCCACAACGCCGCCTTCGCAGCTCTCAACCTGCCATACCACTACGGAATCCACGACGTACCCTCCCTCGACCCCACAGAAACAGAATCCCTTCTCCACAGCGAAAAATTTGGCGGAGCGTCAGTAACAGTACCGCATAAACTTGCTATCATCCCTTTTCTCAATTCTATTTCTCATGCCGCAAAACTTATCGGTGCAGTGAACACTGTCATTCTCGACAACAACAGCAATGGTGGTAAACCCACACTCAAAGGCGATAATACAGACTATGTCGGCATTCGCGACTGCGTCAGTTCTGCTTTTGCTGCGTCCTCTTATTCTTCTTCTCCTTCTCCTCCAAGCAAGATCACAAGCGGTCTCGTCATAGGGGCAGGTGGTTCCGCCCGCGCGGCTGTCTACGCGCTCTACTCTCTCAACCTCGAAGTAGTCTACATCTACAATCGCACAGCAAGCAAAGCCCAAGAAATTGCATCTGAATTCTCTTCCGTCATCCGCGTGATTGTAGTGGACTCCCTTGATCCGCAAAGGTGGCCTACCGACCCTGGCAACCCCGACACTAACCCGCATGTCCAAATTATCGTCGGCAACGTGCCTGGCGACGCAATGACAGAGTCTATGTTCCCGGACTCTTTATTCGCTCAAACTACAAACGGCGTACTTGTCGAAATGGCTTATAAACCTAATGTTACTTCGCTTATGAGAGTTGCAGAACGGGCCGGTGGTTGGAGTGTAGTTCGCGGTACTGATGTCTTGCTGTGCCAAGGTTACGAGCAGTTTAGACTCTGGACTGGAATTGAGCCGCCGAAAGAGGATATGGCTGATGCGCTTAAGAAAGAAGTTGCGCGTAGAGAGAGTGCGTGAATGGAGTAATTGTTCTATAGTAATTAAAAGTATGTTACATGAAAAAAAAGCAAACAGTCAGAACATGCACCCAACGCCTGATTCCATGATAGTGAACAACAAACCCGCAAGAACACAGACAGGCAAAGCTTCACCTTGGGGCTCTCGTCACACCCCTCGAATGTCGAGGATACTCAATATCATCCTCAATCTCCCTCGTCCGTCTCATCCTCGATCGCGCATTCGCAACCATCGTCGGTGCCCTCCTTCCAGCTCCTAGATCCTCCCTCCTTTCATGATAATACTCTGCCACCGAACTAATCCTCGAAAACGGTGCACTTTCAAGCAATTTTGCTGGTACAGGCTGCTCGTCATCTGCTCCTCCAAAATCGGGTCCGCGGTCGAGCATCTCTTGTAATCCTAAATCTTTCCACGCTGACGCGTTCAAAAATGACATTGGCAGCGTCCCCGGACTCGCGGCCGCTATAGCAGCTGCTGCACTAGCTGCACTCGCAGCAGAAATTGAACCACCATGCAAAGCACTGGAATAAGCGGCAGGTCTATATCTTCGTAACTGAGCAAGTAAGATGCCAAAAGCGGCATGCTGATCGGGAACAACGTCGTCTTCGTCTTCAGGGTTGATAGGCTGGAATTCAGGCGCGATTGCTATATCGTCGTCGGGAAGACGGTCGCTGGCCCAGGATTCAAAGAAAAGGGCGGTGCGAGGATTTGTCATGTGAATATGTGATCTGCTTGAGTCGCGTCTGCTCATCGTGCCTTGTAGAGCCTATCTCTATCTGATAATGCAGGTGATTAGTAGTGGATGCAGTACGAGATAGGGTAAGCGTAAACAAATCCGCACTTACAGCCCCACTTTAGTAAATAAACCCTACATTGCACCCTACAGTAATATTATGTAATCATTTTATGAATGTGACTGCTATTTTCTGTTCGCTCAGGCGCCGTCATGCTCACAGCGGGCGAGTTCGACGTCTAAATCAATTCCATCTTAGTGTATCAGCAATCCTCAGCAACGAAGGTCTACTTTGTCCACTTTTCCTTTGTTTATTTAAATCGGTATGTCTTCTTGATTTATGATAGTTTCTTTATTCCCGATTGAATTGTTGTTTGCGAATTTGTTCGGCTCAGAAAAGGCACGAAGAGAGAGGGAAAGGGGATACAAGGAGAAAGATATTGATTGACACTATCGACGGCGAATTCCAGCTTCAATCAACGAAGAGCGAGAATATTTCAAAAGAAAAGAACGAATTAGCTAACAAGCGATTATTTGGTGGAACTATAGATAAAGTTATATTCAACATGGCTCACGAGGACGTTTGGTACTCGCACCCCAGAAAGTACGGAAAGGGATCGCGTCAGTGGTATGTTGTCACTGATTTTTGATTCTTAAGAAACTAGAGACAGAGACTGCGGAATCGAGGATATGGCATCGAGAGAGAAGCGAAGCGGCTTGACGTGAATATCGAAGACCGAAGGCAGGAAGGAGCACCAATAGCGCGTACGATCAGTTCTCTATTCTCGCGGTCTCTTATTCTTAACTCTAAGTTCAAGTGGTTCATGGCTAACTTATCATCAATAGCCGTGTTTGCGCTCACAGTGCCGGTTTGATCCGCAAGTACGGACTCAACCTTTGCAGACAGTGCTTCCGGGAGTACTCCAAGGACATTGGCTTCGTCAAGGTACGAATCTCGTTTTATTTCGCTACTTTTTGCAATAAGTACGAGTTAGTCTAACAATCAATTTACAGAACCGATAAATGCATGCACCAAACATCAAAATTCAATACTAAAAACGAGAGAGTGTGTGAGCGAAAATGGAGAGATTCGACAATATTAGCTCATGTCATGATTGTTGTAAAAGTGTCATTTTAATCTCATTTGGTCTTTGTTATAGTGTTTTGTAATTTTTAGGTAAAAACAAAATGAACTGGAGTTTTATAACCAAAAGCTTGTGAAATTCATGTCTGTAAGCGCGACCATACCGATATTAGAGCTTTTAGAAACGGCTCCCCTGTCGTTAGTCTTCCGTAAAATAAAACATATCCAAGTATTTTATATTGTAGTTATGATTTAATAAAATATTAATGACTTGTCGTTTACAAATGCAAGTCTCTGCGATCTGGGGTGGCAGTCGCGATGACATGTTATAGCTTCGTGGTTGTATTTTGAGATGAACGTTGTCACTATGTTGCTGCCTCCACTCTGTCAACTCTATTCCCGCTCTACAGCTCCACTCCGCACCCGATTCTCTTCACGACCTGCTTTATTTTCCATACTCCTTTTTTAAAGAGTACTATTAAAAGCCAGCAGCGACCATTTATTGGACAGCGCACGATGACGTCCACGGCCGCAGAGCGCGACGAGATATCAAAGAAATACGACTTCTACCACCTCCTCGTACGCCACCCTCCCGTTATCCTCCTTTTATAATTCTAATACATATATACTGACTGATATTCATTTGTTCCCTATGTACAGGGCTTGGAAGACACAGCCGATGAATCTGAAATTCGCCGCGCGTACCGCAAATCAGCGCTCAAGTACCATCCAGACAAGAACAAATCCGCCAACGCAGTTGAAGTCTTTCATGCACTAGCGATCGCAAATGAAGTTCTACTTTCGGAAACTTTAAGGCAGGACTATGATAATAAGCGTAGCGCTAAGAAGAGAGAGAAAGAGAGACAGGCAGCGTTCGATAGCAAGCGGAGGAAAGGCAAGGAGGATTTAGAGAGAAGGGAGTCGGAAGCTAGTGCACGAACAAGAGGACAGGACCCGAACGGCAGCAGCAGAAGCAGCAATGCAAATGTCTACAGCTTTGCTAGTAGTAGTCGCAGTAGTAATAGCGCGTCTTCTGGACGAGGACTGAAACGACCGGCCGGTTGGACGGCAGCGCAAGAGGCCGAACTGCAAGGCAAGATTGCACAGTTACAGGAGCAGAGCCGACTGCTACGCGAGCAGAGAGATGCTAAGCTACGGATGGCGGTGTGAGTGTCTATTGTACGGAGATGTATGACCGCGATACATATCTGATATAAATGCGGATCAGGCATGATATAGAATTTCGAGGTGGGTGGGGATATTGATGTACATTAGCATGACCGGAGTTCTTGATTTGGTTGATTTTACCACGTGAATACTCATATAGAACCTATTTACGACTATCAAACTGGTATTTTGTATATTTTCCCCGTTAATGTGAATAGAGTAGTAGAATATGTTACTAATCGCTTAGTAACTAAAGCGACCCCGCCTAAAATAAAATAGTTAATTCTCAATCCGACAAAATTCGCCTCGGCTCTTCCGTTCCGGCATATAAAATCGCTTATCGTTTACAAACCACTTCCCTCCTTCTTTTCTTTCCCTTTCGCCGTACTTGTGCCCTTTTCCATGCTCATTTCGTCTTCTCGACCGCTTTTTCGGTCTTCATTGCGTTACTCAATGCCTCTCAGAGCAAAGATCAGCAATCAGGCATTTCTCAGGGTACTTCTTGGACTTATCGTCTGCGTGAATCATTGGGCTGATCACAAGCTGACTTCTTCTTCTGCCATTTAGATGTCCTCGACTTCCTCTGCCGCTGCTCCGGTAGAAGATGATGTTCTCTTTGAATCCTCGATGCTCACTCGCATCATCAAGCTCAATCGTCCCAAGAAACTCAACGCGCTCAACAAGTCGATGATTGACAAGATGCTTCCTCGGCTGCTGGTATGTCGTGTGCCGATTTCCGATGTATAGATCGATCGTTGAGAAATTAGCCCACTGACCTGCTGTTCTTTTTTCATTTATTAGGCGTGGAGAGATACCGATGCATCGGTAGTTGTCATCAAGGGTCTCGGAGGTCGTGCTCTTTGTGCGGGAGGAGATGTTGCCTGTACGTTCTTCTTTTAGCTCTTCCGCTACAGACTGTAGCACTGTTCAATATAGCTAATTTATGGAAATAATAGCGTTACTCGACATCGCGGCCGAAGACTCCTCCGAGTTCTTTGCTGGCGAATATGGCCTTGACTATCTAATTGCGACATACCCCAAAGCTGTCGTCGCGATCATGGATGGCTTTACAAGTACGTTCTCGTTCTTTGCCTCTATCCTTTTTATTTTGATTGGACATATAGCGTATTAACAACATGATTTGTTTTATAGTGGGCGGAGGTGCTGGACTGTCAATGCACGTGCCGTTCCGCGTCGCAACAGAAAAGACAGTATTCGCAATGCCCGAGACATTAATCGGTTTCTATCCAGACGTCGGTGCCGGTTTCTTCCTCTCTAGACTTGACGGTGAATTGGGAACATACCTCGCAATGACCGGCGAGCGCCTAAATGGTTTCGATGCTTACTTCGCCGGGGCCGCTACTCATTTTGTCAATTCTGAGAACTTGGCTGATGTAGAAGCTCGCATAGTCGAATTGAGCAGTCGGGCGAACTTGCTTGAGACTGGTGAGGATCCTCTTGGAATCAAGAAGCTTAACGCGCTTATCAATGGTGGTATCGATGACTTCCAAGTTCCGGTGCCGGAGGGCTACAAGTACAGCTTTGGCGGCGAGGTTGCCGAGGTTATCGATCGATGCTTTTCTCACAATACATTCGATGAGGTCATTGCCGCGCTACGAGCGGAGCCCGGCGAGTTTGCGAAGAAGACTCTCGCGACTATGGAGCTGCGGTGTCCTTTAAGCATGAAAGTCGCTTTGCAACTCGTGCGAGAGGCTCGGTCGCTCACTATTCAGCAGATGTTTATGCGTGATATTCACATTGCGCATTATCTTATGAGACAGCCTGAGTTCAAGAAGGGTGTCACATATCGTGTTGTCGAGAAGCAGAATGGACGCGCGGAGTGGAGCGAGCCGCCTTCGGATGAGGAGATTCGCGCGGTTTACTTCAATAAGAATCTTGTAGATGAGATGGTCCCTCATTTCCAGACACTTGCGGATTTTGGCGCAGATGATTACAGTGAGTATCCATACCACAACGGATTGCCCGGGGAAGATGACGTGCGGGCGTACGTGCTCGGAGAGAGCGCGGGATCGGGACCGTTTTTGTCGACGAAGAAGGAGGTTGTTGAGCACTTTGAGGAAGAGTACCCGGACAAGGTGGGAGTGAAGGAGAAGGTGCTTGATATCCTTGAGCGCAAGACGAAGGTGGTGAAGGGCCAGGAGGCGGATGAGCTGATTAACTGGATGTAATGTAAATAGTACGGCGACTCTTTCGGTTATATAGTAGAATACATTGTAGTGCAGATCGAATATAGCGCATAGGCTTCTCTGATTGTCCGCAACTACAATTACCTAAAACGAATATTAAGTTACGGGATGGATATTACAATGCGTCCTACACTGGCTACAGCATAATCTGCAAAGCCATTCCCATATTCGATCGTCATGTGCTCAGATCGGATCACATAGTACCAGTGACAAGTTGAATACCAGACTGATATGCGGTCCGCGGTGTCGGCTGCGAAGGCATTCATGACCGCGCCATAAAGAATATATCGTGATATTTGGAATAGTAGGAATATTACGGATATATTTTGCTGGTGCAGTTTTGGGTGCTAATTGAAGATTGCTGGGCAATAATTGCGAGTGCTTAGCATTATTAAAATATATAAAACAGTTAGTAACTTATTATTAATAATTATAAAAGCAAGGAAAATCAGCTCATATTCGACAGACAACCGCAAACACACAAATCGAATAGCACATAAATACATGCAATAAATGTAGAACAGTAAAAAAGCCCGATGAATAATAGCAAAAAAAAATAGAAGTAAATTCTAAAATCGTTGTTTGCCTAAACCGAAACTGATAACCTGCATTTTTAGAGTATATTAAAAGCCCGCCATCCGCTATTTTTCGGACATTTTTTCCTTCTCTTTGCGTGTGACATCCGCACTTCTCCTGCGGCCTTTCCTTCTTTCCTTCTTTCCTTGTCACCTCTTTGCTGCCTTTCTTATTTATCTCTCTTCTGGCCTTTGGTGTTCCGCTTCTCCTAGCTGCATATCCTCATACTGCGCCCACAACCGCTCCGCCAGCCCCCCCCCCTCCTCAGTATGGCCTCCACCGCAGACAAGTCCCTGGACTCAATCCCCCCTGCCGCCTCTCCGGACCGCTCGCCCGCCCCGTCATCTCCATCTGACCCGCCATCGAAGGGCGCTGCCCACTCCAACCACGTTGAGATGGACAAGACGTCGAACGAGGCCGATACCGAGCACGAAGCCGGCGACGAGGACAATGATAACGGAGAGGACAACGAGGGCAACGACAATGACAATGAAAACAACAACACCTCGACTCCGGATAAGCTCTCCTCTGCTCACACCACGTCAGCGTCTGCTACCCGCACCGGCAGAGGTTCTGGCTCAGTCACCCGAGGCGGCCCTCGTCGCCGCCAACCGCCCCACTACCGGGAAATTCGTGCCCGAGTGCAGTCAATCAATGAAAAATTCCTACCTATTCTCGGAGAAGTTGCGCTCGCGAAAGTGGGCCATCTTCAAATTGACGATCTCTCGAAGCGTATCAATTCGGTCTACGGCGAACTCGTCCTCCTTCGTCGGTTTCTCGAACTTGATACTCCTGATGGCGATGTATCGCTTAGCAACAATAGTGTCATTGTCGGAGGCGGAAGTTCTGCGCCTTCTGCCACTCCTGAGGGACAGTTCCAAACTCTTAAAATGAAGCTAAATGTTAGCGGTGGCGACGGCGAGGATGACGAGTACGCCATATCCCTTCTTTTTCTCTCTGTCTTTTATATTCCGCTGTTGCTAACAACTATAGCAGTGCTGAGCACACTTCCAAGAAACTCAAGTACGACGACGACGACCACGACCAGGAAGACTTCCACCGTCACACCTTCCAGACTGTCCTCGATCCCTTAGCAGCCCTCTCCTCTACCTCCAGCCCCGGTCCAGCCAACCCAAATCTTCCTCCGACCGACAACGATCTGCTAATCCCCGTATCGAGCCTCTATCGCGCGCTCCCGCACTCATCCCGCGCCTCATACGAGACCGGAATCTCGCTTCTCAACGAAAAGCGCCGCGAAAAGCTTTGGGCGGTAATGCAAAATGAGATCTACGCCTTCGCCGTTGGATACAACAACAAGCTCCTGCGCACGACTGACGACTTTTGCGCACTCGCATACTCTCAAGACGGTCGCATGAAACGAACTCTTAAGAACGACCTTGCGATTTCCGAAGCCTTATTCGACGGTATCTCAGGATTCCGCAAGCGTCTGTACGAGACCACCGAGCCTCAGACTGACGAGGAAGGAAACGAGATCCCAGAGACTGATCTTAGAGATTGCGGCATCCGCACCTTCACAAATAATCTCTACAGTTTCAAAACAAAGCCTGCAAATTACTATCATTATTTATTTGCCGCTGCTTTCTGGCGTTGGGTGCGCGACGAAATTGATTCAAAAACCGTTGTGACGAATAGCAGCACTCCACAGGACGGTGGCCGTAAGGAATTTGCTGTTAACAGCATTGAAGATTGGTGGCGTGAATGCGTTGGTCTTTGCAATGGATTCATTAAGACTAATCGCGGTAAACCTGAGATCAAATCTTTTTTGAAAGATCGCTTGCTGGCCGATGAAAAGAAGTATCCGGAAACTTAAGATGATGATCTGTTCTAGTTTGTTTGATGCCTCTCGGGTGAGAAATTATTACTGCAGTAGGTGATATCGTTATCGATCGGTGCAATATTCCTTGTGTCTTTCTCTTTTACTTGTAACTCCTTGTATTCTAGTGGATGTGTACGATTGTTTCGTTTTCTGATTATTTCATTTACAAGCTTTATTTTTTTTTGAGAGATAGAGTAGTCGTTGTCAAATTTGTATAACTTTAAATAGTCTGGTGCGTGCCTATGTATTCTATCAAAATAACAATGTACAAAAAAGATAATCATCATAGTAAAAGCGACCGGAAATAAATATTAACTAGCATACATGCATAACAAACACCCAGAGTACATGAGAAACGCAGGCCAAACCCACCTCTTTGATAATCTACAACATCTTCGACATGTAAGGTCCGTCGAGGAAGTATCCCAATCGAGCATAATAATTTCGCACGCCAACGCCACTAATCACACTAATCTTTTCACTACCATGCTCCTCTCTTGCAATACGTTCAGCTTCTTCCATCAACAAAGTGCCAAATCCCTGATGCTGGAACTGTCGCGGATCTCTCGAATGGATAGGCACAACACTTCCATAAACATGCAATTCGCGCACAAGACTTGTTTGTTGTCCAGTCAGCTCCTTTCTAAACGTAGTCCGCTCAGAGCACAGTCTCAACCGTAGCAATCCAACAAGAATATCCTGCTTTGGATCTTCATATGCAAGAAAAGTCTCCCATCCACCATTCGCAGTATAATCGCGCCTAACAAGTTCAACCTGCTCTGGCCTCACACGATGATGAACTTCTTGAATTCCTACTTCTCTGGCACGTACATCTCGACAAGTTGCTCCGAAATCTCGCATCCGCGCAAGGGCCAATTCGCGCAAATTTCCATTCTCAACACCGGCGGTTACAAGCGGCATAGGAATATCACGCTGCACACGATATATTCTAGTCCACGGCGGCACGAGGGCCATAATACGAGCGACGAGATCGATGAGTGCGGTAGCTGGGTATGACGTATATTTCCCCGCTTTCCAAAGCTCATATAAACCTGTACCACGAATGACTAGAGTTGGATAAATTTTGAGACCATCGGTGCGGAAAGCTGGATTATCAAAGTATTCTCTGAATTGGTCAAGATCACGCTCCATGCCGACGTTAGGCAAGTCTGGCATCATGTGCGAGACGACTTTAAATCCTGCATCTTTTGCAAGACAAAAGGTCTCGCAGACAGCTTTGACAGTATGACCACGGTTCGTGTCGCGAGCGACATCTTCGTATACTGATTGTACGCCAATCTCGAGACGTGTGCAGCCATAACGAAGCATATCAGATAGGTGCTGATCAAGGCAATAATCAGGCCGTGTTTCAATCGTGATACCGACACATTTAGTCTGCGAATATTGTGACATAGCAACTGCCTCGTCAACTAGTGGCCGCTGCTGTAGTTTTGAGTTCGTCGACGTCGATGTGGAGGTTGCGTGTGTGGGCGTGGAGTAGCCTGAGAGTGCATTGTGGAGGTTGCTAATAAACCACTCCCTGTACTCGACCGGCAAACTCATAAATGTTCCACCCATAATAATATACTCAACCTTATCCACTGTATGACCGAGTTGTCGCAGTTGCTCTATACGACCACGAGCTTGTTCATAAGGATCGTAGCGAGCGCGGATGGCACGCATCGAGGTTGGCTCATAGCCGGTGTAGGACTGTGTAGAGTACTCAAAGTCGGAATCTGGACCACCGGGACAGTAAACACAAATATTTCCTGTATAGGCAATGTGAGGGCATCGATGGGGCTTGCACATAACGGCCACGACCGCGATCTACGAGATGAGTCAGTAGTTGAGCACGATTTCCGTATTGCTTGAGAAAAGAGAACGAGCATTATGACATACACCAGATGCTGTCCGGACAGGCTTCGCCTTCAGTTTCGGCAGTAAGTATTTTTTATACTGATCTGGAATTCCAGAAATAATATCAGTCAGCCGTGGCTGATGCTTAAGCTTGTATTTCTTTGACAGGCGGCCAACAAGACCGTTGAGATTGATATCTTTGTTTGAAGTCTGCAGCGAGTCGACGAGTGCAAGTGCGATATCGGAGATACATGACACAAAGCGTTCGTGCTCAGAGAGCTTTGTAAGTGTATTTTCACGAGCCATGCTGAGTTTTGAGCTGCGTGAGAGGTGGCTGATATCAGGTTATTGTACAAAGTATTGAACAAATTGCAGAAATCAGATTGTGGGAATCGCCACGGATCGCGAATGTATCTGGATTGCTGCTGAGCCGACTAAACTGAGAAGTAAAAGAATTTATCGTAAAAATGCTTCGTTATCGTATTTCTACAGAGTAGAATAGACTACTTGGCGAATATAACAACTGGAACCGCAATAAGAAGCATTTGTGGATATTTTGATTTCTACAATATCAAAAAATTTGAGTACGATACCCACACATTACTCGCCCACTGCACATCTTGTGGGGCACGTACCAACGCCGTTAACGCGCATTACGCGACAGCCTCTTGATATTAGAAGCTGCTGCATAAATTGAAGATTTCACAGTTAAGAGTCAAACCCCAATTACGCAAACATCTCACTAAAGTCAGAAACAATTTAGAAATGGGTGCCAATAGCTCGCAATTAATGGAGTCGATCGTATCGACGACGAACTTCTCTCACGAAGAAGTCGACCGTCTTCGCAAACGTTTCATGAAACTCGACAAGAACAATTCCGGTACAATCGACAAGCAAGAATTTCTTGCTATTCCAGCAATTGCTACAAACCCACTTGCATCTCGATTGATTGCCATCTTTGATGAGGATGGTGGTGGTGATGTTGATTTTAAAGAGTTCCTCGGGGGATTATCGGCGTTCTCGAGCCGTGGAGAGCAAGACGAAAAGCTCAAGTTTGCGTTCAATGTTTACGATATCGACCGTGATGGATACATTTCCAACGGAGAACTGTTTATTGTCATGAAAATGATGGTTGGAAATAACTTGAAAGATCAACAGCTGCAGCAGATCGTCGATAAGACAATCATGGAAGCGGATAAAGACAATGACGGCAAGATCAGCTTTCAAGAGTTTGTTGATATGGTTGCAAACACTGATATTGCACAGAAGATGACTCTGGATATATTTTGAATATATTTCACATTTTGTTTTGCTTGTATGTATATGACGATAAACCGACATTGCACTGGGTTAGGAGTTTTGATTCTTTTTTTGATTGATTCTTTTGTATGCTTTAGGGTCGAATAATGGGGCATTTGGCTATGAACATTGGTCTTTTTTGTATATTTCTAATTATAGCTATGCTTTGTGTTTTAGCACTATGATGCGATTACGACATAGAGTAAATAATTAAAAGATCACGTACAACATTGTGCATTAAGAGCTGATATTAGCAGCAAAATATTACTCAAACATCAGTATTAATAGGGGCCACCTACACAAGTTCTAGAACCAGCAATGAAGAAAAACAAAGATCGAAACTTCGTTAAGGTATGCAAAAATAAATTGCATTGAGAAACATCAATATGTATATTGAACAGCAACTACTCCTGTGTGTGCTCTATAATTGCCATGATCCCTACACAAAGTGCAAGTTAGCAAATCAGTCCAGAGACAAATATATATGGCGTACATACATTCGATAATACGATCTTCCCACACGCCAATCTCATAGTCAACTAACCCAAACCTCTGCAAGCCATCAGCCAGAGAGACGATGCTCGCCGCGCACTCATCAAGCTGTGCACGCGACATAGCTATGACGTTCAAGTTCAATAGAGCCGTGTGCGCAAGTGTGAGTAGTCTAAGCCAAGTACGGTTAAAGAGGCCCCAGAAATGTAGCCGAAGGCTGTAAGAGAGTGTAGAATCATCAGCCAGACCGAGATCAGGCGCATGGTCAGCGATGTAGCGCGAGAGGAAGAAGAGACGCGGGAGGGTGGTTGAAATAACATGCTCATTAGCGGCAAGTGCGAGTGAGTTGTACAGTGGCAGGAGCATATCCTGAATCTGACGCACATTTGATAGAATCAGCGGTTGCTGCATAATAGATGGAGATATTTCTGTAGAGAAGTGGTCGAGATACGGGTAATATTCATGAGACTCCATAGTTGCGGTCTGGTGAAGCGGAAGGAGGAACTGGGGCAGTGGCTGTCGCGGCACAGCTAATGGCAGCAACTGTTCTTGCTGTTGCTGCTGGGGCTGTTGTTGTAAAAACATATTCTGATTCTGTGATTGCTGATGCTGTAGTTGTATCTGCTGCTGTTGCTGCTGAGAGTAGTCGTACAGGATCAGGTTGGAGACTGGCTCGTAGATGGCCGTGGACTCGATAGCTGCGCTGAAGGACGACGGATCATGGAGGCCACCGTCATCGTCGTCTTCGGCGGCGTCTGACAGCAGGACCCCTGGCCCTATCCCTATGGTCTGCTGCTGGTCGATGCCGCTCTCTATTCCGCCTTCCTGCTCTCTGTTGTCGGCATTTGGATCATCGCCGTATCGGCGCGCGGTAGAGGTGGAAGAGGCACCGAGTGTAAACAGCGGCACGTGCAGCAGATCCTGACCCGGACTAGCCCCTGAACCTGACGCCGCACGGCCGGGTGAGAAACGGGGCATGGAGCGCGAGGAGGAGATGTGGTGGTGGATTGCGCTCAGCAGCAGCTTGCTCGGGTGCTCCTCAGCAAGCAGACGACCGGCCGAAGCATTGGAGTGAAGAAACATACACTAGACCGGCTACAGGGGCATAGGGAATTCCGGCGCTCCAGAAATGGATGTGGTGGAGGGAGCAGTTACCAAAAGAGGCGGACGCACAGAGCCGTGCACACCTCCTTAATATTGACATTACTGCCATCCGTATCTCATTTGATTACGGCCATATATATGAGATATGTGACCGTTAGTAGGTTTAGTATATTGCGCCAGAATGGCGCGGAGCTCGATGCATTCATATAACGACATATTATAATGTATTTACATCTATATACACGATACAAGCACCCTCTAACGCTTGACCCACTGTGGACTCTTGCGTGCCTTCGGTTTGCCCGGCTTTTTACGTTCAACGGCACGCATATCCTCCTTCAAAAATTTGGCTGTAGCAAAAAGAAACGTGTCAGTACTATATCAACTCAACAAACGAAAGCCTCGTCAGCGAATATGGGCTGCTCACCATCGTAAAGCATCTTGCTCAGTCGAGGATTGTACGCCCGAAGCGCTCGAGCAAGTGCAAGCTGAAGAGCTCCGGCTTGACCTAGATTGAATTGACAGTTAGTCCATATAAACCATATCTCTGTCGTCTTGAGTAAAGAGCCACACTTACCAGTCGAGCCACCGCCTTCGACTAGTCCGAAGACGTTGTATTCATCAAGCATGCCAATAGCCCGCAACGGCGCAAAGATCCTCTCGCGATCCTGTGTCCGTCCAAAAAGGTCTGTAACCGACTTGCCATTGATAAGCGACTCGCCCGAGCCCTTAACGATCCACACTCTCGCGAGCGCGTTCTTGCGCTTGCCCTTTCCAAATGCGCGTCCGAGCCTGTCGATGTTCTGCTGTCGCTCACTCGACGTCTGCTGCGACTTCTGCCGCGAAAAAAAGTGCACGACTGAGGTCACCTCATCCGGTCGCACGTCGGGTCTAATCGTGGCCAGTGACCGCACGACAGCCATAACCTCGTGGTACGTACTCGGCCTCTTGCTTAGTCCTAAAGACGTGTAGTCGACGGCTGCAATAGCATGGAAGTCGGATGCAGTACGGTTCTGGGGCAGTCGTGGAAGGTGCGAATATCGTCGGTCGAGCTCTATCAGGTGGAGAAGCGCTTCCATATAAGTCATATCACGCATGTAGAACGCTTTAGACTCGGGCACGACACGCAGCAGCGGACTCACCGTGTCGTCGAACGAAAGCTCTTCAATGAATGGTTCAAAGATCGGAGTCTCTTCACCCACTGCAACAATGGCGGACTTCTCTTCAGATAGCCGCATGTCATGCTCAATATGGTCAATCAAGAGTTGGGCCTTGGCCGAGTTCGACAACTCTTCATTTGCTTCGAACAGTTTGCTGCCCTCATTGGCTTCCAGCCCACTCAGACCTACCTGTGATTCGTTGAATACTTCGCTATCGCTCTGCTTGTCAATTTCGGCCAGAAGGGCAGCGTCTTCAGCATCACGCTCGAGGGCGGAAAGTATCTCATTCGACTCGTCCACTTCTTCATCCACTACCTCGGATTCACCTTCCTCGGTCTCCACCATTCTCGACTCGTCCTTTTCCCTCTCCACCAAATGCCCCGGGTCCTCCATCTTGACCTCGTCCGGGAACATATGTCGCACTCGACGATGGTCGAGTCTTGCGGGACGATACAGCCATTCATTGCTCTGCGCGTCGACCTTGTTCAACCGCACCGCCGCAACATGCAACTGCCTCGCGCAAATCCGAGGTGCAAAACGAATTGCACTTGTCGTTATTCGCAGCATTGGTACTTTCAAACAAACCAGCGATGAGAGCCCGGCGGAGTTGCTGCTGCTGCTGCTGCTGCTGGTAATCGCTCGAGATGGACCGCGCCTTCTCGGGATTTTTTTTGAAGTGCGTAATTCCCAGCACGGGATGCTGCAAACCCTAGGCCCTAACCACATCTCGTCGCAGCGCTCCAATATAAAAAAATTTCGTCTTCACTCTGCTACTCTAACTCTCTCCCTTTGCCTGGTTGCTTACTCCCTTGAGTATCTATTCACACAACAATGTCTTTCGGAAAGGTTTATGGTTACCTTGTAGGTGCTCATTAATGATTTGTTGTTTTAAATGCGGGGGTTCTCGGGCTGTGGTTTGAGGGCTGTTGTGCATATCTTCGATCTTCACCGTCCTCCGCTGCTCTTATTCCTTCAAACCCCGGCTTGATTTCCCTTGTAGCCTCTCAATTGGTAGCGGAGCTTAGCAACTAACTGTTATATTTTATAGGGTAACCCCAGAACTGGCGTCGTCATGATGCTCGCCAAGCACTTTGCCCTTGACGTCGAGCTCGTAGAGACGGGTGCTGGCAAGTTCACCGCTGAGTATGAGGCTCAGTTCCCCTTCAAGAAGGTATTTACTTTTATATGAATTTATATGTTTGTGATTATCAGTTTGCTAATATTTTGTTTAATAGATCCCTGCCTTCATTGGTGCTGATGGCGTCGTCCTTCACCAAGTCACGGCCATTGCCTACTACTGTATGTCCTCTCTCCTCTTACTTCCCTCCCCTCGCCGGTTTAAGCTCTGTCTGCATTATATGATGATATCAATTTTAAAATTTTTCAGTTATCCCTGTCTTAATAAAAATGTGTTGAGGATATTCTCTCTGATCTTTCTGTTCTTTTCTTGACCGGCGATGTGGCCAATCATTTCTTGCCCAAAGTCCAATGCTAACAAAGAAAAATTGTGTAGTCGCCACCCAGAAGGCACCTTCTCTTCTCGGATCTACCGTTTCCGAGAAGGCTGAGGTTCTCCAGTGGATTTCATACGTCAACATGGATGTGTCTACCGTCCTCTCCCAGTGGTGGCAGCCCCTCGTCGGCAGAATTCCGTACAACAAGAAGTCTGTTGAGAAGGCCGAGGAGGACGTTTCCGTTCTTGTCGGTGTCCTCGAGGCACACCTGACCAACAGCACTTACCTCGTTGGTGAGCGTCTTACCATCGCCGATGTCGTTGCCGCCGCTCTCATCTTCCGTGGCTTCGAGCACGTCTTCGGTGCCGAGTGGAGAGGCAAGTTCCCCGCTGTCACAAGATGGTTCAGCCTCATCAGCAACCAGCCTTTCTGGTACACCCTTCCTGCCAGCCCCGCCGTCTTCATTGAGGAGGCCAAGAAGTTCGTTCCTCCCAAGAAGGAGACCAAGAAGGAGGTTAAGAAGGAGGCCGCCCCTGCTGCCCCCAAGGCTGCACTCGACGAGGACGAGCCTAAGCCTGAGCCGAAGGCCAAGCATCCTCTCGAGGCTCTTGGACCTGCTAAGCTTCCCATTGACGCGTGGAAGCGTCAGTACTCCAATGAGGACACTCGTCCCGTTGCTCTCCCATGGTTCTGGGAGAACTACGACCCCTCCGAGTACTCGCTCTGGCGTGTCAACTACAAGTACAACGATGAGCTTACTTTGACTTTTATGTCTGCTAACCTCATTGGTGGCTTCTTTAACCGTCTCCAGGCGTCTACCAAGTTCCTCTTCGGCTGTCTCGTCGTCTACGGCGAGTCCAATGCCTCTGGTATCACTGGTGCCTTCCTCGTCCGTGGCCAGGATGCTCTCCCCGCTTTTGAGGTCGCTCCTGATTGGGAGTCGTACGAGTTCGTCAAGCTCGATGCCTCCAAGACCGAGGACAAAGAGTTTGTCGAGGATATGTGGGCCTGGGACAAGCCCGTCACTGTCGATGGTGTCGCTAAAGAGATTGCCGACGGAAAGGTCTTCAAATAAGCGCTTTTCTCGTCTGGAGTTTTCTTTACTGGGGTTGCTGTGGATCATGATATCTAATGTAATTGGTAGAAAAGAATATGTAAGCATATATATATTTTACTTTAGTAAATAAGCTTGGTCGTCAAGAGTGTAGCTTCGGAATTTTACTGAGATTGGGCGAGGTAAATTATTCACGGAATTATATGCTGCAGAATAGTCGGTGTTTATAAGTCGATAATTTGCATGAACAGGTCACTCGTTCTTTCGAATACTGCCGTATCCACCCACTCCTTACAACAGATTGATGCAGATGTAACCAAGCATTAGCTGATAAATATCTGCATAATAATCGGCACGCGCTCAAACCGTATGAAGATCAACAATACTAGTACCTATACCGATTCGTACGTCTAACAGCTTCAGAATTCAACTGGCATGTATGCAGTACTAGATGACTGCCTACGAAAACGTGCTTACCAGGTGTATGCAGGCAGATGATACTGTGCCGATCGAGGTTGCGGCCTATATCGCTGCAAACAATTCTAATAACATCTGCGAACTTCAGCTATTTATATAATGAGTAGATCATAAAATGTGAACCGTATATGCTTATTGTGAGCTGCTAGTTGGTCAAGATGATCTGAAGGACAGCTCCTGGATCTCATTCTCTCTTCGAGAGCATGCAACTTTTGACTGCAATAAAATTGTCCTGCTTGCTTTCCAATTTTATCTCAATAGTGCCATTTGATAGCAATAAACTTACTCTCAGTCATAGTAAAATGCAATCTACTACCATCGATATAGCGGTAGGGGAACTTGGAAAACAGCCAGTTGATATTCTGAACAGATCTCGAAAAGGAAGCTTGTAAACAGGAGCATTTAGCAATATGGTGGCTGTTTAGCCTATTTACACTGATAATAGTTCTAACTGACATCTAAACACTTATTCTATATATTTACAAAAGTGTCATAACTAATTACTATTGCTCTGTATTGATCTGACTTGACTCAAAGACGATGGAAGTCTTTCATGATGAGGTAACATTTGTAACATTAGTCACATCCCAGTAGTGTTCACAATCGCGCTCTACGACTCATCAACTCTCCCATCTTAGAGGTATAAAGGCCCAAAAGATAATTGCTGCTGGATCTTAATTTCTTTATATAAATTTAGTAGCATTATATCATTCTATCATTATTATAATTCGTCAAGCCGCGATGTCAGTCGGCAAGGTGTTTGGTTACACAGTGAGTTTCTTCCCCAGCTGCGCAAGCCCTCACAAGATATTTGGCGTATTAATCTTAAGATATTTATGCTTATATCCTCCACATTCGCTGCCGATTTTAGATGTTATATATGACTATTGTAATTGACAGCTAATAGCATCGCCCACTGACTCTAATACTCTCTAGGGTAACACAAGATCAGGCGCCCTCTGCATGCTCGCCAAATATCTCGAGCTCGACGTTGAAAGAGTGGAGACGCGGCCCGGTAATCTATCGCGCGAGTACGAGGCTCAGTTTCCTTTTAAAAAGGTATTTATCTGTTGCCTGTCTTTACTTCGATTTTATGTGGCGCTTACCGAGATATTTAGATTCCCGCCTTTGTTGGCACAGATGGACTTGTTCTACATCAAGTCTCTGCGATAGCTTACTACTGTATGCCTGTCTAGTGTTCTCGCATTTTTTTCTGCAATCATAGCCAAATTTTATTTTTCTTAGCTATTCTATTCAACATTATTAACACCCTATAGTTGCATCGCAGAAGGAAAACAGCTTCTTTGGCTCCTCGGTGGTTGAGACGGCTATTGTCTTCCAATGGATCTCCTTCGTCAACATGGATCTCTTTTTGACCCTATCACAGTGGTGGCAACCTATTGCTGGTAGACTTCCCTACAAAAGAGCGACAGTCGAAAAAGCAGAGCTGGAATCCGCTGTTATGATCGGCGTTCTCGAGGCACAATTGAGTAACACTAAATTCCTCGTCGGAGAAAGCATAACTTTTGCTGACATGCTGGCAGCTGCTCTCCTGGCCCGTCCGTTTGAGTGGGTATTTGGTACTGAATGGAGAGCCAAGTTCCCTGCTGTCACGAAATGGTTCACACTAGTGAGTAATTTGCCTTTTTGGGACAAGGCACTTCCTGTCGCCCCAGGGGTCTTCATAGATGAACCTAAGAAGTATAGCCCGCCTGTTGTACGTCCCGTGATTCAGAGACACCCTCTTGAGCGTCTAGGTCGTGCTAAGATGCACATTGACGTATGGAAGCGCCGCTACTCCGCTAACGAAGACACACGGGCCGGCCCGCTCCCCTGGTTTTGGGAGAATTACGACCCCTCCGAGTACTCGCTCTGGCGTGTCAACTACAAGCACAACGATGAGCTTACCTTGACTTTCAAGTCTGCTAATCTCATTGACGGCTTCTTCAACCGTCTCCAGGCGTCTACCAAGTTCCTCTTCGGCTGTCTCGTCGTCTACGGCGAGTCCAATGCCTCTGGTATCACTGGTGCCTTCCTCGTCCGTGGCCAGGATGCTCTCCCCGCTTTTGAGGTCGCTCCTGATTGGGAGTCGTACGAGTTCGTCAAGCTCGATGCCTCCAAGACCGAGGACAAAGAGTTTGTCGAGGATATGTGGGCCTGGGACAAGCCCGTCATTGTCGATGGTGTCGCGAGGAAGATTGCTGTTGCAAAGTGTACAAATAAGCTTCTTGCGCCCCCAGACACTGTGATGATTGCTGCGGATGATTGTTTGAATTTTCTTGAAGAATGAAGCGACGATATATACGATGCAAACCAATCAATAGCAAGTGTATTTGTATAGAAATGAGATAGCCGCAATAGTATTCGTATCAATCTATTTTCGCTCAACTGATTCTCAAACCCCACAAATAAATTTTTTCACCCAATAGTAATATCATACAAAACAACGAGAAACAAAAAATAAAACAAGAAACAAAAAAACAAATTATTAATAAAACATAGTTATCTGCACAAAAAGTAAAATAACGACGCCCCTCTTCTTCTTCCTTCACGTGCGCGCTTTAATCGTCCGAGTCATCCGTCGTGGTTTTTCTACTGCGCTTTCTCCCTCTCTTGCGCTCTTTCTTCTGTGCCCTTTCAAGAGCTTCCTCGATCGTATCTTCCTCATCTTCAAGTGCATCAAGCCACTGTTTCTCCGTAAGTCCATCATCATATCTCGCAACCTTGCGCTTTCGAGCACCACGACCTGTCTCGCCTTCATCGGCTTGATTGTCGAGAATCTCCTCAATCATATCAGTCTTGTAAATGTCAGGCAACTCATTAACTGAATATAGCCGTTCCTTAGGTTTACCTTTGCCGTACATCGATGTCGCTTGGCGCTCAATGTCGATCTTCCTAAACACAATATTCTCATTGTCAGTGCGCGCAAGCAACTCATTGAGTTCCTCGTCATCAAGCTCTTCGTCGTCATCATCGCGCTTATTCTTCTTCGCTTCCTCAGCTTCAAGCAAGGATCGCAAAAACGCCTCCTGTTCTTCGGCAGTTGACTTATTATCGAACTTTCCAGCCTGAATAACCTTTCCATCGATATCAAGTTTCTGATGAGCACGCTCGAGAATCATCTCTTCGACTGATTCTTCTGTGATAAGTCGGAAAATTCTAACTTCCTTCGTTTGCCCAATTCGATGGGCACGATCCTGCGCTTGCAAATCCTGATGGGGATTCCAATCCGTATCGTAAATAATAACCGTATCGGCAGTCTGCAGGTTAAGTCCGAGGCCACCAGCGCGTGTCGACAGTAAGAAAGCAAAATATGGCGAATTAGGTGCGTTATAGAGTTTAAGTAATTCAGAGCGATCCTCAGATTTTGTACCACCATCAAGGCGAAGATATTGCATGCCACGGAAACGCAGAAAGTCTTCCATAATATCCATAATTTGCGTCATCTGAAAGAACATAAGGACACGATGTCCCGTAGCACGGAACTTTGGAAGCATTCGGTCAAGCAGCTCAAATTTTCCAGCCGTACGCCAGAGATCGTCGTTTGTGAGCTTGTTGGGGTTGATAAGATTCTCAATTTCCTCAAAGACAAAAGGATGGTTGCAAATCTTGCGCAATTGCATGATTTGATTGTTCAAGCCCTTCAAACCAGACTTTGTACCAGTACCGCCAGGTACGATATTTGAACCGACAAAGAGCACGTTGTACTTGAGCATCTGCTCGTATAGCTTCTGCTGCAGAGCAGACATCTTGCACTTGATGACTTTCTCAACTTTGTCCGGTAAATCCTTCTCGACATCCTTCTTGAGACGACGGAGAAGGAAAGGACGAAGAACCTTGTGAAGACGGCGAATAATCAAAAGTGTCTCTTCTTCAGATAGCTCGAGTTTTTCTTGGCCACCAGTGTTTGCAAACGGAGTGTTAAACCACTCGTCAAAGGACTTCACAGAGTTGAAAATCTTGGGAAGTACGAAATTCAGCAGAGCCCACAATTCAGGAAGATTGTTCTATTGGAAAGTTAGTTGGCTTGTCATAACTAAAAGAGCATACGCGGGTTCTACTAACCTGCAATGGGGTACCAGTCAAGATAAGACGGAAACGCGAGTGGTAGTACTGGGTCAATGTGCTACTCAGCTTCGACTGAGCGTTCTTCATACGATGACCTTCGTCGATGATCATGTGTACCCACTTAATTCTACTCAGCACTGGACGGTCCTTAATAATATATTCGTACGTTGTCAACAAAACCTGAAAGTCACCAGCACGAATAGCACCCTGTTGTGCTCGACGTGCAAGAGGAGGACCTTTGTACACAATCTTCTTGACAGCAGGTGCCCATTTGTCAAATTCAAGGTTCCAATTTGTAAGTGTCGACAACGGAACAATGACAAGATATGGTCCTGGCTGCTGCTTAGACTCGATGAGGTAGGTAATGAGCGAAATCGTCTGGATAGTCTTCCCAAGTCCCATCTCATCTGCCAAAATACCATTGAGGTTATTATTGTATAGTGACACCATCCACTGTAGACCCTTGATCTGATACTCCTTGAGAGTACCGCCGACAAGAATGTGAGGCTGCTTAGTGACAGATTCTTGCACACGATGCGCAATACCGTAGTAATCGAGATTCTCATCTCCATCCTCATCAAGCTCGATATCCTCAGGTGGCACACCGCCTGCGATACGTTCATCGCGACTCTGGCGTTGCTGGTCCTTGACGGCTTGAGCAAGCGAGTCCAAGAAAGTATTTGTCTGTCTGAGCAAGTGAGTGATACGAGTATCCTTAGTCTGATCTAGCAACTTCATGTAAGCTTCTTCATCGTTAGCCTTAAGAGCTTGCAGTCGCTGCTTGGCAGTACGCTCGGCACGACGTTGCTCTTCGCGCTCAGTATGGGTATGATAAGCAATAACAGCCTTTCCAAGTCTCTGCCGTCTCGCCTGCTGTTCTCGAGCTTCGTTAAGGATCTCAGTACCATGATTGCATACGCCAACGAGGTACTCAAGGTTGCGCTGGCGCTCGCGCTTCTCACGTTCAGCACGCTGCTGTTTCTCGAGTTGCTCGGTAAGTCTAGCTTCACGCAGATTCTGCTTCTTGAGTCGGCGGAATGTCGAGCGCGAGGCGGATATGGCAAGATTGTTAAAGTGCACAACCGTCTTGAGCACTTGACTGCGCATTTCCCGCTGCTTGGCGAGCATGCGCAAAGACTTTAGCTCAATTAGCGCGCGCACCTTAAGCTTGTCCTCAGGAGAGACGGTCTCGAGCTTCGAAGCAGTTGTGGCAGAGGAGGAATGGACAGTTGCCATCGCAGATTCCTCTTCCTCTTCAACTTGCTGCTTGCCATCATCAGCATCCATCATGGAAATATCCTCAATCTTCTCCGGCTCTTCAGACTCTTTGAAACCATTAGTAATCGCTTTCTTTTCGCTCTCATTCGCGACGGGGCCGGTAGACTTAACGACAAAATCTCTATCAAGCTCAGAACTCAAGTCCTTTGCGTCATAGCCTGAGATGTTGGCAGGGAGATTTTCAAGTTCCGTGATTCTAGTCGCAATGCGATTGCGGATTGCCTGCTCGCGAGCCTCCTTCAGGGCAATGATGTCAACTCCAGTTGGCATTATGGACGGAATTAGCAGTCTGTTCTGACGAGAGACAAAGTCCATGTACTGAATTGGTTGTTGAACTTGGAGATACGGCGAAGTGATCTCGTATTTCTGACCAAACTCCTTGGGAGCTGGTACTGGAGTGGCAGCAGATAGATCAGAGGACACAGGAGTAGGGGGGATTGTCGAGCCACCTGGTATAGCACCAGGGACCAGAGGCGTTGCAGCAAGAGGCATGACATTCTGAGCAGCAAGTGGCGAAGATTTCACTGGGACAACCCGCTGGCCAAGAGGAGAGGCCGGAGAAGCACCAAATGGCAATTGCTGAGCTGTAACAAGTAGAGGCGAAGCCCGAGGGGGCTGCTGCTGCTGCTGTTGATGCTGGAGCTGGCGAAGAGGGGCAAAGAGTTGCTGCTGAAGCTGAAGTGGGATCGCCATGTTCTTAGAAATCAACTTGAATGCGGTGATCTGAGCGCGCAGCATCTGTAATTGCTCAGCGGTGAACGGACTGTTTAGAGGCGGTGCCGGCACAGCATTTGGTGAGCCGCCGACAGCGACAGGTGCAGTTGGCTTGGGAGTTACCTGAGCCGTTGAATTGAATGCTAGACACGACGAACAAGTAAGTTAGGGAATTCTGGTAGAGAACAAAGGCGAATTGAATGGTTATAACGTACAAAGTGCCCCATTAATGGGTCCATTGAGAGGCTGCTGAAGCGAGGCAGAGACAGGAACGTTCATTTGCGCCTGGGATACTTGCTGCTGCTGCTGCTGCTGCTGCTGCTGCTGCTGCTGTTGCTGTTGACGATATTGCATCTGCTGAAGCTGCATCTGCAACTGAGCTTGCTGTTGCTGTTGAAGAAGCTGCTGCTGCTGCTGCTGCTGGATATTGGGTTGCGAGATGCCGCTCTGCTGCTGCTGGGGCGGCTGTTGCTGTAGCTGTTGCTGTAGCTGTTGCTGCTGAGGGGGCGCTTGCTGTTGCTGCTGTTGCTGCTGCTGCAGACGTTGCTGCTTGTAGAGCTCCTGCTGGCGGGAGATGACACGGAGCACTTTGGAGATGTTGGCGAATTCGGGGCTGTTAGTCTCCTCGGCGCCCTGTGACTTAAGTGTCTGCCAGCGCTATGAGAGTGTCAGCACGGCAGGATGGGAGGAGCAAAGGGCAGAAGGTGAAAGCGCCATACCATGAGCATCTGCTGCACTCCCTCGCGGGTGGTGGGAATGGGCATCTGCGGCGGGGGGGCAAAACCCTGCTGGGGCGGATTTGCGTTCATGGTGAGTGATTTGCGTGCCCGAGGCGAGGGTGGAAGAGACGAGAAGCCGGCACGGAAGACAGCGGTGGCGGCTAACACGGAGACGCGGCGGGCGGAGCAGGGAGAGAGGAGGAAGGGGGACGGCCGAGGAGGACGCGACGACGCGTTGTGTACGTTGAGGGACGCGTGACGAACGCGCTTGGGCTAAGAGACGGGAAGTCGATGGGGGCTTTTGCGCGAAGGCGTGGGACGCCGCCGAGCGGAAGTGTGCCCACGCCGGTGCCATGCAGGCGCTGCACTTATGCCACCGATTTACGCGTCAGCGCTTAGTCATGAGATTATATTATAGTGTAGTCAGCAACTATCGGGCGTACATAATGACGACGGATAACGGATGGTCGACTCTTGCAACCGCTTTTCTATATCTCCGCGGGAACTGCGCTGTACTGTGTTTGGATTCGCATATATACATTATATGCAAGCACCAATCGGCTAATCCAGCCACATACAGCACCCATTTGTACGATAAGAGAACTGAACGTGGTATGCGCTTCAGTAGGACGGCAACCGGTCCATTCTAGTATCTGCCCTTCCGCGACCTCATCCTTCTGAGTCACTAGTCCTCCGCAATGTCCTCTGGCCAGTCTGCAAACAACGACAGCGGTTTTCCGAGCGGCGCGATACCTGCTACTTTCACTCAAGCGCGTGACATATATCATAGCAATAGTGACGGCGGCAACGACAATGAGGGCGCAATCCTCTCGCGCTCGGCCTCCCTCTCATCCGTCGCTTCTGTCCGCAGCCGAGGACGAGCTCGACGAGACTCAACTGCCACCGATACAAGCTACTATGGTGAAATGGCACAGGACGCACCATTTGACGGTCCCGCTCCAGACAGTGTCCCGTCATCAATCTCTGCTTTTGCTCACCACGGCCACAATCATCACCACCTGCAGCAGCACGTCCGCTCACGCTCGCGCTCAGCTTCGGTCTCGTCTACGCGCAGTTTCCGCTTCTTTGACGCGGCTGCAGTCGAGCGTGCTAATGAGATAGATCGTCAGACTCACCCGTATCGGTACGACATAGACAACGACGAAGATGCCTACGCGCGTGCGCATAGCGTTGACGCATTCGGCGACCATGACAGCGACACTTCGCACGATGAGGTTCATAGTTTACACACCGTCACCTCTGCTAGAAATTTTAACCAAAGCGTACATCACGAAGGTGGTATTGAGAATCTGTACAAACCCTTCTCACATCAAGACTCTACAGACCAGCCTCTGCTCGACCGCCACGGCTCGTTTGATCGGTCCACCGCGTCTGGTGGAGAACCGTCAGCGCCTGATATCATGCAGCAAACCGTCTACCTTCCTGAAGAAGATCTTATTCTTGCATTGGCTGGATATAAGACTAGCAAGTTGCGCTTAAGCTTCTTAATTGCTCTCTTTGTATGCACTGGCGGTATTGCATATCTCCTACTTAGATGGATCCCACGATGGCGCGTGTCTCTATTGGGATATAAAGTGCCTCTAACTAAGTGTGACTGGGTCGTGTTGGAAGTGAGTAGTTTTTTACTAAAGCGCCCCCACATCTCTTCATTCTTACTAACATCTCGCAGAATCAATGGGGTGAACTCTCCTTCCACAATATCGAAAAGAAGCCTTATAACTATCCAATGTCTTCAGTCTTTAGCATGCACAAATCTGCTAATAAACCCTCCGATGACCCTGAATACGATCCGACCATCAAAATCCTGCACTACTTTGACTACCGATATATGCGTCTTCTCCTTCATCCAATCCAGGGCAAGTTCGAGTTAAATAATGACTGGCGAGACCCCTCTTGGGCGAACCTTGCATCAATCCGGAAGGGTCTTGATATCATCACTGTCGGGGAACGAGCAACTGTATTTGGTCAAAACAGTATCGACATCGAAGATAAGCCAATTGCAAAGCTTCTGGTAGACGAGGTTTTGCATCCTTTCTACATCTTTCAACTTTTTTCCATGGTCCTTTGGTCGCTTGATGAGTACTACTACTACGCCTCTTGCATTCTCATTATATCTGTTATTAGTATCACAAATACCCTTATGGAGACGAAGAGCAACATGCGAAGACTGCGAGAGATTTCAAAGACTGTTTGCAATGTGCACGTTTTGCGTGAAAATTACTGGTCGATTGTTCCTTCGACCGAGCTTGTACCAGGCGATATTTACGAAGTTTCTGATCCTTCATTATCTGAATTTCCTTGTGACTCGATTCTCCTTACAGGAGACGGCATCGTCAATGAAAGTATGCTTACTGGCGAGTCGATTCCTGTATCGAAATATCCTGCTTCTCATGAATCGATGTCACGCCTTCTCGATTCTGGTATCACCATTGCTCCTGAAATTGCCCGCAACTTTCTCTTTTGCGGTACAAAAATAGTTCGCCTCCGCAAACCGCAAGATGCTTCCTCGAGTCCTGTAGCAGACTCGGCTAATGATCCTCAAGTCGAACAGGAAGCTGTCGCACTTGCACTTGCTGTCAGAACAGGATTTAATACAACAAAGGGTGCTTTGGTGCGCTCGATGCTGTTTCCTAAGCCCTCCGGATTCAAATTTTACCGAGACTCGTTCAGATACATTGCATTTATGTCTAGTATGGCTGCAATTGGATTTATTTTCTATACAATTACGTTTATTCGACTTGGACTTCCCGCTAGTCTGATAGCGTTCCGTTCTCTCGATTTGATTACTATCGTCGTACCGCCTGCTCTTCCCGCTACTCTCACAATCGGAACGAATATAGCACTCGCTCGTCTAAAGAAGAAGAACATCTTCTGCATTAGTCCTAATCGCGTCAACGTCGGCGGAAAACTCGACATTGTCTGCTTCGACAAGACTGGTACTTTAACAGAAGATGGTCTCGATGTCTTAGGAATCTTAGTCGCTAATAGGCGTGAGAAACTCTTTTCGTCAGTGATGCCTGCGGCAAAGTATGTAGTCCCGGCATCAGCTAAAGAAATAAAATCAGACTGGAACGTGCGACTGTCCATGCTATCTGCCATGGCCAGTTGTCATTCGCTCAAGTTGATAGATGACGAACTTATGGGCGATCCTCTTGATATCAAAATGTTTATGTTCACAGGATGGGGTCTTTCTGAAGACGGAGAACTTTATACACCCCCAGACTCCCTTGAAGATGGATATGCCGCTACGACTAACTCGCCTAATACTCCTGTGCGATTTATGACTTCGACTTCAGGTGGTGCCGACAGTCTTTCCCCCATGATTATGCTTCCGCCGCGAAAACTCGCTCGCACTATTGTGGCCGCTGAAACAGAGTCTGATCCAACTAGCGTCGATCCTGATGCAGCAAATGTGGGCATAATCAAGATGTTTGAGTTTGTTTCTCAATTGCGGCGTATGTCGGTCATCGTCAAGCGATATCGTGATTCGGATATGCAGGTTTATGTTAAGGGCGCACCTGAAGTTCTGCCACAGATTTGCAACGCCGGCTCATTTCCGGATGATTATGAGCAGACTCTTGAAAGCTATACCCATCGTGGATACCGCGTTATTGGAATAGCAACAAAGACTCTATCTAATATGTCGTGGTATAAAGCACAGAAGCTAAAGCGTGAAGATGTCGAAAAAGATCTTGATTTTCTGGGATTTATCGTCTTTGAGAATAAGCTGAAACCTTCGACAAAGAGCATTATTCAAGAACTTGAAGCAGCGAACTTGCGTACTGTCATGTGCACTGGTGATAACGTATTGACTGCGATCAGTGTCGCAAGAGAATGTGAGCTCGTACATCCTGATGCTCCTGTCTTTGTACCTCATTTTCGAGAGGATGAATTGGGTCTCGAATGGGCTTGCATTAACAACTCGCACATTACGTTGGATTCTACTAATCTAATGCCAATAATTGCGCCTGACGCCCCCACTAGTCCCTCGGCTACAATTATGCGCAAGTACACTCTTGCTATCACCGGAGAGGTCTTCCGCTGGATCATGAACTGTGCCTCCGAAGATGTAATCCGTCGAATGCTAATCAAAGCCAGCATTTATGCGCGCATGTCTCCGGATGAGAAGCACGAGCTAGTCGAGAAGTTGCAGGAGATTGACTATTCAGTCTGCTTCTGTGGAGACGGTGCGAATGACTGCGGAGCTTTGAAAGCCGCTGATGTCGGTATCTCACTATCTGAAGCCGAGGCCAGTGTTGCTGCGCCTTTTACGAGTCGCGTATTTGAGATCTCTTGCGTACCTGATGTGATTCGCGAGGGAAGAGCGTCGCTTGTTACTAGTTTTTCGTGCTTCAAGTACATGTCTTTGTATTCTGCGATTCAGTTTTCGACTGTTGGGATTTTGTACGAGTCGGGCACCAACTTGGGAGATTTTCAGTTTTTGCTGATTGACATGTTTCTTATTTTGCCGATTGCTGTGTTTAGTATGTTTTATGGTATTGATTTTTAATTGCGATAATTGCTGGTCACTAACATTTTATTACAGTGGCATGGGCCGGACCTTATCCCATTCTAAGTCGAAAGCGACCGACAGCAAACCTTGTATCGCAAAAGATCTTGGTGAAGCTAGTCGGTCAAATTGTGATCAGTGTCTTTTTCCAATTCGTGATTTGGGAAGCCGTGAAGCGACAGTCATGGTATACACCACCCGTCGCTGGATCGGACGATAGTCATGTACAGAGCTCGGACAATACGAGTTTGTTTTTAGCCTCGTGCTATCAGTATATCTTTGTTGCTATAGTCTTGAGTGTCGGACCGCCATATCGCGAGGTTATGACAAAGAATAGTGAGTATACTATTTGCCTCTTTTTTCTACATCAGCAATTGCTAATAGTAAAGCTAATAGTTCCATTCATGGCCACGATCGGAGTAACAGCGATTGTGATAACCGGTATCCTCATGTCTCCTCCTCGATGGCTCTTCAATTTACTTGTACTCACGGAGATGTCTCTCGGATTCAAGCTTGTCATTCTAGCTAATTCGTTTGTGAACTTTGGCGTGGCTTGGATTGGCGAGAAGTACTTCTTCATTAATGTAGCCAACGCTCTTACTCGCATCCGAAGAACACTGAGAGGAGGTAGAAGAAAGGTTAGAAAGCAGTTTAAGGTTCTAATCGAAGAGCACGAACAAGAGTTTGAACTCTCGTGAAGCGTATATAGATATGCAAGAAAAGAGGCTTTACGAGTTGCAATATTGTTAATCAGTGTTTTAATTGATCTATTTTTTTTCTCGTTGGATGGAAGGTTGATGGTGAGCGGTGAATTGCATGATCAATAATAATCGGAGTTTTTGTTTGTTGTAATCTTTCTCGTGTATACGTTATTTTGTTTAGCCTCTTGGAAGACGCGTTCCAGATTTCTAAAAAGTTCGGAGGTTTTGTTGGTTTTGATTTAACAATGATAATCTTGTTAGAGGACTTTGAGATCGATATTTCTGAGCATTGGTACGAAGTTTATGCTGTCGTAAATGGCGATAACGATGATGATCATGATGATAGTGGCAAATCAATGCCGGTCGATTAAAAAAGTGCGAAATATAAAAAATAATGATGATAATTCAAGCAAACTAATTCCCTGGAGTGACCATCGACCTTGTGATTCACTCATACATCAACCAAGCGACGTCCTGCGGTCTCTATGATGAAATTCTTCTAATTTGTTTTTGTATTCTTTCCGGAAAATAGGCGGTAAAGTACTGTCTAATGGTGCTCCTCATCCTTCTTGTGCTCGACGGCGTGTCCACTGGGGGCGTGGTGTCCTTCCCACGGGTGTCGGAAGCCCTGCGACCGGTTAGTATGATATAACCCTGACGAAACCCAAATCATGTAGACATACGAATAGAACGGGGCCATCCTATATCAGCAAATTAGCAAGAATGTTTAATAACGGTCAGGAACCAGTAGCAAATACGCACCTCTTTTAATCTGTACATAATCCAGAACCACATCGACGCGCCGAGGACGAGATTCGAGTACCGGTAAAACAGCCGCGGAGGGTGGATATCGATGGGACCCGAGTAAGTCTTTGGGCCGTGTCCGTGTCCTCCAGCCATTTTGATATATATATATATATCTTTATATATGTAAATATCAGGGTGTGGAATAGAGGATTGCGATGGTCTATCGAAGGCCGGTTTCTCCAATATCGCAAAAGTGTCACGCTCGGCTCTCCTTTGCCTGCGGCCTGATTGGCCGCGCAGAGGCAATGAAGTACAAGAACCTTGTTTATCGGCAAGCACAGGGTACACACATCTCATTAGTGTAAGCAAGGGCTAGGGCCCGAGGAGCGGCCGGGATTTGCACGTGCACGGAGTAATGCGGGACGACACGGAACAACCCGGCCCGAAGTTAGTCACCGCATAGGCGAAAGTGGGCTCATCGGTGTGGACAATGCTGCTTCTGCTCCGGGACGACAGCTGATATCAATTGTCAATTCTATTCTCAATTCTCAATTCTCCATTCTCAATGCTAATAGTACACGGCAGTTGCTGCAGCAGGTGGCGATCGTTATCGGCAATCTCATGAATGTGACTGCGATAAGCGGGTTTGTTGACGCGGCTACTAACAAAGAAATAATTAAGTCGCGACGCGAACCCTCCTCCGGTCTCGTCGCCGTCGCCACCGCCATCCACCCTCTCCTCGACGTGCCTCAGCTGCGGATTTATATAGAGTCCGCGAGTCCTCGAGTCCACCTCCTCTTCCTACTCTGTATCCTCGTTCTTCTCACTTCCCGAGACCCTCATCACCGGCACTGCCCTGCGCTGCTTTTGTCTCCATCACGTGCGCTGAAGCCTATCTTATCAGGCCCTATCATCACAACAACAACATGGCAGTCCTTGCTTCTCGGCAGTTTGATATCATTGGGAACCTCCCGCTTGATGTCATACCCATTGTCGCAAAGTATGTTCCGCGTCTCACCGATCTCATCCAATTTCAAAAGGTCTCGCGCACCTGGCACTACATCTTCACCTCCCCCGTCGTCTATTCCCAGCTCTGCGGCCCGCTTCCTCAACATCCCCAAAAAGACGCTCCCACAGACACCTACGAGCGATTTCTCCGCAAGGCGTTTGACGAGAATGCAATCACCTCTCTGAGCCTCTCGGACTCGCGCGTCTGCCATCTTGGCGGGAATATCACGAGCCAGATCTCGTGCACTGCCTACTCGGATTCGTACCTCGTCTTCTACCTACAAGCCGATCGACGTTTCCTTGTCTGGGACTTGACCAGTAAGTCAATGGAGCCGGTCTCGCTTGACTTTGGTACTCTTATCGTCACCGACATGTCGGTATCTGAGCACGGAAGCTATCTGTCTTGGATCGAGTCTGACAAAGATGCTATTTTTGTTTTCGACCTCAGAGCCGCGCACTGGAAGGCATCTTCTGCCTCTGACGATGTCACCGAAGAATCGTCGTCGACAAGTACGCCAGCACAAAGGCTCATGGTCTTTCCCTACCCCCCCGGATGTCTCCCTGCCGTGCTCAACCCATTTAGTTGCGACGGAGAGCACCTCATTGCGCGGTTCAGCATCTCAAACGGATCTCCTCACAAATTCTTTATGGTCTGGGACTTACGAACCCGTCAACTTATTTCAAAATTCCAGTACACTGTTACCGGTCTCTGGGATACTTCGGCTATCTTTTCCGAAAAGAAGATTTACCTATTCTCACTTCCTCCTTTCGCAAACGATTACCCTCGTCGGACGAATTTCATGTTTCCTGGATACGCAAAGACGTATGATCTTCAGGGAAACGTCATTTCCTCAATTGGAATCTTGCCAGGTACTGAACTGCGCTATGATCGCTTATTTCAGCCAGTTTGTGGAGACGGCAAAATTTCGTACGCAATCTCTAGACGAGGTGTTCTTCACCGCGGTCACTGCTTATACAAGATGTCTGTCGACGAGCGATCTGGAATCGAAACAATGTCGAAATTCTATCCTGAATGTGCGGCGGTAAAGTCAACTACTGACTTGCAGGAGTATCTGGATTCTGATGATTACTATCCTCTGCAGGACTGTATTACGATGAAGAAGGCACAATGCATGTATCTCTTCCATGGCGTAAACTCTGCGAATGGACCCTCCGGTGAAGTCGAAATTTGGGATACGATTACCAATCGATCGCGACGAGTGCCGATCCCTAATACGCACTCTGTATATGGAAATGAGACATTTTTAGCTAAGCTTATCAATAAGGATTTGTATATACATAGATATACTAGCTGGGATGAGCGAAATTAGATGGTATACACTGGTATTAGCGATCAATAGAGTGTGATACAAATATATAGTTTGCCATTGATTGGCAAGGAGCAAGGGTAATTGGTCGGAGTTTTTTTTTTGTGTATCGGTTAAAGGTTGTATAGAATGTGTACAATACAAAGCATTAATGATTCTTACCATTTTAACAAATATTTACAAAGTAATACATGACATTGTAGCATATTTAGCCGTCTCATGCCGCTACTGTTGAAGTAGTAACCTTCCGCGCAGGTTTCTTCTCCAATCTAGCCTTCCACCGAGGAGATCCAGTAGCTTTCGTCTTCTTAGAATCCACTGCATTCGTCTGCTTGGTCTCTACTGCAGCCTTGATATCGAAATCCTCCAATTCCTCCCAGCTGAACATATTCGCCTTCATACCAACACCAGCCAACTCATATTTTCGCAAGAATCCAAGCCAGATCTCTAGTGTTTGCAAATCAGAGTCGTAGACCTTAATTATCCGCTTATGTGTGACACGCTCGTAATTCTGCTTCGTCTTTGTTTGAGCAAATGGTGATTTTGGCATAGTCCACCGTTCAGTCTTTGTCGGTAATGGCGAGAGTCGAGCTGGCATGTTCAAATAAAACGCAGCACGCAAAGCGAAATCCGAAAAAATGTCAATAGAGTCAGTAGAGTACGAATATAAGATGAAATCGCAAACTTTCTGATAATGAGTTCGTTCAAGACGAATAGGTGCATAGTGTGTTAACTCGACGTTCAATGGCATAGGCCGATTCGTACGCGGATAAACCTTGAGTGACGAAGTTAAGTGCATTTGTCCGGTTTTCGGGTTGATGTATACCGGTCGTTCAGAAGTAAGATCCACCGCCTCAGGCACGGCAGGCCCAGCTTCCTTTCCGTCTCCTTGCTCGAGCATTTCCATACCCTTTCCAGCATCAAAATTTTCTATTCCTTCCTCTTCTTTGTTCTCAGTCCGCGAGAAGTTAATCGAGTAATTTCTGGTATGACTTTGGCCAGCCGTGTAGACAAATTTGACGCAAATAGGTCGTGCATCGGACGAAACAAGACATTGCCGCGCAATTGGCACCCGCAAAAGTCTAAAACTCAGTAAACTCATTGCTGTATTTTGTGTAAACTGGACCTCTCCGTCAGTTTGGTCTACGAGCTCATTAATATGCCCCGAAATTCCGCAGACTTGTATAGAGATGATTGCGGTTTCGCTGCACACGAAAATTTGTGGTCGCGCGAGAACGAGAATAGTTGATTAGGGTTTGGTGCTTTGAGTGTTGGAGACAACCTTTAAAGCTTAAACCACGGGACGATATAAGTCGTCGACCAGTTCTTATTTTGCCTACGACCGCATCATTAATGGTCAGGTCGACTGAATAATTGAATAGCGGTTTTATTCCTGTTTAATTTATGGACGCAGTTACATTATGAGCAGTCGATTTCCAATTGTGGCTCGCAGAGCAGCAAGCCGCGCATACTCTACCACCACCACATCTACCCGCGAAACGCCCTCCGCCCTCCAAAATTCCCCCGAGACTGTTTTTAGCGGTATTCAACCTACGGGAATTGCTCATATCGGTAATTATCTGGGCGCATTATGTTCTTGGGGTCGTCTCTGTGCACGTTCTTCATCGTCGACACGTCTCATCTTTTCGATCGTGGACTTGCATGCGCTTACAGTTCCTCCTGAGCCTGAACTTCTACGAGCGTATAAACGGCAAGGCACAGCTATGATTATTGCTTCAGGAGTTGATCCTGAGAGATGCGTTTTGTATGCGCAGAGTGCGGTTGCTGCGCATGCTGAACTATGTTGGATTCTTGCTTGTATGAGTGAGTTTGGATATCTGAGTCGCATGACCCAGTGGAAGGTAGCTGATGCCTTTTTTTTTCATTTACTTTACAACTGTCCAATAATTTGCTAATATGTGCATTATTAATGCAGAGCAAACTGAACATTGCTGACGATGCATCAACTGATAATCGCGAGGCTCAGAAAGATCTCAAACTGGGTCTATTCTCGTACCCGGTTCTGCAAGCGGCAGATATCCTCTTATATCAGTAAGTCTCTATTACCCTCGATCTTCATATTTGCGACCGTTTATTTATAATTTTTTTGGTGTGATTAGGACCAATCAGGTTCCCGTTGGTGATGACCAAGTCCAGCATCTGGAACTCACGCGACATATCGCAGATCGCTTCAATATTCGACATAACAGCAACGTCTTCACAATCCCCAACGTTCTTCTAAGTATGTCATCTTCTCCCACTTTATATTCTGTTAATTCATTTCTAATTCTGAAAAAAAAAGCTCCTACTCCGCGCATCATGTCACTGAAAAACCCATCAAAGAAAATGTCTAAATCAGACCCTGCAGGAGCAAGTCGGATAATGATATCGGACACCGCCAATCAAATCTCAAAGAAAATAAGAGGTGCTGTTACGGATAGTATAGAAGGCATAACCTACGATCCGGAATCCCGTCCCGGAGTTGCAAACTTAATCGATATCGTCGCCGGAATTACAGAAACTTCACAAGAAGAAATAGCGAATCGATACGCTAATATGAAGCATGGCGAGTTTAAAGCTGATGTAACTGATGCTATTGTGGCTGAGCTAGAACCTGTTAGACTTGAATTTGAGAGAATTAGTGCGGATCCTGCGTACATTGATTCGGTGCTGAAGAGTGGGGCAGAGAAGGCTAATGAGATTGCGCAGGTTACTTTGAATGAGGTGAAGAAAACGATTGGACTCTTGTAAATAAATTACTTTTAGATGGGATAGAAAGTCTGTACATAGACTAGTCTTGATATATATAACACTTGTACATAGTTATTTAAGAAATCACTTCTTCACATCGAAAGATCATCGTTCGGTCTCAATTCATCATTCAAATTTCAGATGTGGAAATTGATATATTCGGCTTAGTCACACAAGTTTTTGAATATACGAGTGCTGCCCCGATACAAACATAACTAAACTAATTGATTTGAGGAACCGATCGGAAACAATTGACTAGTTGCATCAGGAAAAAGTTCATCAAATCCAGCGAAAAGCTCTTCATTCATTAGAAATCCTAAATTAGTCTGCCCTTCTATCCATATTAATGTATCGTCAAACGAAAGATCGCTCGAACTCTGAAGCTCAGGCACGGATGATGGAGGAGTAGACAATAACTTGGAAACTGGAAGGGGAGGACTTGCTTGTTGAGCAAGGGATGATGGAGGAGTAGACAATAACTTTGAAACTGGAAGGGGTGGACTTGCTTGTTGAGCAAGGGAAACGAAAGGCGCATGCGAGATATAGTCCTTATTAGCTTTCGAGAGCGAAGCTTCCCGCTTCTCGAGAATTTCCTCTGCCATTTCATATAAACGAATCATTAAGGTCCATTGCTTGCCAGCAAATTTACTTTTGCCATCTAAACGAAATCTTAAGTGTATATCCAGTGCTTCCTTCACGCATGCCATTCTTTCATCATCCATTGCAAAGTCTCGTTTAGAATATCCAAGTCGTTGTAATATCTCTGAGCTTTTCACAGCTAGAGGTCGTGTTGGATTCACGCAAATATCTTGCAGAGTTACAATCATGGAATGGCACTGATTCAACTGTAGATTGTGCCAGGTCGATTCCAAAAACTCGAGCGGTTTCATTGCTTTATTCATGATTTTTAAACTCATTAGTGCAGTCTCAACAGTCTCAGTCCAATGGTCATAAGCTGCTCTATTTGTTTTAAAAAGTCCCTGAGAAGCTTTCTGTCCAAATCTCGTCTTAAAAGTACTTCCGAAAAATGTCAAGAGAGGTCGCTGAGCCAAAGCAATCATACAAAGCGTCACATATTGCTGCATCTTGCGAATTTCGTGTATATCAGCTTCTGGCGATAACTCTGTAAATGAAAGCATCGCAACAACTAGTGCGCGCTGTGTCATCCGTTCCCGCGCTTTCCGCAGCATGCTGATCATCGACTCAAGTCTATCTTCGGTAACGGTCTTTGCGTTGAAGACTTCGGAGAACATCACAGACATCAGTCGCATGTACTGTCTTATGCCGTTCCGGGCATCTATGGGCATCGCATCTTCGTCCAGCATACCCTCGGTAGTTGGTAACTGTACGTCGTAAAATGAATGGTGAATCGTAGGTGGCAGGCCGCTAATTAGCGCAACGTACACATCCAGAAAGACCAAATGCCACCAGAGCGATCGCCGTAGTCTCATTTCCCAGTTCTCAATTTGCACATTTTCAAATAGTGATGGATCTCGGTGTAAACCAATAGTTTGGGCAATTCGAAGCATCATTGAGACCGTATATGTCATCGTTGGTATTGGCGCGACAGTGAATTTACAGGTCTGCATCATCATTGCAGCGAAGAGTGTAATCACCGAAGGGCGAGCCGGAAAATCACAAATCTGAAGAGCACGTTCAGTTGCTTGTAGATACCGACTCATTTCTTCAGCGCATGGATCATAGTCCAGAATCTTATCCTGATCGGCGGCAAGAGTACACTTCATCGACGCATTTCGTCCGACCATAGCACCGTAGAGCATTGCAAATATTACAGTGAAAAATGTCTCTCTATCGTCAGCTCCTTCTGGATCCTGGACTTGCCTGCCACGGCGTTCCCAAAATTTGTCATACATGATCTGAAACTCAGGTCGTGATAATAGTGGCGCCACGGGATGTATACAGCGGTAGTATTCGTCTATTAAAGAGTCGGTTGTCTGGCGGTCAGGAAGGAAGGCAATTAAAAGCCGATTTCGTTGAGTTGGCATGCTTCTTTTCTGATCTTCGGGAATGAAATTGTCCGGACCCTGTTCGAATAAGTCGTCTGCCGAAGAATACTAAAGTTGTTCGAGTTAATCATCGGGCAAATTTCGTAACTTTGAAGAGACAAGAAGGCTGCATACCTCCTGGAAAAGTAGCGGCCAGTACATCGGTGTCGCAAACCTCGAAACTCCGGTTTCATGGTCAACAGATAATACACCAACATCAACATTCTTGACTCTTTTCGCATCGATATCCACCAACTCTGCCAGACCATCGGTGCTCGCAAGATCAGAGGAGATATCGATGTCAGGATTACGCAGCAGCTGGGCCCGCTCGCTCGACGGCGACCCCCCTAGTTCTCGCGGTCTCCGCCCTTTCAATTTCATGAATTCTGGAGGGAAATCTTGATACTCACACTCGGTTCCGCGCTGAAGACAAGAGCCACAGGCCGGCTTTTGGCGGTCACATTTCACGCGTCGAAAAGAGCAGCCCATGCAGGTCGTCACTTTGCGCCTGCGAATCAGTCGATTCTGGGATAGTCTGAGCCTCTCCGATGCGTCCATTGCTACTATTAGCTCGCGTTTGCTCTTATATTTGAGAGCAGACCATTGATAACGATAGACAATGGACAGGCAACCGTTAATGGCCGCTGGGAGGACCGCGGTCTCGGGATGGCTGGAATTAAGGTTGGGTTGTCTATGCTTAAAGATGAACTCAATATCAGATCTGTCCAAGTGACTCGATCCCGAATCTCAGGACGATTACTGAAATTTCCTGCTATTTGCGGAAGTCCTAACGCGCAATTGCAGACTATTAGTTATAGGATTATTGTTCTGTGCTGCTGCGGAACCGGCTGCATAGATCGTAGAGATAGCCCCGCAGACTAAAGATCAAGCCACTGGGAACGCACGACCTGCGCCATGCCTTCGAGCTGGTTAACGACAACCCGCAAGCCATCCCCAGCCCCGAAAGATTCACCAGCAGCACCTAACTAGAGCTCTAGTCTCGGACAAGTATGGTCCTGCACAACAGTAAGTGGGACCGCAAAGCTACTCGCAAATACAACAAAAAGCATGGCATTGCACCGCCATTCAGGTCGAATCCGCGCATAGCTGCGGGCGAAGAAGACAGCGAGTCTACGAGCGCATTTTCAGACTCCGAAGCCGCATCCAGCGATGCCGAAGATTCCTCCGCGAACTATCTGGAAAATACGGCTCCAACAGCATCAGCAACTAATGAATCTTCCCCAGCGGCAAGTACGAGCGCGAGCACAGTAGCTGAATGCGAGCCTCCGGTTCGGCGGAAAAAGAAGCACTTGCCTTCTAATGCCTGGCGATACGAAACGCAGGAAGCTGACGACGAATTTGGAGTGAACGCAGCGCTACAGGAGCAAGAAGACGAGTACCTGCGCTCAGTATCGCAGACAGCCGGAGACGCGCTGTCAAAGTACCTGGATGCGGAAGACAATCGAACTAAAGCGCTAGAAAAGCGCGAACAGGATGTGGCTGATATATTTGAAAGTCAATTGGATTTAAACGCGCCTAGTGCGTCTGATCGTTTAAGTAAAAAGAAGTCGAGTCTTGCTGACATCGCGGCTGAGCGAACGGCGAGAAAGAAGAGTGCGAAAATTGTAATATATGACGCCAATGATCCGTCGTTCTACGAATCTGACCGCAAGATCGAGAGGCTCAAATACACAGAATCTATACGCGACCGATACAAGTACGCGAACAGAAGAGAGAGGGACGAGGAATTAGAGCGGTTGAAAAAACTGCCGAAGCAAGTTGCGTTCGAGGCAAAGAAGGAGAGGGAGGCTGCGCAGGTTCAGCGACTGGATGAGAATCTAGACGACGATTTTTGGAATGAAATGGAGCAAAGGGGCTCTGGGAGTAAAGAGTCTGCGATATTGCATGAGTTTACTGGTAAAGCTGCTGCAATTGATAAAGGATGGGGAGTTCGAGCAGGCAGGACAGATCGAAGTATTGAAGCTAATGCATCGATTCGAGAGCAGAAAGGAGATACTAAATGTAGTACTGCCATTCCAGCTGCTCGGACTGGTGTGGATAAAGACAATAAGTTTTTGGATGGTTTGCTGGAGTTTTAATAGGTTGTAGATTTATTGTATATATCATGATTTAATGATCAATCATCATATTGATATGTTCTGCGCAGTCAATCAATGGCGGTGCTAATTTCCCTTCACAGAATTTCTCTATCTAGAGGATATACACGTAACATCCCATATATTTCAACTCTTGATTCTCAATCGATGTGCCGACAGCTAATGCGCTTGTAAAAGCGGAACGCGCGCGGCAGACAAGTAAATACAAATAAAATTTCAGGAGCCTCATCGTCGCCTCAGCAGCTCGGTTTGATATTTTTGCTCGCAGAGTAGCTTCTGCCTCACTCTTCTTTCAGACCCCGTCATTGCAACTTTTGTCAACGAAGGGACAGTAATACACAAGGTAGGGACCAGTATTTGTATTATTTAATGACTCTACGATCAATTGAAGGCCTCTGCCCCCTGAATGTGTCATAGACTGGCCCAATAAGAAAAATCTGATTATTTTTTCTGGCTACGTCAACTATAATTGTTCACAGCTTTCTATCGGAAAACTCGCAGGAGTCTTATTCCTAGTGCACCGCTAACTTTTCGATTTATTTTCCTAGATTTATACGAGATGTTGGATATTTTAATGTTTTTGGAGGACAAGGGCGGAAATCCCGAGGCTATTCGCAAGTCGCAGGCCGCCCGTGGTGATTCGGTCGAGATCGTTGATGAGATTATCAATGAATACAAGGAGTGGACAAAGAGTGCGTATACGACCAGGACCACATAATCAGTGATATATACTAACTTGATACTAACAAATAGTCCGTTTCGAACTCGATGAGATTAACAAAGCGCAGAACAAGATTCAAAAGGAGATCGGCTTGAAATTCAAGGTATGGACTCACTAATGCGCCCGACACACCATGCAAACCGCTAACCGGAGTATGTGTCTAGGCCAAGGAGGACGCCTCCGAACTAGTGAAGCAGAAGGAGGAGCTTGTGCAGAAGAAGGTTGAGCTTACCAAAATGGAACAGGATGCCGACGCGCAGCTTCGCTACAAAGTGAACACTGTCGGAAATATTGTTCACGAGTCTGTCCCAATCAGCCAAGATGAGGTGTGTAGTTTTTTTTCCACTTACATTTGCTATGGTACTAGTTCTAACTCTAGCATATAGGCTGACAATTCTTTGGTCCGAACATGGGTGCCCGAGGGAGTTACTGTCGAGAAGCGCGACTGCCTCTCTCACCATGAGGTCCTTACTAGACTGGACGGTTACGACCCGGAGCGAGGAGCCAAGCTTGCTGGTCACCGTGGTTTTTTCCTTCGCAGCCATGGTGTTTTCCTGAACCAGGCTCTTATCAACTACGGTCTCAGCTTCCTCACCGCGAAAGGCTACACTGCTCTCCAGGCTCCTGTAATGATGAACAAGGATGTTATGGCGAAGACCGCACAACTTTCGCAGTTTGACGAGGAGCTTTACAAGGTCATGGATGGACAAGATGAGAAGTACCTGATTGCTACCTCTGAGCAACCTATCTCTGCCTTCCACTCCGATGAGTGGTTCGAACAACCTTCGGAGCAGCTTCCTAAGCGGTACATTTGATCTTTGAGCTATTTGACTGTTGCATTCTGCTTGTACTAATATTTATTGTCTAGATATGCTGGATATAGTTCATGCTTCCGCAGAGAAGCTGGATCGCATGGCAAGGATGCCTGGGGTATCTTCCGAGTTCACGCTTTCGAGAAGATCGAACAGTTTGTTCTCACCGAGCCTGAGAAGTCATGGGAGGAATTCGATCGCATGATTGCGCACTCTGAGGAGTTCTACCAGTCACTGAACTTACCTTACCGTGTTGTTGGCATCGTTTCTGGCGAGTTAAACAATGCTGCGGCCAAGAAGTACGATCTTGAAGCTTGGTTCCCGTTCCAAGGAGAGTATAAGGAGCTCGTGAGTTGCTCGAACTGCACTGACTACCAGTCTCGGAATCTTGAGATCAGATGCGGAATCAAGAAGCTCAACCAGCGCGAAAAGAAGTACGTCCATTGCCTAAACTCGACCCTTACAGCTACTGAGCGCACGCTGTGCTGTATCCTGGAAAATTACCAGACTGAGGATGGATTCAAGGTGCCTGATGTTCTGCGAAAGTGGATCCCTGGTGAGCCGGAGTTTATTCCTTTCACTAAGGAGCTGCCTAAGAACACTACCTCGCAGAAGAAGAAATAAAGTGTCGCTATTTTTGTGTTTGGTTAGACTTGCTGTTGTGCTCACTGTTGCGTGTGATGCAGGGAGAGATGTCGATGTGATCGTCTATTGATCCTGCGTGTGTGGGCAGCTACTGGCGCTATTTACCCGATGTCTTAATTCTTAGATAATGCTCTTCATTGGAGTATCTGAAATAATTAAATAATGCCAAGTAAAAACTAGAAAAGAAAAATCATAAACTCCAATAATAATGAAAGAAGGCCCAAATGCTACATTTACAACCGCTTCAAATTCCTGACAACGGATATCCAATCAAGCGCAGATTCTATTATGCAGACTTCCTTATCGCGGTGATCCGTCAGCGTCCTACTCTGTTCTTCGACAACTTTAATGTCCTTGGAATCAGACTGTGGAACGGTATACTTGTCCATTCTTCGACTCTTGACATATGTTGTAATAAACTCAAAGTACGCAGATCTTCGTCGCTCGCTCACATACTGTGCATCACTGATTATCCTTCTTAAAAATAACCACACAGACTCATGTGGCAGGCTGACCGTCGTAGCAAATTTGATAGTTCCTGCGACACACTCCAAAAGCAGAGGATTATCGATATGCCTTGACGCTTTTAAATTTGCCGAGCTTTCTCGGTGCGCGTTGTCGATATAGAAAAATAATATCCATTGGAAGAACGACCATGCCGAGGAATCGGCAGCGTGAGCCTGACACCATGCTTCAACTTTATGAATAATTGATTCAAGGAATTTTTTGATATAAACAGTTGAGTAATAGCGAGCTGACGGAGAGTGAAGCAGAGGACTATATAACTGCTTAAATATCCAGCGTGCATGACACCAAGCATAATAATTCATAAAATGATGCTCGGCAGATGCGAATACATTTTGCAATTCATTCTTGCAAAGCTCTTCAACGAATCGAACACGATCTCTGTCGGCAATGTCGCTGTGTGATCGATGAATACGCAATGATAATATGTGCTCGTGGTAGTTCCAAAGTGTGGGTGATTTATTGTGGTGGCTAAGGCGAGAGCTTAGCAAGATATTGATTAGATGAAATTCTTGCGCAAGAGTAGCAAATTTGTAGTTGCATGTAAGTAGAGCCTTTCTGCATGAAACAAGTTAAAATTGATGCTACAGATTTGAGAATAGTTACACATCAGAGTCGTTTGTTACCTCGCATTGACAGCAGTGATATTCTCGCTGCCAATAAGCATTAGCACGAGAGATGTTCGAGACACATCCAACGCTTGTTCTTCTGTCAATTTGTCCACTAAAAATGACTTGTTAGCGAATAACAATCGTCGCATTGTTAGAACAGAGGAGCGTCACTGTACACTTGATAAGATCATAAAACACCGTTCGAGCATAGGCGAAAGCAGCAACGAGCAGTACTTTGGGAATACCCGCGATATTTTGCTGTGGAACAACGACCAGCGGATAGTACTTTTTCAGATAAACACCATCCATGTCATTGCCGTTATTGATAAGCTCCTGAATCTCCGTTGGCACAGTCTTGAGCACCTCGACTTCGCGTCTGGGACGATACGACGCATAGCGTCAGTTCATGAAGCGTGTAGCTGAATTGTTCGTCGCACTTACATTTGTGAGCACATCAGAGCGCCATGTATCAAACGGCAGTAGTCAAATGCCTGCATCCTATAACAATCCGCGCTCATACGCTGTTGTCAGAGATCAGAAACCAGATACAATGGGGAGTGCACATACCAGTCGGGTCGACGACCATAGATCTTGCAAACTAACTTTGGTCCCTCGTGCCCCCCTGAGCGCCATATCGTCACCCAATGTATCACGTGTGACATATAAGGTTTTGCGCGCACCGAGTGCTAAACTACATATTTCACGCTACGTGCGCATCTATAGACGTAGATCGGTTCAGCAGTACTCTAAGCAGCAGCCATAGACAGAGTCGAGGATCTATTGTGCTGTTGATAGATTGCACGTAATCTCACTTATTTCTGTCACTCCACCTTTTATCATTGAGATATGGACGCATACCCCCGGGCAGGTACTTCTCAAGCTGCCGACTCGCCTAAACGGAAGCGGGGCAGACCTTCTCTGAGCAAGACGAATTTCGCAAATGCTTCTAGCGATGTAATAGGACAAGTGGAATCTGCTGCTACGACTGCGCAAACCGAGGCAGAAGAAGAAGGCGAGGAAAACGAAGAAGACGAGGCGAAAGTCGACAACAATGTTGCCGATGACGATGACGAAGATGAGGAAGAAGACGAGGAAGAAGAAGAAGAAGAAGAAGAAGAAGAAGGAGAGACTGAGAGCGCAGAAGCAGCGGCTGCTCGTCGACACTCAGATCGGATATCGAGAAAGAAAATGGGCGAGGCCGTTGACGCCGAAGCTGAAGCTGCCATTGCGACTGCGACAGGTGAAGGACCGGCCGGAGCGGACGACAAACGAATCAAACGAGGACGTCCTCCTACTGTGGATAAGCCACATGAGAGCAGAATAAAGGCTATCATGAGATCTCTGCGGAAAGCTAAGATCTCGGATCGTCTTTTGTATGAACCGTTCGAGAGACTGCCGGATTCGAAACAATATCCAGATTATTACAGAGAGATTAGCGATCCAATTGCCTTGGATATTATTAGAGTGAGTAGCTATAAATTACCATCATCTTGCCTTTGACTATTTTTTTTATTGATTTCTAACTATGAATTTCAGAAAAAAATAAAGCGTCGCGAGTATCCCACAGTGGAATTGTTCATGGCGGACCTCGAGCTCATGTTTAATAATGCCAAGAATTTCAACGCACCCAATTCACTAATCTACCGGGATACAGTGGCACTGCAGAAATTAGTTCATAACATTGCAGCCGAAGAAATGAAGAAACCCGATAGCGCCTACCAAGATCCGGAATCATCGGTAAAGAATGCTAGAATTCCACTCGACAGCATTGAGTACCGAGGCGATGTCTATCGTGTAGGTGACTGGGTACATCTCAGTAATTTAAACGATCCATCGCGACCGACTATAGGCCAGATTTTCCGAACTTGGGAGGTGGCTGATGGGCGCAAGTGGATCAATGTGTGTTGGTACTACCGTCCCGAACAGACCGTGCATCGGTACGACAAGATGTTTTATGAAAACGAAGTTGTAAAGTCTGGACAATATCGCGACCACTTGATTGATGAAGTTATTGACAAGTGCTTTGTAATGTTCTCGACCAAATACCAACGGGGACGCCCGACTGGCATTCGGGACCGCATTATCTACTGCTGCGAAAGTCGATACAATGAGAATGAAAAGACGTTCAACAAAATTCGCTCGTGGAAGGCATGTATTCCTGACGAGATCCGTGAACATGAGTACGACATGGATCTTTTTGACGGCGTGCGTGCCTTGCGCAAGGTTCCATCCCCAATCAAGCATTTACTGCCTCCGGATGCCAGAGATGACGATCCCATCCCTGAGCCTAAGATGGGCGCTGAGAACGCACCACCGATTATTGGGGCGGTCTACAGAAGACCGCCCGATCCGAGCATGAAAGAGCCGTCCCCGACGCCGGATCCTCCAACCCCGGTACCACCAGCTACGACGCAGTCCTCGGCCGCTAATTCCCCGCACATTCGCAATATGTCACTGCCGCAGAGGGCATCTGTTGAGCGAATGGCGGGCTCCTCAAATAAGCCTCTTATACGTCCTGAATACACTAGGTTCAATTCTGGCGCCTCCTCGGGACCGGGAACTCCAACTCCTCCCGGAATCTCGTATAATGGAACATACCAATATCCTGGTACTGTCCCAGGCTACATGCCTCCGCAACTCAATCGTTCAGCTCCTCAAGTTTACAATCCTCCTCCCCCTCCGTCGACATTCACGTTACCAGACTACATCACCGACCGTATCCCGCCTGACACTGCAGAGCTTTACCAAAAAGACGAAAATGGAAAGTTGCTGTGGTTCAGTGTGCCACCTGTTGATGCGATGAAAGTCTACGAGCTGCCGAATACTAACGGTAAGGGAATTATTGGACATTCTATAGAATTTTTGGCGAAAAAGAAACAACTTGCTGAGAAGCGAAAGCAAAGAGAGGAGGAATTGGTTGCTCTGTTTGGGAAAAAGGCTAGAACTTGATTACTCGACAGTGCTGTATTATTAGTGAAAAATGGTATTTGTATGTACTGATGTAGTTTTATATATTTTATATTACTCGATGTTACTTGAATCTAAAAATCGGACTCCAATTAGCAGACCCTCAGAAAAATAATTTTGTTCAATTAACGCTACTAATCTTCAATGCAATAACATAGTCAGTATAAATTATTTACAAAACAAGGATCAAGTCAAAACTAACTATAGGCGCAGCGAGATTCCGCCGACCATAGAGCGGCGGCGACGACAACAATCAAAATATTATTATATACCTATGAAAGATAGTTATTAACTGCGCTTCTTTCATCACATATTATCTCCTATACACAGTCAAATCACCGTAGTAGAATGAGAATTTTTCGTCATGTTGGACTCATATATAGTTGATACTGAGTCTGAATATTAAAAACGGACTAGCCTTTGCAGAGAACGGAAATAGAAAAAGAAACTTGTGAAACAATTTTTTCTTCAAGAATAGTGACCAAGTGCGATATAAACAAAATGCTGAAATTTATAAGTGAGCACTTTCTATAAAAATTGTGCAAATAAACTATAAGAAATTATACTTCGGTGAACGGAATTTTTTTAGATAATAAAATCTGTGCATGGTGCTCTTAAACAACTGTATAGCGACCTGGCCTAGTTTCAGTAGCTTCAGCAGCCGCGACAGTTCCTTCAGTCAAAAGGCGTTTAAGTTCATGCATAGCACTGGAGACATCGACCTCGGTCTGATTAAGAATTATATTAATATCTGCAATCTAGAGAGACACAAAGAATTAGAAGAAAGAAAACCCATACCTGTCCTTCCACCAATATATACAACTTTGGTTCAGCGTTCGGAGGAGGCACTTTCCCGGGAGGATAAAATGTACCCTTAGTAGTGATGGAAGTTCCAGTAGTTTCAAGAACCTTAGCAATATTAGTGCGATTGGTAACTGCCCATCTCGCTTTTTCTAAAAAAGCAAAATCCAGTTAGTAAGTGATCAGTACTCAAATTGTAAAGGAGAAAAGAAGAAAAACGTACGGGGAAAGTCATTAATCACCAACGTAGCATGGAACTCGCCAGCATCAGGACCCTTATTATCAGCAGCCGGACCAAGTTTCGTTCCAGTCGTCTTGAGCTTGCTGTCCAACTGTGTCGTCGCAAGCTTAGCACGCTCAATCGCACTAGCTGCAGCGGCCGCGTTGGCCCTTGCATCGCTCCCAGCAGCGGGGACAGCAACAGCAGGAGCTCGTCGATGAATCACAATAGGCTCAGGCGAAAGCGATTTCTTACGCTCAGGAGGAGCAGCCGCGTCGTCATTTTCATCATCAGAATCGGCAACCTCCGCGGCAGGCTCCTCATCTTCACCATACGCTTTACGCTCCAGCTTTCTAGCAACATCACGCGCAGCATCCAGTTTATCAAGACCCTTACCTCCAAAGCCACCAGCACCATATCGTTCCTTTCCGGATTTGACCTTTTCCAAGAACGAGTCTGCTAGCTTCTGAAGTGACTCTGGGACCGGTTGCTTACTAAATCTCAGAGCCTTCGAAATTTCTAGTGCATGCTGTTCTTGCTGAGGAGTGACAAACGTCACTGCAGTACCTTGATTTCCAGCACGTCCAGTTCGACCTACTCGATGAACGTAGTCTTCGAGATGGTTCGGAGAATCATAATTGATTACCAAAACCAACTGCTTAACATCAAGCCCACGAGCCGCGACGGAAGTCGCTATAAGAATTGGAACAACGCCATTTTTGAAGTCAGAGATTGCTGAGTCACGATCACCTTGATCTTTTCCTCCGTGAATAGAAAGACAAGGATATCCTCTAGCCATGAGCAATTTCAGTAATTGATCAGCACCTTCTTGCCTTTCAACAAAAATCAGAGTTCGCGCATCTTCATCTTTGTTGTATAAATCACCAAGCAACTCCAGTGTTCGTACAAACTTCGAATCTTCAGGACGAACCTCGACAATCTGCGTAATCTCGCTAGCAACAACACTGCGCGCGCCAACCACAATCTCAACCGGCTTTGTTAACACCTTTCGAGCAAGTGCTTCCATTTGCTTAGGGAATGTAGCAGAAAATAAAACGGTCTGTCTACCAGGTCGGATATTTGCAAGGATCTTCATGACTTGTGGCTCAAACCCCATATCAAACATACGATCGGCTTCATCAAGCGTGACATATGTAACTCTTTTCAAATTTGTAACTCGGCCAGAGTTGGCGGAAAGTAAATCAATGATACGGCCTGGCGTGCCGACAATAATCTCAGCACCTCGCTTCAGCTCTGCAATCTGATCTTTGATTGGAGAACCGCCATACGCACATACAGCCTAAGTATTAAAATGTTAGAAACGTAGGGCTTTAACAAAATAACCAAAAAAGGAACTTACCCTAATATCCAGCGCCTTCAGAAAAGGCTTGCACTCCTTATGAATCTGAACAGCCAATTCTCTTGTGGGCGTCATGATCAAGGCCATAGGGCCCTCATTAGTTTGCAAAGGCCGCTGATCCTTAATGTGACGAAACATGGGTAACAAAAATGCAATGGTTTTTCCACTTCCCGTTTTCGCTACACCAATAACGTCTCTTCCGGCCATGATAGCAGGCACAGCCTGCGCCTGAATAGCAGTTGGCTTCTCGTACTCCAGCTTGCGAATGACGTCCATAGTTTGAGCTGGAATACCAAACAGACTCCATTTCTGAACAGGTTTTGGACAGTCAACTCCTCTGATTTTGATGCCATCAAGTTCAAGTCTGATTTCATCGACTTCCTGCTCGGTGAGATTTGATAGCTCCTCGGGCTCGACGTAGAACTGCTTTCGAAACGGTTCGTAGTTCATCTTTGCATGATTGACAGTCGGAATGTCTTTCTTCTTTTTGCTCTTTTGAGTCATAGCAAGTACGTCATCAGGATCTATTTCTTCCGCTTCACCGCGAGGATCATCGTCTTCATCAATAACCTCACCGCGACTCAGTCCAACAGGAGCGTCCGGCACACTCTCAGTCAGAGTAGACATAAACATATCCAGTGGGTCAATCTCGTCGTCATCAGCCGGCGCGGAATTTGGTTGAGCTGGTACAGATTCTTCGTTGTCGGACTCCTCGAGATTGTCGTCATCGAAACCGCTCTTGTAGCGAGATCCAGTTTCTTCTTCCACCGGCCCTTCTCCAAGATGCTTAGGGATCTGAGCGTCGATATCCATAGCATCGTTGATCTCTTCCTTGCTATTATTAGAACTACCGTTGGCGATAGTTGATGATTCTTTAGACACTCTCTCATTTGATCGTTCTCCGCCTTTGCGGTCTTTAGAAATTTCGCGTTCTTTACTATCTCTCGAGGCTCGAGCTCTATCTCTCTCGAGATCAACTTCAGCGCTAACATGTCGACTTGTCCGATCTCTCCGATCACGATCGCGTTCGCGTTCTCGAGCTCTAGGAGACCTCTCTCTGATTCGATCTCTATCCCGCTCTCGATCTCTCGGAGACCTCCCTCTAACTCGATCTCTATCCCGCTCTCGATCTCTCGGAGATCTCTCACGTGCTCTATCATGATCTCTGCGTCGGTCTCGATCGCGGTGACGGTCGTGTTCCCGATAATGATCATGATCACGATCTCTAGAGTATCTATCATAATCATCTCTTCGACGTCTATCTGATGAACGATTACTGCTTCCGCTGCTGGGGTGGCGATCGCGATCTAAATCCACATCATCGTGCCGACGCTTACGAGTATCGCTCATATTTTTTTCTTGATCGTTTTGCGAAATAACCGAGGAAACAAAAGATCTGGACTGGAGATGGACTCGCGGGCGAGGAAAGCTGAGAAAATACGCGGTGTTCCGCGTGAACATTTTGTGCTGACTTGCAGTAAGCGTCTTGTATCTGGAGTTACATTTGGCGAGCTGTTTGTACCTTTGTTGATGTTTACGTTTTGGGGGCACGAGCCATGTGCCCGAACCCTAACCTGCCTCGTCTGACACGTCCGCTTTGGGATTGAGCTGCGGACAGGCACACTTCTGTTCACGCGAGACGGTGTCGCGTTTTCTGCCTTTTGCTCTTCGGCAAAATTTAGCCGCTTTTTGTTTGTTTAGTTGCTGCTTCGGTATTTTTACGATGCTATTCAAAATCACCGCTCAGATCGCGCGTACCTCTGCCGTGCGCGTCGCCCCCGTGCGAATCGCGCGCCTGTACGTATCACAGCAACTCAAGACCAGCGCGGCATTCTCTGTTCTGCAAGCCTCCTTGCCATCATTTGCGTCTCGCTGCTTTGCTACTGCTGGAACTACTAAGGCGGCCGCCAAGAAGACCACTAAGAAGAAGCCCGCGAAGAAAGCTCCAAGGAAGGCCGCGAAGAAGACAGCTCCGAAGAAGAAGGCGCCAAAGAAGAAACCTGCTGCTAAGAAATTGAAAGTCGGACTGCCTGCTTCGGTGCCAAAGGGTCCTCAGCGATCATGGAATTTGTTTCTTAAGCAATTCAAGGCTGAGCATCCCAGCTTGACGTTTGGGGAAAGCGCAAGGCAGGCTTCGCTTGCGTATCAGGCGCTCTCAACTTCAGATCTGGAGGTAGGCACTATAATTTATTACAAATTTAAATTTCTACTATCATTGTGACCTAGTGCTGACCTTTGCAATTTAAATATTCATATACAGACTTTTCAACAAGAAGCCCGACAAGACAAGATCAGATACCAGAAAGAGGTGGCAGAGTTCGTCGACAGCCAAGGTCCCAAAGCTCTTAAGGATGAAAACTCGCGCCGAAAGAAAGTAGCCAAAAGCCGAAACCGCAAAGGTGCTTTTCTACTCAAGGACCCCTATAGACCTACGCGACCTATCTCTATTTTCGGTCAATTTATGAGAGAAACGAAGGATCACCCGGATCTGATCGGCTTGCCGATTAGTGAGCGAGGGAAGAAGCTCACTGCGATGTACAGTGAATTATCGACTGATCATAAAGATGTATGTAATTTAACTCCCTATATCTATTCTTGATATATGACTTATTAAGCATACTTATTTTTCAGGGCCTTCAAGCAAAGGTGGATGCTGCACGAGCAGCTTACGTGATTGCCATGGAGGAGTACAAGAGCAAGACCGGCGGAAACTAAGCATTCTTAGTAATTCCTTTTCACCTTCGTCTATAATATCGCATCCTTCTACTGTCGAGGTGCGCGCGATCCAGAACATTTCGATTTATCGAGCTTTTCTGCATTCGATAGATAGAAAATCTATGTATTTTAATTATTACTATTTGTGTCTGTATGGAATCGTACAACTCTCCACTTTTTTTAGTAATTCCCCGGGATCGCATGCGCGGTTCATATATTACTCTGTTATGAGTTTTGTTTGTAATGCTTACTATGTACTAAGCCAATTTGTAATCCAAGTTTTCTCCCTCCCTGTATAAACATTTTAGACACTTTGGTCCTCTTCTATCCATGCACTTCCACATAAACAATTTCGCTGAAAGGCTATGGTCCAATTACTCGCATATTTTGCATATTTCAAATCTTCAATAATAGAAACTGATCCACAACGCACACAACGACGTCTGGCAGCCGTGCCTGGTAGAATTAATTGCTTCCTTAGTCCATCGAGTTCATTCGAGTCGTCGTTGTGCATTTCCTTGAGACCAAGCCAATCCGTAGGATAGAAATATAGCGTCGGAACATCAATTTCGGGTTTTATTCGTTGCAAGAAGACAGCACGGATACGTTGTATTGCAGGATGGAGTTCGACAGGGACATGAGCAGTGAAAAACAGCTTTTGCTCAAGCAACAGTCGCTCTTCTTGATCTGCATACCAAGAACGGAAATAAACACTGTTAGTAAAGCTATTCTTGTGTAATCAAACTGGAATCCCAGAATTCAACATACCAAGATTACTGTTGTTTCTCATAAATGTTTCAACGTCATTAACCAGCTTCTCGAACGATGCAATCTGCACTGGTCCAGTCTTCATAATATCTTCTAGCTGCTTAAAAGCCATTCGAGTCATTGAATGCTGATCTGGATCTCTACTCGCACTTCTTGAAATCATCTGCTCAAGTCCTCTCAGTCCTCTTAAGGTATATCTAATCAAAAGTCGAGGAACACCTCCAAGTAGCATTACCAAAGCAATGGATTCTGTTTTTGGGTCAAGATAATGTTCCGGATTCCGAACAAGTTCATAAATCTCTTGAGCTAAGTACGCCATCAGATCAACACACCATTTCGTCAAACCAAGAAGTGTCACCAGCGTATCAGCGCGCACGTCACTTTCTTGCAATTGACTCCCAGGTTGCTTTTGCATCGAAGTTTTAAGCGTGAATGTGATTGCAAATGCAAATAACCGCATATTCAGCGTCGCCCAAGCTATTGTACCCGCAGCCGTTCGTCGCCAATCCGATCTTAAGCCAAGAGATACTTGAAGGCTCAGTAATTTCTGTAACGCTGGCAGGACTAAAAATTTATCAGCTTGAACATCACGAGGCAAGTCTAGGAAGAATCCCATAGCACGATGACACTGCCGAAGTAGAGTAAAGGAAAATTCATCGTCGCGCACGCTGGCCTCTTTATTGGCGATCGACATAACGTCACAATTGCAAACATTGCTAAAGCATGAAATTGCGTGACGTTGAGCAATAGCGACGGCGATCAATAGCGCTTCTAGAAGAGAAATAAAAAAATACGTTAACAAGTACCAAGACACTTTATAAAAAAAATGATAATCACCTTCACTAGGATCTCCTTTAACTACGCGCTCCATTTGATGTAATTTGAGCTCGCCAGTTTTCGTCATTGCGACAAATGAGCACGCATTTGCAGAAACGCATATATTATCAGTCTCTTTAGCTTGCGGGAACGCAAATCCAGCATCAAAAAGATTATACACACTTTGTGTATTAAGCGTAGGAACACTTTCCACGAATCCATTTCTTTGCCGCATTTCAATTGAGCCATCAGCAAAAGCAAGAGAGAGAACTTGATCGGCATACAGAGTAGTAAGGTTTACAAGCTGCTTATCGAATCTGTAAAAATCTTTAAATTGAACGATATCGCTAGGATCCTCAGGGGTAGCATTTCTACCCAGACCAAGTACATCGAAATTACTGTGAAGAGTGACGGGTAAAGTGACGATTTCAATGTTTTGAATTATAGTTCGCGAGCTAGAGGAAAACACAGCAAACACGCTTAGTCGAGATTCAGGGTGGTTGGCAGGAGAAACAGCTTCCAAGTGCTTCAGTCGCAGTTTATTATCATCCGGGCAGAACAATTCATCGCAATGTATCCGCTTGGCTTGGATGACCGCCCAATCGACATAGGGCTTCGCCTGTTGATTACCAGTCTTGTTCGCGCCGACACTCCATTGAATCGTGATTCGAAATAGTTTCAAGATATGAGTGAGATCAGAGTATACAGCAAGCACAAACGAGTCATCACGGTCAGAGTTGAATGAGGCAAGAGTGTAATATTCTTCGGAGGGTAGGTTAGGCTCGAGGTCGTACGTGATCTCCTGGTACTTGATATCTTGCTGGAACCAGAAGCGAATTTTTCCGGTTTTGGTGACGGCTATGCATGCTTGCTTAGAGTTATTTGGATGCCAGGGGCCAAACGAGTTGAGTTTGTGAAGGCCGTAGTGAAACTCGTGATTCTCCTGTCGGGTAGCGGTGTTGTTGATTAGGATCTGTAGAACTGTCAGCTGTGCTATGCGCAGTGTTTGCGGGAGATCAAAGCAAATTACAGACAAGTTTGTTTATGTTGCACCACTTAAATCCCACGACGGCATTTCCAGGGTGATCGGGGGTTGGCGGTGACTGATAGACGCATGTGAGGCGGTTCAGGATCGAGCTGTGTACAAAGATGGACATGCGACCTCGGGAATCGATGACAGCGAGATCAATACCCATGAAGCACCAGCAGAGATGAGTGATGGTGGCACCCTCGTGCGCAATTGAGATGTGCTCTATCGGAGAAGGAGGCGCGATACCCCAGTTCTGGCCATCGATGCAGCTTAGATAGGTCGAAAAGACTTTGGCCGGCCCGTCAGCAGAGGAGATTTGCGGAGGCACGTAGACGATGAGGCCGACCTTGGACCAGGCGATTAGGCTCTTCATTTCTGTGTCGGGAGTATCTAGAGTGCGCCAGCCATTATCACGGATAATACCACAGTCTGTCTACTGAGATTGCACTGCAAGGCGCAGAAATGTCTACAGGGAAATATCAGAAATACAGAGTTCAGGAGCAAAAAAGGTTCGGCATTAAGTCCACCAACGCCGCGGCACCGCTGCTCCCGCGCGCTCTGAAATCCCAACCATGCTCAAAAAAATTTCCCACCAGATTAAATCTATCGACGATTTCCGCAACAAATCGAGGCAAGTCTCTGTCGCACGCGTCCGCTAGTAGAGTCAAATGATCACCAGGATATCGCACATTCAGCTCCTTTGCCATGCTCGCACATTCCCGAGACATTTCTAAAAAATCACGAAAGCTAGTCCATAGCAGCCCGAGGGCCAGCTCCACATCGCCTGATCTCTCTTCCAGAGCTCTGCCGATGCCGTCGAAGCGTCGCCAGGCCGCACACTCTCTCGTCACTCCGAAGCGCAGGCGCGAAGGTCGCAAGCAGCCTATCGTCGTTTACAACAATCCTTACTCCTCCGATTCTGCAGAGTCGGACGGCATCATGGTCGTCTCCGCCGCCATACCGAGCAACAAGCGCTCGAAGAACAATCACCACCACCGCAACTCCCACAGCAATTCCCACAGCACCAACAATAGCAAACAGTATATCAGCAAGCGTCAGCGACACAGCCAGACCACTCGGGAAATCGATTCCGACTTGCTTGCCTTTCTCGCCGATGCGAACGACGGTACCACTTTTGAGTTTGAGTTCCGCGAAGACGAGGACGAGGACGACGAAGCTGACGAAGATGACGACGACGAGGCGGATGTCGAGGGAATCGTCGTCATTCAGGAGGAGTCTGAAAGAGAAGACCAATACCTGGAGAAGGTCGATGGCGACGATTCCGACTCTATCGAAGACGAAGACGATGAGGACGAAGACGTTGACGACGACGATGACGACGGCTACAGCGCCGCCGCAAAGCTACAGCTAGTCGACGACGGCATCGAGGAAGACGAACAGCAAATTGAAATGGAAGAGGAAGCTGCCATTGTTGAAGAGTACTCCTTCGAGGGATTTGATCGCATCAACGACGTGGCCTCGCTCGCTGCTGCTTTCGCAGCTGAGGCCACCAACAGCGACTCTAGCTCTGACTCGAGTGGCGACGAAGACGAGGATGATAATGCTTTTGTCGAATCGCTCTTTATTGAAAAGTCTGATCCGGTGCTCAAGCATATTGTCTCGTCAGCTCCACGCAAGTACCATGACTCAGACGACGACTCGTTTATTCTGGACTACTTTTTCTCCTCTGGCGAGTCTAGCGACGATGAGCAGAGAGATACAAAGACAGACGACAGCGGTCGTCGTCGTCACCGTCGAAGACGGGCACATACATTTTCTGACGATGTCGACGAGTCTGAAGCCGACGACAATAACGGCGGATTCGACTTGCGAGTAGACGACATGTCATCCGGGATCGATGCCAGTATTCGAAAGAATGGCTATGCCGATGTCGACGACGGCGAGTCTACGGATGAAGATGAGAATCTGCCACCGCCCAGTATTCGCAAGGCCGGCCATCGCGCGACTGAGATTCTCATGAGCTCTGCATCAGCGAGCAAGCCGCCTGTTCTTGGTTCATGGGTTCTCCCAGTTGGTCGTCGGATAGGAGTCATCAATGGTCTCGCGACGCGAACTCTTAGCCCACCACCATTTCCTCGCGGCGAAGACGACGAGGATGAGGACGACGATGGAAGCAACCAAAATATTATCCAGAGAAGTAACATGCGGATAGCGCGCGATCTTCCATCGTCGCCATCGGTGATAGCTGCGGCAGCGCGCGGCGTCGCCGGGGCGTTTGATGTTTCGGCATTTTGCAGCGACAGCGAGGACCAGAGCGATGTGCAGTTGGAGGAATTCATCTACATGTCTGAACTTGATGAGAACGGAGAGGAAGACGATTTGTCTAACATACTCGAGTCTACGCCGGGTCCTGCGTCGACGCCTGTGTGGGCCGGCAAGTTCAATAGCAAGTTTCCGTTGTCGGCATTTAGGAATCGGTCAAGCATGCAATACAGGAGTACCTAGTTGTGTAGTTGTTTTGTTTTCTTTTCTATTTTTTGCTATATTTGCTCTACCACTTATATTTATACGCTGATTTTTGTGTTTGTGTATCTGCTTCATGTTCATTTGTTGTTTGCTATATTCGGATGCTATATTTGCTTATTGGGATTTATCTAACGTTTTCTTTTGATTATCTATTTTGCAGTCAAAAAAAAAAGGAATGGTGTTTAGTAGTTATACTGAGTTGATGGAAATTGATTGAGATTATTGTACAATATATGTGTACCATTTGCTCATTGTGGTAATTGGCATCGTATTCGGCAGGACTCGTGCTCGGCAGCGGGCAATTGCGCAATCAGGCTCAGGGGCGTGTGGGTAGCGGTGCGGTCCCTGGTTGGCTGTGCAGCGTATTGGAGCGGTGTTCGCAGAAACCGGCGATAATAATGCATTATTGGTACTATTATGATAAGCAATAATCAATTTATGTGAATGCTTTATTCGTACTGTAAACAGTTGCCCCGTCCAGACGAGACCTTTGGTGCGTAAGGCCCCACTAAAAGCACACAATGCAAAGTCGCAAAAGCGCTAATAAATTTAGACTCCGGCGGAAAAAAGCTTTGGGCTTCTTTTCGTGTTGTTCGGCCGCGCTCTTCGCTCGCTGCTTCCCTCCTCACCTTTTCCTTCCCTCAGCCTCCCGTCCCCCAACATCATGTCTGAAACCTTCTTCTTCACTTCTGAGTAAGTATATTTCTTCTTGTAGTTGCGCTGTTGGCGGCAGCAGACCCATTGCTGAGTTTGCGCGCCGTCCGTGCCGCGTCAGGCGCGGGTGGAAGACTCTGGCTAATTTTTTTCTTCCAGGTCCGTCGGCGAGGGTGTATGTCCTCTCTTCCCCAATTGCTCCCGGATATTGCTCTGCAATTCTTCTCGGTTGATCATATACTAACTGCGTGCTTTGCTAGCACCCCGACAAGATTTGCGACCAGGTCTCGGATGCCGTCCTCGACGCCTGCCTCGCTGAGGACCCCTACTCCAAGGTTCGCCATCGCCCCCTGCTTTGCCCAAAAACCAAACCCCTTCTCTAGTCTTCCAAACTCACTCTCTGTTCTCTCCTAGGTTGCTTGTGAGACTGCCGCTAAAACCGGTATGATCATGGTCTTTGGTGAGATTACCACCAAGGCCCACCTCGACTTTCAGAAGATTGTCCGCGACACCATCAAGCAAATCGGATACGACCACTCTGAGAAGGGCTTCGACTACAAGACCTGCAACGTACTTGTCGCCATCGAGCAGCAGTCGCCCGATATCGCCCAGGGTGTCCATGTGGAGCGTAAGCTCGAGGACCTCGGTGCCGGTGACCAGGGGTGAGTGTCTCTCTCTTTTGACCACGTATATATCTTCCTCGTACTGATACTCCCTTTCTTAGTATCATGTTTGGCTATGCCACTGATGAGACCGAGCAGCTCTTACCCCTTACTGTTGTCCTTTCTCACAAGCTCAACTCTACTCTCGCTGAAGCTCGTCGCGACGGATCCCTCCCCTGGCTCCGCCCTGACACCAAGACTCAGGTCACTGTCGAGTACAAGAACGACGGCGGTGCCATGATCCCCCTTCGCGTTGATACCGTCGTCATCTCGACCCAGCACGCTGACTCCATCTCCACCGAGGACCTTCGCTCCGAGATTCTCGAGAAGATCATCAAGAAGGCCATCCCCGCCAAGTACCTTGACGACAAGACCATCTACCACATCCAGCCTTCTGGCCGTTTCGTCATTGGTGGTCCTCAGGGTGACGCCGGTTTAACTGGCCGTAAGATCATCGTCGACACCTACGGTGGATGGGGTGCTCACGGTGGTGGTGCTTTCTCCGGAAAGGACTACTCCAAGGTCGATCGCTCTGCTGCTTACGCCGCCCGCTGGGTCGCCAAGTCACTCGTCGCTGCTGGCCTTGCCAAGCGTGCTCTTGTCCAGTTCTCGTACGCTATCGGTGTTGCTGAACCCCTCTCGATCTTCGTTGACTCGTACGGAACCTCCAAGTACTCCTCGAACGAGCTCGTTGCCATCATCCGCAAGAACTTTGACCTTCGTCCTGGTTTCTTGGTTCGTGATCTCGATCTTGCCCGTCCTATTTACCTCAAGACTGCTTCGTACGGTCACTTCACCAACCAGGAGAACACCTGGGAGATTCCCAAAAAGCTCGACTTTTAAATTCTCTATTAGAAAACTCGACTAATTTGAGACCGCCGGTGTGCTGTTTATATAGTATTATAGCTTAGAAGAAGAAGAGTTGGAATGGTATATGCGAAAAGATAGTAATTTGTTTTTATTTTAATATATACGAGAATAAAAAAGCTTTTTTGAAGAAAGATCTTTTTTAACGCCGTTTTTGCTCATGTCTTTCGTTTTTTTTGAAATATGAAGAAAAATGATTGTTTGTCTAATGCATGGGTAAATTTCCTCAAAAGCATTGTTTTTTTTGTCTCCTAATATTTGTAAGTTGCGTGTGCTTTTCTTTCTGCTCCTTTTCATGCAAGATTTTGTTACTTGTTTTGATTAGAGCTTTATGTATTACTTTTTCTAGATTTGTGTTAGTATCTAATATTCAGAGAGCCATGCTAATGTTTTACAATCTTTGGAAATGTCTGTGCGTCTGTCTTGTCGCATTGGCGTCGTAGCATTAAATTTTAATATATGTACAAGCGTCATCAATCTAGTCCAATGAAGCCCCAATGCTGAAACCATCTCCTCGCTGCTGTTTTCGGACCTGCATCATCGGCATTGTAAACTGTGTATCTGGAGGTAGCGGAAGCGAGTGCAATAAGCTATCATTCACGCTAGCGTATTGCTTTTGACATATAGAGATTTCCTCTCGTGCTTCTACTGGATCTGGATACGAAAAAACTGACGAATGACGCGTAGATGGCGTTGCAGCTACCAATGGTGATGATGACGGTTCGGGATGTGGTGACTCATTAGCCAGATATCGAGCTTGAATGCCAGCGAATGATGAGTAAAGTGATCGCTTAGTCGGTTCTGATCGTGATGGTCGTAGAACTGCTTGTTCTTGGATCCCATCAGGAGAAAATTGACCTGGTGAGGCAGAATTTAATGGTGATAATTGTTCGAAAATCTGTTCGTGCATTGTATTGCAAATTCCCGTAAACGACTTTGGTTTTTGGGCACTTGGAACCATAATGGGACTATAAACCGCTTTTGTCCTTTCTAAAAGTTTTCTTCTGGCCGGACTTATAGTGTCTCCTATCTCACTTCTTTTGGATGGTGTACGCAGTTTTGGCCGTTTTGGTGAGGATTCGAGGAATTCTAGTAGTGACTGGAGACCTTCTGGCTCTTCGGTTTCTGAAGTTATTTCTGATTCACATTCTGACCATTGAGAGCTAGGAATAGTCGAAATGGGCGTGATCTCGTGAGCGCCGGATGTAGTAGTAATCTCTGGAGTAAATTGTATACCCTCATCATACTCAGTCTCTGGTACACTAGAAATATCATCATCGTCATAATCCCCGTCATGAGAGCTAGCATATGACTTTGGAATGTATTCTGAACTAGTCGTACTTCTGAAACTTTTAAAGATAATAGTTTCACTAGGTCCTTTTTCGGCCTTTTGTGGCAAACAAGGTTGTAGCTTTGCTTGCTCAATTGCTAAGGATCCAAAATCGTCTTGACTGTCTGCAACCTCTTCTAATACCAGAACTGCATTATCAGCCTTCTGTTCTGGTGTATTTATATCAAAATTGAAACTCCCGACCCTACTGGTGCTGTCTTGTATCGAGTGCTTTAACGGCGTGGAGCAATGCATAGCCTCACTACTTTGAGATTGTAAAATAGGACTCGAAGTAGTTGAACCTTGATAATATTCCTCCGCGTCTGAACTCGCGACATAAAATCGTCTTTCAGAGCGCCGTTTAGAGCGTTCCAGTTGACTAGCTGACGGAGAGCAGCGGTTTGAAGTATTGCTTGGATTGGCAGAAGCAGAAGATGAGGAAGAAGGACTAGATATAATTTCATATTCAGTCGTCGAAAGTCCTAAATCCGGTGATGGCTCACTTTGACTGCATGCGACCTGAACAACCTCTTCTATCGCGTGCGATCGTTGTCCTCGCATTTGCGTTGAAGGGCGTAATGCGATTTTATCATGTGCGATAAAAGATTCAGGCTGTACTGATGGAATGTATTCGTCATCATCATCATCGACTATATCTTTGGCAGCTGTAACGGGCTTAGAAGCTGATGGCTTCATGCTTTTGACTTCAGTTGGCCTTGACTCTTCGAATGTCCATTTCTCATTTGATTGTTCTTCATTTTCAACACCGTCGTCCATAGCATTTTCCTCTCCCATTTTTTGATCACTAATAGAAACATCACCACCATCAAACATATGCGACAAATCTTCCTCGCCATCATTAATCGGACGCGACATCATTGCAGGCTTCCGTTTCATTTGTTGGTGTAGCTTAAATCCATGATTAATCGTACGCGCATCCTTAAAACCAGCAAGTCGTGTTTGCGCAAGTACTCGAGTTCTTCGTTTCTTTCGATTCATGGGAGAATATTTGTGTGCGTATTATTCTATGATAAACACAGGATATTTTGAATAGTTCGAAATGCCGCGGCCTTGTCGCGTCGCGTAGCTTCACGCGTTGTAAATAACGTTTCTAAGGTTTAAACGTTATTTGACGAGGCTAAACCTGGGTTTAGAAGCACCAACTTAAAGTCTGTGATAAGCAGGTATTTTCGCCCCCGAGATATAGACTTCAAGTCCCCATTCCCAACTCGCAACGCGTGTAGAGCAATTACAATAGCTAGACCTTCTTTCAAAATTCACAAAGAACAAGCCACCATAATGAAGCGTTTAAGGATACCTATAAAATGCTAATATTGCGAATGTTTTGAATATATTCTTATTTGCATATTCACATCGATCATGCGTGCCTGGGCCGAGGACGCGGTGCCGTTTGAGATCTTTGTTGATACGGATGAATCTGCTGCACAGCGGACGACCTCATATGAACCTGATCCACAAGAAAACGAAACCACCGTCGCAATGATGAGGAATCTCTTTACTGATGCAGTGGAAAAGGTTGATATCAATGACGAGGTCGCGGATAAAGTCCAAACTGCTACAATAGCGAAAGTGGAAGCTTCCCCGTCTTCATCGTCAAAGGTACATCCGACTCCACCGCCTTCATCCTCACCTCCTTCAAGCGCATCACGTAAACGACGGATACAGAATACCTCTAACACTGTAGCTGCTGCGCATACACCATATATCAGAATTTTCCAAATTTACGTACGTCATCCTGAGTATTATAGATGAGCTGGAGTTTAACTACCTGGGGATGTTAACATATATCTACTATCTAGCCCTACAAAGTGAACTCGTTCTTATCATCAGCAGTATTGACAATAACTCCGATAAAAGCACTTCCGTGTACCTCAATAATCCCCCTTTCGATTCTTTTTCCCCCGTCTTCATCATCCTTCACCTCCTCAGGATCAACATCGGCGAGTATATCTCATGCGACAACACCATCTCGAGCATTTTCAATGGTCTATCCTGATCTTGAAAATTTGATTTTATTCGTCAAAATCGAAGAAGAAAAGATGCTTGGTGTTGTTGAACATTTCGAGAATGAGATTTTTATGCTTACGCATTTGCCTTCCTACGTTAAGATTAAAGATATTCGTGCTTTACAGCTACCTTCTGCAATAAGGACGACGGCTTTGTCACAGCCTGCTAAGAGGATCAGACTATCTGCTGCAGAAGAGAAGAGTGGTGCCGCATCTGCATTTGAGGAATTATGGCGTGAAGTCGACATTAAGCGAAACGTTGTTGAAAGTAGTAAGCGTTTACTATCACCATCGGTAGTGTTCAACTTGACTCCTCCTGCAAAATCTGCATCTAAATCAAGAACATCTTCAACAGCAGCTACGGCCGACAGTACTAAAAATCTTTCAACATCGTCATCGACATCACTATCGCCTCAACTCCAACCTAAAACGGATCACGAACTCCACAAACATTTTCAATTTCTGTACTTTGAAGCCCTCTACATTTCCAAATCCCCTCTGACATTTTTCGCTAAATTAAATCTTACTCGATTTCGTTCTCTTTGCGCTGATTTTGCTACTCCTATTCTTGCTTCGACTCTTCGAAAAATGATTCTCTCTGTCGGGGAGTCTGATTTTAAATATAAGAGTGGATTACAGAATATTTTGCTTGAGTTTGAGAATTTGTATGGGACGGAGGAAATTGACGTTATTGGAGGACTTCCTTCTACACCATCTCTTACTGTGAGTAGTAATAAGGATTCTAGAAAGAAGGAGGACGTGAAAGTACCCAAGAATGTGCAAATGTCGATTGTTGGCTTAAGTTCTCTTGATTTGGAACAGACCTATATTCAACGATGGTGGAATTTAGAAGAAGATGTGAGGAAGATGAAAGGGCGACGGAAGAAAATCGAAGAGCTTAAAGAACGAGAGTATGTCGCTGGTTGATGCCAAACAGAGAAAAGATTGGTTATTAACTTTCCCATTTTTGCAGGACAAAATTACAGATTATCTTACTTCTCGAGATTCTTTCACAGGAATCATTATCGCAATCTTCACAGTTTCCAAATAAAGGACCAATTGCCTCAGTTACAAAGGCAAAATTGAAATCGCAAGCTCCTCCGAGTGAAGTCAATTACAGATTGCTCCTAGATGTGTTATTCGATAGATTATGTATCTGGCAAGCTGTTTCAAGTATCGATGCATCTATTTCGACTTTAAGCAATGAAAATAAAATTGATAGAGTCAGGGAATTTGTCGTTGCTGTCGTGTTGCCATAGTGCGTTAATATCTCTTTTATTTAATTGTCAGCGAGCAAATGCTAACTAATCTTTTGACGTCAAGTTATGGTTCGAAATTGCCTAAAGAAACAGAGAAGATCCTCCGCAAGATCGGCGGCGATAGTCATCCACATAATAATCATCAGCATTCCTCTTCTTCACCTATCAAGCCAGGTTCGCCATCGTCACCAGTCGTATCGATTAAGCAACCTAGAATTCCTGCTAAACGGTCAAAATCGGCGCTCGACTCGTCTTCTTCTGCAAGTTCTTCTTCAAAACGAAAATCTTCTGCGGTTTTAGCCTCGTCAGCAAATCCTTCTTCTTTGTCTTTAACGCCAGCTACTCGCACGCTTAGTGCCTCTCTTCTCCATTTATCAACAGAATCAAAGGTAAGCTTAACAAATGTCACAGCTGGGAGCAGCAGCAACAACAGCAAGCGTAAAGGAATACCAGTACGTGGAGGTTTAATGGCTACAGCCAGTCGCTTTTTTGGGGGATCAGCGAGACGACCGCTCGAGATTATTACAGGACCCGCAAGATCCTCGTTATCATCTACTGTGCTCCCTAAAAATGTTAAAGCAAAGAGGAGTGGGAAGGAGAATCGAATTCCAGTAGAGCATATGAAAGTAGGATCTACAGTGAATAGTAATATTACGCAGAAGAGACCTCAGCAACAAGGAAAGCTGATTGTAGCACCGGCTGCTGATATGGTTATTCCTCAACTGTCAACTTCTTTGAATTCGACACCACAGAGTGAAATGGAAGCCGAATTGAAGGTTATTTCTGATCCGGATTTAGAGATTTTTAAATCTCCAGGGAATAAGTGGAAGCAACGTTCTGTCAATGATCATAAACCTGCTCATATGCATCAATTTTATATTTACGTACGTATATTGATATATATCTTTTCCATAGATTGCTAACAAAGATTCAGCCATACCAAGATCATGCTCTCTCAGGCAAAATAACGATGACTCCTATCAATGCAGTTCCTAAGGCAATCATACCACTCTCGCTACTTGTATCGGCATCTTTTGACAGCTTAAACACACGAGTATTCTCAATGACTGCATTCCCGGATCTTTTAATCTCTGATCTCCTATTTGTGAAGATAGAAGAAGAACGGTCATTAGCTGTGATTGAAAACGTAAGTCAAGGAACATATATGCTCACGAAGTTACCAGTTTCGGTAAAGATAAAAACAATCAGATCTCTAGCTGCGTCTTCAACTCTGTCGAGTATTACTAGTAATGGCGGCTCTAGTTTTGAAGTTGATTATTGCAGTGTTGAGAGCGACTTTGAAGGATTTTGGAAAGGACTTGGAAAACCTTTGCCCAAGACGACAAATGAACATCATGCATTGTTTAATTCGTTTAGTATGGCACCTCGTGGCTTAACTTCGGATAAGGCAAAGGCAAATGCAAAGGTAATAGTTCCAGCGCCGAGAAATGGCCATATACAGGAATTGGATAAAATAGATAAATCTCCAGATGCTTTTGCAAACTCTTCAACGCCATGTCACAATCTATCGACAGACGAACTGCTACGACAGCTGAAGCAAATCTATTACGATACACTTTACGTTTCAAAATCGCCGCTAACATTCTTTACTAAACTCGCGTTGACTCGCTTTCGCGAACTTTGCGATAGCGACGGGACAAAGATTGTAACAGTATTACAAGAGATGATAATGACAGTCGGACAGTCTGATGAGAAATTCAGAAGGCTATTGCGAGAAAAATTATCGATACTAGAGGAAGAGTATGCTGGCGAGGAAATTGAAGGGATGGGATTTATTGATGAGGAAGATGAGGAAGGGTATATTAAGCGATGGTGGAACTTGGATGCAGATGTACGGAAACCAAAGCTATGGACACGCAAATCTGATGAGATTAAGCGCAGAGAGTGAGTTTAGCTTCTGGACGAGAGTTTGGGTGGTCACTGACGTGATATTGGAATTATAGGACTAAGATGCAGATTATACTTGCACTTGAGATACTTGCGCAAGAGAGAGCTGCAAGGGCAGAAGTTGACAAGTCAGCGACAGCATCGACAGCAACATCAAAATCGAAATCCAAACCGAATAAACCTATGAAGAACAACAACAATTACAAAAAGCTTGTCGATGTACTGGTTGATCGGCTTTACATTTGGCAGGTTATGGCAGGGGTGGAGTCGATTATAATCGCAGCAGATAATAGCGAAGCAAAGACCGACGAGGTGCGAGAGTTTTGCCTGCAGGTCATTGTTCCTTAGTATGTGCTTTCTCTCCTGATTTGCGGAATTATCTAGTCTAGAAGATGCTAACAGTGGTTTTTCCTACGACTATAGCTTTGGCGCGCGGCTGGGTAAAGAGATCGGAGGGTTGGTGGAGAGGTGCGGCGGCGGGAGGAGTACTCGATCGGGAGGAGGCGGTAGCACGGCCGCGTTAAAGCAAGCGAGCGGTGCGGCAGCCAGAAGTGATAGCTCCATGAGTTCGCGACGATCCGCGCCTGTTCGGAAGGAGAGTCATCGGCTAATGCGCGGAGACCGGAGTAAGCGCAAGGGGTCGGTGGTCAGGGGCGGGTTGCTGGTGAGCAGCCAGGCTCTTCAGCGGAGACAGGTTACGGTAATTGGGCAGAGGCGTATTTAGGGAGCGGTTTAGTGCAAAAAAAAAAATAGCAAATGACAGTTTGAAAGCATTTGATAGAGGACCTGGCAGTTGATACAGACGAGGAACTGCGTAGCTGCGGATTTGACCTTGGTCGCCGAAAATTGGTGACGCGGCTTGTAGCCCGTGCAGCGGCAGAGCCGGCGATGATGTCGAGCGCAGGGCAGTGTTGGCCGATGCAGGAATTACACTTACGAACTTCTGGTACTGCTGAAAGACTCTGCAACTGGAAACAGCAGCAGGTAAACAAAAGATGCTAGTAATCGCAGGGCAAAGCATGTGACTGGCGGCCTGCGTCATATGCCATTCGTGCCGCGTACTGGAATAGCAGCTGCAACTCCTTCTCGTTCTCGGTCTCAGCATTTCCATTTCCATTTCCATTCGCAGCAGCTGATGTCTGCAGTGAAGTATTCCGGTCATAGTCAGGCACAGGACCCACAGCAGCAGATCAGACCCACAGCCACGGCTCCGATGCGCATGACGTCGCGTGGCGAAGCTGTGCCACGGGGCAGAGTGGCGGTGCGGTCACGTTGCAGTGCTCTCCCAGCAGCGCCTTGCCTCCTTCTTCTTCCGCTGCACCTCCTCCTCCTTCTTCGCCTCCTCCTCCTGCCTGCCTCCTGCTCCCTCCCTGCTCCCCCATCTCTTCTCGTGCAGCGTGCATCGCAGCCATGTCTCCGCGCGGCTTTGTCCTCTCCGCGGTCTTCGTCGTTGGCCTGCTCTTCGTCTACGCATCGCTCTCGTCCTCCAACCCCGCTGCCCCATCCCTCGTGCCCTTCGCTGCCATTATCACCTCGCCCCAGACAAACTCCACCTTCCCGGCCCGTCCCGCGGCTTTTGGTCCCACGCTGGCCGTCGTTGACGACAGCGAGGACGACCCCGCCGTTGCCTTCTCCGGTATGCTCCACGTCCTCGACAACCATGGCTGTTCCGTCCAGACCGCCCCGGACCTCCGTGACAAGATCGCCCTCGTGCTCCGCGGCGACTGCTCCTTCTACGAAAAGGTGCTTAATCTCCAGAGCTGGGGAGCCTCCGCCGTCATCGTTGGCGATATCGAGGGCTCGCGCGGTCTCCTCACGATGTCGGCCAAGGGTGATACACACAAAGCGCGCATCCCTTCGTTTTTTGTCTCGCATAACTCTTATGAGGCCTTGTCGCAAGTAGAATCTGTCTCCATCATCCCTGCTCAGCAGCCGTCTCCAGTCCTAGACACCTTGCTCTTCCTCCTTCTGTCTCCTCTGCTTTCGCTCTCTCTTATCTACGCTCTCCTCCTCTTCCACCGCCGCTACAAACGCATGCGCGACAGAGCCCCAAAGGCTTTCGTCGACTCTTTGCCCGTCCGAACTTGGGGTGTCGACTCGAACCCGCATGAGAAGCTCTGGGGTTCGTCGGATGAGTGCGTTATCTGTCTGGAGGATTATATTCCCGCCGTTAGTCGTGTAATGCGCCTTCCTTGCGGACATGAGTTTCATTCAAGCTGCATGTATGCATATCTAATTCTGTTTCTCCTATTATATGTGACCGAAGCTAACACTGGCAATTTATAGTACACCGTGGCTTACTCTTCGCAAGCGTACTTGCCCGATCTGCAAGCGCGATGTAACAAATACAAACGATGACAACGCGCCATTACTTGCCACAGACGGCAACACGGATCTACAAGAATCCCAACGGCAGCATCTTCAGCAGCCTATGCTCAGCAACGATTCCTCATCCTCCGATCCCGGCGCATCATCATCGTCATCATCCTCGCTACCTGCACAGTCATCAAGTTCTGCCGCAAATCTCATCGATTTGGCGGAAGATGTCGTGGGTGAAGAGCGATCGACTGACAGCGTGCAAATGGATAGCCTGACGCCAACAGCTGAGCCGGAGTCGCTGCACTTATTGCATGAGGAAGTGCCGGCTTCTGAAACGTTGAGCAGCAGTTGTTAAGCAATTCGCTCTTCACTTCTTTTTTTTTCTGTTTCAAAAGTTTGTGTTTCGATAGATGCGCAGCATACTCTTTTTTTTTTTTCTTATCTCCTCTTCATTGTATTTATATGTCTTTTTCATGTTCATTATGCGTCTCTCTCGCGATATAAGTTATTGCTTACACATTATAGCCTAGAGATTGCGTTATAGTGTATCATTTGCATGACTTTACATTTTCTGTCGTTTTCATGCTAATTTTTATATGGTCTCTTTATTTTGTATGTGAATCTGGCGTGCTGGGATCTTTTCTATTGCTCTTTTTTTTTCTCTCTATTTATTGATTTGCTGCTTTTTTCTTGGCGCCTTGTGGTATGTGTGTGGGAAAGTGATCCGATCGATTCGGATATATATATATACATATGGTGTTTGGATTTGTGTGCATTTTTTTCTATGGTGTAAATCTTTTGTATGAAGTATGGATTATTATAATATCAGGGAGTGTGGAATTTTTTTCTGATTAGGATGATTGCATCTGGACTCGTGTTTTCTATTATGATTTGAATGACATACGGGTGGATATATCAGTATAATCATAGTACTCATTGTCAATACACAATATAACAATCTCCTTAAATTTCTTTCTATATATGTACAAAACCAAAAATTAATCATCGTAATCATCATCTTCGTTATCCTTGTCTCTGTCGTCGTCAGAATCGTAGTATGAATCTCCGGCCAGTTTCTTGCTTCGCGCTTTCTTGATCGAGCTCAGTCGCCGATCACTCTCCTTCACGGCACCTACATCAACCAAAACTCTCTCCAGATCGTCAAGACGCATTCCATTACCTCCAATCAAGGTTAATGTCACATATTGCTTCTTTACATCAGTATCTTTGTAAACCAGTAACGTAGGACAATTGCGATCAGGATATCCCTCAACAGCGCGGGATCCTTGAATATCAACGAATTTAACTTCTTTAAACGTCAGCGCTGCGCGTTCGAAAAGACCCGCGAGTAATTTTGACTGAGTATTTCCTGGTAAGGAAAGATGAACAAAGACGAAGCATTTCTTGCTTGCTTCCGTGACTTCTTTCTGATACTCTGGTTTCGATACGGGAATCACGCTTCCGAATGTCACAGTTTGAGTTCGTTGTTGGAAATCCTGTAGTTCTGCTAATCGTTTCTGTCTATATTGAGCAATGAACTCTGATTCAGCTTCATCGTTTATTAAATCTTCTTCGAGATCCGAGAGTTCAGAGTCGGATTTGTCGGAATAGCGGTGTCGTTCTGCCGATTCTTTTGCGCGCTCGAGGGCTTCTTCAATTGCGATTGAAGGCGAAGGCGGACGCTCGGGAATGATACCGTGGGAACGGAGAATATCGTTCCATTCAGTGTCTTCTGTTGGATCTACTTCAACCTGCATTGTGTTGCTTCTGCTTTGTTGCGGATCTGTCCTGCAGCTAAATTGCAGAGAACGAAGCTGTTTTGTGCAGAGATGAGCATGCTTCGACTGGCTGCCGCACGTGCTTCCTGAATTTTTTCAGATATCCCAACTCCATCTCCTGCTCAGATCATCCACACACACACACATAAACACATACAAAATGCCAACAGCAGAACCAACAATAATCCTCCCCGGAGACCCTCTTCCTCTCGACTCCCTCATCGATGCCTCGGTCGCAGAGCCAGTAATCCAGCTCGGACCTGGCACCTTACACATCCCTCCGTCAACAATCCTTCCCATCCGCGCAGGCGCCCTTACAACTTCCACCACCAAGTCCTCCTCCGCCACTACAATATACATAGACTCCTCAACAGGCCGCTATACTCCCGCCATCCATGACGTCGTAATAGGGACAATAACCTCCCGTTTCGGCGACCTCGAAAAAGCCTATTACAGAGTCTTTCTCCCATGCTGTACATCTCCGCAAGGAATCCTCTCCGCATCCGCATTCGCAAACGCCGCAAGTCGAAAATCTAGACCTAATTTAATCCCCGGAACTGTCGTTTACGCTCGGGTATCAAATATGTCTTTGGCTTTAGGCGAACCGGAACTAGAATGCTTTGATGAGCGAACGGGTAAAGAAGCTGGGTTTGGCGAACTTAAAGGTGGAATGGTAGCAGATATCAGCGTCGGTTTAGCTCGTCGGCTTCTTGCTGCTTCAACCTCGAGTACAAATAAAAGACCTTCGGTTGTCGATATTCTGGGACAAAGTCTAGCGTTTGAGATCGCGGTTGGAAGAAATGGTCGCATATGGGTCAACTCTGATGCCTGCGCTACTACAGTTGCCGTCATTCGGGCGATTCAAGAGACGGAAGATGTGACTTTTGGTGACATGCAAGAACATGTTGCTAAAATTCTCAAGCAAATGAAAAAATAAGACTAAGGGATGGTTTACTATAAAGAAGGTTTGATATATAGACAAATAACAGTATCTCCTACTTTGTTAATAAAAATCATACACTTGAAAAAAAATACAAGTTACAAAATAAAATAGTATTCCTCACATTACCTCAAAAAGTTTCATTAAACATTCGCCATCTAATTTCAATTTAATTTCAGCACCAAATTCATCTAAGAAAATAGGCTTAAGCAATCGCAGCAGCAACCAGCGGCGCGACAACTTCCTCTTCAGACTTTGCCGTAATCTTCAACGTCACTCCACTTTTTGCACTAAACGCCATCCTCACAAGGGCAATAACTTTACCTCCTTGCACCGTCCGTCCAAACAACTTAAGAACATGCGTAGCAGGTTGTAACGGAAGATCACTACCTTCTAGTGGCTGCATTGATAAACTTTCAATCACGCTAGTGCAAGCTTCGCTTAATCCTGCGACACCTTCTAGACCGTAGGTCTCCGAAGCTTCGTATGGAAGTTGATCCCACATGTGCTGGAAGTTACCGATATAGGAAGGAACCAAGAAATCACCAACGCCAAGCTCAAGATCTTCAACTTGATATTCATCTTCATATCCAGTGTCATCAGGAATACCTGTCGACGGGTCAAGTTCTTTGCTAACAAAGTGCAACGTATTCGAAAACGATGCGGTCTCATACTCATTCTCTGGTCTAGTAAACGCAACATAAACAGTTCCCTTACTCTCAGCTTCAAGTTTCGGCACCGAAATAATAAACTGCTCTTCAAAGAACTCCTCTGAAGGAGAAGCAATAACTGAAACATCTTCAAGAACAGTATCCTTCAAAGTATTTTCAATATCAAACTGCAGCACAAGATGCGCCTTATACAAATGTTTGATACACAAAACACCGTACTCAGTCTCTGATTCTGTCAACGCAACAGCATTCGAGCTACGAACAACCGCTCCAAAGGCTTGAAACTCTGGAATCTTCGCCAACGCAGCAGCGTAAGCTTGCGTCGTATCCTCCCGCGGCTGTCCAGTTGGTGAAGCACGCGAACCCGCACCTCCAGACACAGAATCAACTCCCGAATCAAGCGACGAACCGATCATAATCGGCATAGTAGACGACACCTTTGCGCGGAAAATATCAGCATCAACTTGATCCCGAGTCAAGAACGGAACTGTCGATATATCAAACGCAACACTTGTAGCCTCGGGACCACCAGTCACGTACATAATTAATTGCTGTTCAAGAGCACCAAGAGATGGCACAGACTCAGGAGCAAGGTACGACTTAGCCACCGGCGTAGGCACTTTCGAAAGCCGCAGTGCCATAGCAGCACGATCGCGGACTTCATCATCAGGATCATCCAGGCAGCGAGTTAATAAGACCTTAATCGAATCTTGAACCGAAGTATCCTCAATCAGCGAGAATTTTGACAGCGCAGAGACCGCAGCAGCGCGCACGATTGAGTTCTCGAGAACGACGCGGTTGTAAATATAGCGTACGTACTTGGTAGGATGTTTTGTGCTTGGACCTTCCTCACCTAGCAAATGAAGCACGCGAACAGCAAGCTTTGTAAACTCGCAATCTTCGATAAATTCGCAGAGGTACGAAAGCGCGTCCTCCTTAGATTCAGGCACAAACTTAATCAAATCAAACATCGCCTCAATAACAGCGCGCTTAAACTCAAAGCCACCTTCGTCGCGCAAGACGCCGGAGAGGAACGAGAGCATAGAAGCCTGCTTGGCAGGGAACTTAAGACAAAGACTACGAATAGCGTCCACGACGATGATCTTGAATTCATCCGAGATATCATTCATGAATCCAGTGATCTGCTTCATCAGTCGGTCAACGCTAGCTTCATTGCCAGTTTTGAGCAAAGTTGTGATCGCATACGTTGCAATCGAGCGATTGGAGTCATTGATCAGGGACTCGATATCGATATTGCAAACATTAACATTCTGCGGCCGCACCATAGCAAAACGATTAAGAATTCTAATAGCTGCAAACCGCGAAACAAATCTCGGCGATGACAAAAATAGCTGCAAGACAGCAATCGCCGGCGAAGCCTCAGTATCGCTAACGTCCTTCATCTCAAGGATCGCCTTCGCAGCCTCAAAGTTGACCATATCAGACTTGTGCTTGAGCCAGCCTTCAAGGAGGGTGAACATCGGGCGTCGAAGATTACGGTCCTCATCAATCGCGCGCGAAACGAAACGGATTAGCATGACGACGGCTGCGGGGGATTTTAACGAACTTCCTGCGCTTGATAACTGCTGAATCATCTTGACGAGTGCCATACGATCATGCGATCGAAGTTGGTAAAGCAGACCTAAAGCATGATATTGCGTCATGAAAGAAGGCGCGGGACCAGTCATTCCACCGGACGAGCCATATTGTGGGAACATCTTTTGCGCGAGCACAGTCTCCTGCGTCTCGTTTGTCCAACGGCGAACAACGTCGCGCGAGACAGGGAGAAGATGATATGAGCTCACGAGAGAGGCTGAGGAAACAATTGGATGCTTGTCGACGATGGCGGTCTTCATAAGTCGCTCGATTGCCTGGATCGTGGAGGCCTATATACATACAAAACAACAAGGAGTTAGACGACGAGATGTCTCAAGTCAAGAAATTGTCGCGAGCATAGGTGGGATTCAATCCCAACTCAATCCAAGCAATCGCCAAAGATAAAACTCACGTCGATAATTCTCGCCAGAGTGCGAATCGCGTTTGGACGATAGACGACATCGCTACTGACTGTCGTGTCCTTCATGATCGAGGAGGTGACCATAATGACGTCGTCCGCGTTCTGCGCGAGCTCCTTGATGACAAGATACACCATCTGCCTCAGAGCAATGTCCTTGTGCTGAAACAGCTTCGTGATGGAAAAGAACAGGGTCGTGGACTCGTCGCGAGCAAAGGTGTCGCCGGTGGAGAGCAGGTACGTGAGCTTCGTGAGCAGGACGCGGCACTTGCGAGGCTGGATTGGCGACGAGTTGAAGCCGGCGATACAGTCCTGGAACACAGTCATCTTGTCCATGACGGAGCCTCCGGGACCGCTGTCCAGGTCCTCATTCTTTTTGTACGACATTGAGGGGATTGTGCTGCGGAGGCGGAGGAGAAGGAAGGAGGAAGAGGAGGGGCAGCAGCAGCGGAAGAGCGTGAGAGTAGCTTGTGAGAAGAGAGACTGTGGCCTCGAGGGGAGCACCCTTACCCTCGAACTCCTGTGCTGCGGCCCAATTAGACTTTGCAGCACCCGATTTAATGTCTATTTATTCTCTGCTTTCGCGAATATAATTGAAAAATAAGGCACAAATTCAACAATTATCCCTCAGGCAAGCTGCTGGAAGTACAATCAACAACTGCAGCTCATAAATGATACGTGTATAATATAGACAAGCGCATTTCCTCAGCACTCCATCAAATAAATACTTCGCTACCTCTCTCCGTTCTGCTGCAGATCTACTTTGATATCCCGCCTATGACAAATAATAACAAAATAAAAGAAAAATAAAGGAAAGAGAAGAGTAATAATAAAAATAAGAAGAGATGTAATTCTCCGCACTTCGCGCCGCCTTCTTGGAGCCCTCGAGTTGTAAACTCGGATCTCTCAAGTCAATAAACACAAACAATAAAATCGGCACAAAACAAGGCAGATAGCAAATAACAAATAACTATAACGAAACAACAGAAGCAAATTAGTCACTGAAGAAGCAAGACGACGACAATGAGACCAAAGAAAGTGTTCTCTCTTTCTCTGTCAAACCAACTCGTGACTTATTTCCGCCTTTCGATCTTCCGGCCGCCATATAATCCCTGTCCTCGAAATCTATGACTTTTTTTGCTGAGCTGGCACCGCCATAGCTCTCGACGAAATTCACGCAAGAAAAGCCTCGTAATATCAAGAGCAGAAAGAAGAGAAAGAACAGCACAACTGATAAATTGAAGCATAAAAGCAATAAGTAGCAAGAGGAAAACACAAAACGAAAGCAAATAAAATTGGAATAGAGAGAGTGTATAATAAAAGTTGAAACAATAAAGAAGTAAAAAAAATCAAAATTCGAACCGCTAACCAGGCCCATTTGTTTTCCTCACCTAGAAGAATAAAAAGGGCTGGACAGGCTTAAAACACAACAGACTTAATTTCTTTTTCTACCGAATTTCAAATCGCATCACCAATAAGATCGATTAAAAATACTCAAAGTGTATGTGTGTATATACCCCAGTTCAAAATGATCTTTTTGCAGAACTAGTAAATATAAAATATAAAGATAGAAGCAGTTATAAACTTCATGCATCGATAAGATTTAATAGATAGATAGTCAATAGTTCTAGTTCTTAGACTCCATTCTTCCTGTTCTTCTAATTCCGCAATAGAAGAATCAATGAAAAAAAAAAGAATCTAAACTTGTAATACAACTAGTACCACTGTTGAGGAATATTTGCCGATCCGCTAGGCGAATCATCCTTGCGATACTGAATCGGCGTAGGCGGCGGTGGCTGCGCAGTAGTAGCATACTGGGTAGTAGGAGTCTTCGCAGACGAACGCAAGATTCTATCAGCGCCAGCCGCTCGACGGGCAATGTCAGCAGCAACAGGATCAAGCGCGTCGCGCGCAGCTTGCCAATCAGTCACCTTGCGGCGGCTAGGAAGCGATCCCCCGGGTTGACGAGAGACGCCACCGGTGATATTTGACGATTGTGCGTTCGCAGCAGATGGGTTCGAAGAGATGGCCGGAGCGGCTCCTGAACGGGTAATACGCGCGTCCTTCTCTAGCTGTTCTTGGTCCTGATCATCGGCAGGTTCGGGTAAACCGTTGCGAGCCGCAATCTGGCTCTGGCTCTGCGCTTGGTTGTACTTGAACATGGTCCAGTCAAAAACATAATCGTACTGGAAGCCATCACGCACAAACAAATCTCTGAATAACTTTCGAAGGTAAGTGTAGTCAGGCTTGTCGTCGAACCTGAGAGAGCGCGTATAATTTAAGTAGAGCGAAAACTCAGCGGGGAAGCCGCGGCACAAAATCTCAGCAGGAGTAGTCATCTTCTTCTCCATAATGCGGTCATACTTCTGCTTCTTAGTAGCAGCCTTCAATCCTTGCCACGGAAGCGAGCCGCGGCAAAAGTACATGAGCACGTAGCCAAGAGACTCGAGATCATCACGGCGGGACTGCTCGACACCAAGATGGGTGTTGACAGAAGCATAGCGAGCGGTACCCGTCAGATTCTTGTTCTCTCTGTAGGGGATATGCAAATGCGTTCTCGGATCTCTAAATTTCTTTGCCAGTCCAAAGTCAATGACGTTGACCTGGTTACCGCGTTTGCCGATTCCCATAAGGAAATTGTCAGGTTTGATGTCGCGGTGAATGAACGACTTTGCATGGATAAACTCGATGCGGGCGAGCTAGATCAATTAACATTAGAAGATGACTTAAATAGAGTGACGGTTCAATAAATGTCATACCAATTGATCTGCCAAAAGAAGTACGGTCTTGAGAGAGAACTTGCGATTGCAAAAGTTGAAGAGATCTTCCAAGCTGGGGCCGAGCAAATCGATCACCATCGCATTGTAATCGCACTCGGTACCATACCAGCGAACAAAGGGAATACCAACACCTCCAGCAAGGATCTTGTAACTGCACAGAGCCATCATATCAGTATATTATTAACTAAGAAAAGGGAAAGGTGGAAGGCTTCCTTACACTCTTGCTTCGTACTCAAGTTGAGGGTGCTTAGCGCGAATGGATTCAAGTTTGATCGCAACTTCCTCGCCGGAGATGATGTTGGTGCCTAGTCAGCCTAAAGTCAGCAACATGAAGTTTGATAGAATAGAGTCGGATCAGATCAGAGCAAAAAAAAGATGAAAGGGCCAAAAAAAAAAAGGCCAGACAGCCACAGAACATCTCCGAGCGCATAGAGCCAAACAAAAAAAAATACATACCAAGATAAATATCACCGAAACTGCCACTACCAATCTTTCTGCCCAACCGATACTTGTTGCCTATACGCAAATCCCTAGTAGAATGAAGTCGGATTAGTAAAAAGAGCGCATTCGGCAGACAGCGCACCCCCGCCTCACCGCCAACTAGCCGATCCACCGAGCAAATACCCAGCCGAGAAGTAAAAGCAAATCAAGTAAAACACAACTACCGCTGCGGAATGGATATCCTTTGTCAAATGGATATTGGCAACGAAGCAGTGGGACCGCTCGGCAGTGCGATCGGAGCCACAAGCCGGCGACGGTGATTGTGGTCAGACCGTCGATCGGACTACCAGCGGCAGAGCGGGGGGGGGGACGGAGCAGGCGGAGCACAGCAACAAAGAAAAAGAGAAAACGTACAAGGTAGACATGATTGCGAGAGACGCGGACGATCAGGGACAAAAAGGGGGTGTAGACAGGTGGATCGACGGGGTGGAGCGAGGAAGGGGGCTTGGTGGGAGAGAAAAAGTCACAGGCGAAAAGGGCAGAGCGGGGCGTGCGAGCGGAGGGGGAGAGGCACTGCAGGAGCACGCACGAAGCAGCGACGGCAGAAAAAGAATACCGCAGAGATAGATTCAGTCAGTCAGCGACAGAGGATCTGACAGAAGGCAGAAATCGGCAGCGAGATGGCTCAAGCGGGTGGAGCGCGAGCGAGACGGAGGAGCAGGGCGAGAACGTCTATAAATATCAGTTCGTCAGCAAAGCGCTCTGGGGCTGGAAGAGGGGCGAGCACGATTGCCCGGCAGCGCCGCGACGCTCAGCACAGCGCGACAGTCTCCTACCGCACGCATCTGCGCAGAGAAGAGCGCGGCGACGACGCGGGCGGGTCGGATGGAGGGCGGGCGACCGACGCCGACCGGCCTGTCTTTCTGCGGCGCGCGAATGACGCGGCACAGGACAGGCGCGCCGAGGCAAGAAAGCAGGAACACGTACCGACAGAGACAGTCGTCGACCTAGCAGACGGGCACGCGGAGGAGAAGGCGGGCAGGAACAGAAACGGCTGCGGTAGAGGGACGGGCTGGTGTAGAGGAAGAAACACGGAGCCGGTGCAGGCGGTGGTGGCCCAGCATATACGCAACGCCGCGTGGCAACTGCGTCACGCTGCGCCGTGGTCACGGCTGTGGCGGTGGCGGAAGGGTCTCGTACTCGGCTTTTCTTGATCTGTCAGAAATGCCTGCTTGGGCGTTGGTCGCGACGAGATGACGAGACGAAGAACGCATATTCTATCGACAGTTAGTAGCTGCTACTGCTGACCGCCACTGCTGGCTGCTACTGCTGTCTCTCACCAGCTCTCTCTCTCCCGGTGCTGGTCAGCCAAATCGGCCGATATCGCGAGACCCGGCTGGATGCGAGCCGTGTGTCGTGCGGCGGGCGACCCAATAAACGGACCAAGCACAAAAGAGAAATAACATCAAGAAAAAAACGCA